>JABSTQ010011434.1:0-458015 GCA_013358835.2 Ixodes persulcatus | reverse complement strand
TGCGCTGTGCTTCGGTGCAGACACTGAAAACCTAAGCATTCAGGGTCGAAGTTGTCTTGGTTTAGCAATCTTAAACACCAGGAAACCAGGCAAAGAACGCCTTACTTGCTTTCTCTGCGCCGTCGTTCCTCTTAAGGATCGTTGGGCGCGGGCTGGTAACGCCCCTTCTTCGTACGTTCCATCCAGGGGTGTAGTTGGCGTGCTCCGTTTCCTGCTGCCGTACCGTCATCGAAGGATCGCTTAGTCGACTCGCTGGTGTCGTCCATATCTGAAGGTCCGTCGGTGCTTGCGTCGTTTGATTCCTTGTCTGCTCCGGCATCAGAGGGCTTCACGTCGGCACCGCTGGGAGGTGCGCCTTCCGGTTGACCTCCGTTGCTACCTCCGTTCTCTCTGGCTGCCTCCAAGGAGCTGTTTCCCTCACTCTTGCGTTCTTTGGCAGGGGTTGAAGCTTCTGGCGCCAAGCCCTGGATAGTACGCTCCGCTTTCTCGGCATCCATGGCGTGGTCATTGGTTTCGGCCGTCCCGGCCCCGCTGGCCACCCTGGCGTACGACCTGACACACTCGGTGCCGTCATGCCCGAAGCGAAAACACTCCGAGCACTTCGGCGCCCTGCATTCTCGTCGAATATGACCTGTGCGCTTACAGCGTAAGCACAAGGGCGCCCGTCCAGGGATCACAACAAGTACGTTACCACCTTGGATCCGAAGCTGGTGTGGCATGGTATACCGGCCGTGCCGACTTCGTTCAGTGTCATCCGCGCACACCTGGTCGTTGATTCGATCCCTTGGAAGCCTTCAACATTCCACTTCTCCCGGCTCACTTCCAGGACCTTGCCATACGGCTCCAATCCCTTACGCACAACGTCGTCCGGCACATCATACGGGATACAGTGGAGACGAAGCCGTACCTCCGTGATGCTGGGATCCACGACGAGGCACCGAAGACCCTTCACCTGCAGTTCTTTGGCGTCCACGAGTCGTCTCTTTGCTTCTGCCGTTGGAGGGTAGCCATCCAAACATGATTCATTTGGTACGCACCAAGTGCTGCGATGTCACCGAGTACGCCGCACCTGGCCATTTCTTGTCGAAAATCCTGGATACGGTAGGGGCGTCTTTTCAAATCGCAATGCAGAAGCACCGATGTTTCACACGTAATTCCTATAGGCATCTGTGGTAAAACAATTTTGTTTTACCACAGATGTTTTACCGACTTACGAAGGGAGCGGGAGGGACGGGAGGGACGGGAGGGACGGGATGGACTGCCTGGGACGCAAGCCACCGCAGCCCTTCGATGCCTCTCAACAATGGCCAGGATCCGGGTCTCAACCTCGTTGAGGGGACACACCGGGTTTGCCCCACCGCCCGTCCGCGCCGCCTCCACCGCCAGCAGGCCGTCGTGCTTCCGAGCGGAACACACTCGGGCGTTCCATAAATTTTTCCACTCCACTCTCTCCTTCCACGCTGGACCTTCCGCGTTGAGGCGGCCCGTAATTACGTCCCAGAGGGCCGTCCTCTCCGCGGTGGTCAGCGTGGACTCGGTTGCTGCCCGGACCAACACTCGATTTGAAAACATGTAGTCAATAAGCATGTCGAGCTTTCGGTCCGAGCAGCGAGCCCCTTGCTTCTTCCTCTTCGCCGCGGGAGTTGAGGCGCAGCCGCTGTTGTCCGCCATTGTCAGAGAAAAACAACGGAGCAGGAACGGTGCGAACCTCGAATGCCGTTCTAGAGTTACAAATAAACGCGAACTATTTATAATAAAATAACGCATGTCATTTATGTATTTTGAATACGGATATCTCTAAATTTAATATGTATATTTGTTCTGCTTTTTTCCCGAAACAATAGCACCGCAGTCGACGAAGCGCGTGCTCCGCTCCCCAGATTTCCCTCTCGGGACTTCCTCGCTCCTAAAAATCTGTGAAGTTTCAAGTTAAGGCTGCGGTCCCACGGCGGCCATGACATATGACGCTTTCCGCGCGTTTTCGAAATGCGATTGTGGCGTGTTCAAGCTTGCTAAAATTATGTGTTATATATCATCTTGTAGTGTACAACATTATCTTTCCTCTGATGTAGGATTTGTTTTCCCAATGCAAAGATGCTAAGTCAGTGGGTACCCGCGAATATCGGCCTTTTCGGCAAAACATGGTTTCGTAGTACAGTGGTGCAGGGTGCACTATTGGAGCAATTTCTTTCAAATTTTAGAATGTTATAAGAGAAGAGTGCGTTCATTGTCAACGGAGGCCCTTTTTTCGTTTTTTATTTTATTTTGACAGATATTTACTTTAGAAAAACTGACATCGCGGAAGCACATTCAGTCACGAATGTTTTGGCGCCTACTCGGTCATTTTATTTGAAACTTTTTACAGGTATTTGCAATTATAGTCGAAAGAGCTACGCTAAATTTCATTGTAATATGACCTAAACTTTTTTCGGAATGCTCACGTGAATATTCACAAAAACAGTTAATTTTGGCAAACTTCATTTGGTAGTACAGTGGTACAGCGCTTAGGGATTGGCAAAGTTGAATAAAATTGTAGGCCCGTAAAGAAAAACATATTCTGCTTTGTCAACGGAGGCCCTTTTTCTAAATTTCTCCTTTGATTTTCCATAAAAAAAGTTTGAATACAGGCGAAATCACGAATTTGTTGATTGACAAAAACGAGTATTTTGACCCCTTTTTACAGACATTTAGGCCGATATTTTTAAAACGAAATAGAGTTTACTGTCTCAGGTCATGATTATTAGCCCACATTTTCGCTAATCGTGCCTAATTAATAAACAAATCATAAAAATACAGAAAATATAAATTGGATGACTTGTTGCGCCCTCTATGTGGTGGCGGCTGAAATGTGACTACGCGAGGTTCAGGAAACTGCCAAGGATGGCGCTACTTCCAGCTGTGGTTGCCAGCTTTGGAAACTGGTTGTACACTTGGTTTCTTGCGTTTCTTGCAAAATAAAAACTTGATCGAAACTCGTGTGGTCCTTTATAACACGGTACTTTCTGCTAATATAGCTTTTAGGGAGATTTTTAATTGCATATTGTCAAACGACAATTTCAGTTTGTCAAACGATATTTTTTTTATGCCAGGCTCCACCGGTTTACAGTTACAGTCTCCTGAATACAATCGTTCACGCAATCGACATCGAGTTTCAAATCCCCAAAATCGCCAGTTCCGCGTCGATACGCAGCGTGACGCACGTCCTCCTGGTGCGTGTGCACGTACGTGTTTGCTGCGTGGTTCTTCGGTTGCTGCGAGTTTTCGCGTATTTATTGTGCACTGTTTACCTTCGTCTGCACATGCCTCTCATCCTTGTACGTATTTCTGCTCTGTGTGCCAGAGTGAAGTTTGTGTCTGTCTTTTCGTTCGCTGACTAAGCTCGTGTCGGTGTCCTTCCTACTGGTTGCTGTTCGTGTTGGCGTATCGTGTGTGTCGCTTTGATTACTCTTTAGGTTGCCTGTTTATAGGGCGGAGCAAGCGGTGGGCGTCGCGCCAGGGGTGGGTCGTGATTGGGGAAACAGCATAGCACCCGACGCCGACTTTGGCGCGTTTCTTCTGCGCACGCGCGTACTGTCGTTGATATCGCAACTTCGCGCCGTGATGATGCGCTAATCTACAGGCCGGTCGGCGCTCGCGTGCTATTGTTGAAAATTCTCGAGCGTGTACTTACGTGCAACGCCTCCTCTATAAAGGAGGCGTTGTTACGTGTCGACAGCCATAATAGAATGAAAGTGGACATTTGGCCGGCAGCCGGCATACCGTGGCTCTGAAAACAAATTGCTAGGAGTGGCCTCTCCTTCGCTGGTTCCCCGCCGGGTGCGCGCAGTCCGTGCTTCTGGCCGCCGCCCAAATGCGTTTTTCTGATGCTTGTTTTGTTTTGAACAAACAATATATTCTTGCCTGATATTCTCCTTTGTAATCTTCACTCTTGACACCTCTTTAGTGTTTGCAGGAACTCTGTCAACTTTGATGATAATGCATGTGTAAGTGCAACTGGAACCTCATGGTTGCAAGAATACTTTTCCCTGGATTGAGTGCATCTTTCTGATAAGATGATCGGTCTCCATAAATTGCACTTCCCCGCTTCGGGAGCACGGCCAGCGGAGGTTCTCTGTCGGTCATCGAACCTCACACACGTGAAGCGTTGTCAAAGCTGTGATATACCGAGCGTTTTATTATTATTCTTTTTTTCTGAAAGAAATGACACTTTTGGTAAAGAAATGATTTTTGCGGGTCACCCGTATCGGCTGCGGCGGACGTAAGGGAACGAGCGTAAATTGAAATTTAGTAGCCCAGTAAACTAAAATTTGCCATTTAACTTTTAATTAGAGGTTCTGCAGTTGCCATTTTCAAGACCATTAGTAAAAGGTTTCTGACAATGAGGCCCCTGTGTATTTACGCTCGTACCCTTACGTCCGCCGCAACTGATGTTATGCCGTAGGAATCGTATTTTTATCGCCAGTGTCTTTTTTTTTTAAATTGATTTTCACTCTTAGGAAAGGTCAGTGCCGTTTATCAAGGAAACTATTTTGAAAATTCGTGGAAGCGTTAGCTGCTGCCGTGGATATCCGAAGAACATTCACAAAAACACCGCGCCGCAGGAATTTAGGATCGTAGATCAGAGGCAGTCAGCGCTGAGCCAGCCGAGCGCGGTAAGCTTTCACTGCGCGTCTCGAGGAATCGAGTGACGGGTGTCCCTACTCAGACTTCAAATTTTATTGTTCGAAACGTTGCATAGAAACGAGAGTCAACCCGATACCTGTGATTAGAGTATCTTCATAGATTGTTTCCGCCTTCTCGTAACGCTCCCCGCAACTGGATCCGAAACTGTGCAGGCAAACCTAGCGCGCCTTCATTGCTGGCAATAAGCCGTAACGTAACAAAAGAAAAAAGTAGAGAAGGTGCGAAAAGTCCTTTACTTGTGGCGAAGATTGATAATGCAATGTTCCCCTTCTCCAGGGATTAATTTCGTCACTAGTTGCGAATTCCACTGGTCATTTTGGAGCAATGGCAAGATAGAGCTGAGTCATGTATTGCGTTCGCCTAGATGGAGAACGCAATGCGCGCGGAGTTGCTCCACGTATACACCAGTCACCAGTGAAAAACAACCTGTCCTCCGAGGAGGTCGAGCGAGCCGCCTCGGACATGGGGGTCGGCCACCTCACCACCGTCTACCGTGCCTTCAAAAACACGGGCGCGATGTGTTTCTGCAGCATAACAAAAAAATGAACAAACAAGGCGCAAACTTTTTTTTCCTAGGTGTGGTTCGCAGGGCTGAACAGAATACAAAAACGATACGCCGTGCTGGGATGACGTCGACTACAATGGTACACGATCATAACAAGAGCACATATCCTGTCACATTCTTTCGCTACAGTGATAAGAGCATATATATTTTTGTCCGCGATGCAGTAACAGAGGCATTATTTCCAAACTAGAGTTCGAAGTAAGCCTTCGATGCTAGCACTAACAACTCACTTCACTCACAGGATGAAAACGTGAAAATTCCTATCATTCGGACAGAGATCGAAAAACAACACGCACCGCTTTAACTTGGACACACAAAATAAACAATTTTAGTGGATCGTACGCAAAAGCTTCGCATACGCAATAAAATTGCCGGTCAGAAGTAGGCATGCGCAACCAAAATCAGCCTATGAGTCATCAAACGATGAAGAAAAAGCAGGTGTGAGCGTGCCAAAAATATTCCACATTTAGTGCTGTCAATATTTGTTTTTCTATCCACGTGCTTATGTCGCAGTGGAAAGTCGTGAAACTCCACATAAAATTATTTTGAGCATGTGTTTTCGACGGTAGTGCTCGCTCGATCGTAAAATACCGCTTTGTTGCTACTTTGTCGACTCAAACCAGGAAGCCACGTTCAATGTCCCGTTCACAAGAAGGGAGATCGGGTTTTCCGCTACGTTACAAGTATTGCCATGAGTCGTGACTGAATGACAGTATAGAGCTGCTTCTCTTCTCTTTTTTTTTAATATTCTCCTCTTCTGCACGACATCGGGAACGGATTATTATCCTTCCCTGCACTCTCGCTGTGACGAACGGTCCGATGGACGAGTCACCTTATGACAAATATTCCTATGCGACGAAACATCCTGTTACCATGTCGGCCTGTGTGACCAGTGCGCATTTGAAGAATCGCCTTTGTCTTTCCTGAACCCTAACCAAAATACCCTCATCACATTTTTTCACTTTACGGCTATGTTGGCATAGCCAGTAATCGACATAATTTTCGCGAAAGCCTACTTTTATTTTATAATTATCTGTAACCAATTATAATTGAAGAAGTGACAAGTATAGTAATTGTATGATTTCATATCAAAATTCGACGAATCGGGATTGTGAAATTCGGTGAAACAGCGTTTCAATAAATTATCTGGTGCCCGAGACTTACTTATATGAAAATGTCTAACATGCGTATGTGTTCTAACACAGAAGATGAGTGCAGTGGGGCAACTGAATAGCCTCACAGACAATTGTCAACGAGTTGGAATTTTTGATGAATTACCTTTCGACGAGTCATCCTACTACCGATTGGCCTATTCAATCAAATGCCCGTCGACAAATATTGTTCTTGGTTTATTTGCCATCTGCCACAAAGGGGGAGTGTAGGGCTCGTCAAGCCGACATCTGAAAGCATTTTGCTCACGCCTCCAGCGCCTGTATACCTACTGACGCCGACAAGTTGGCCTAGAAGTAAATACCTACGGACAATTCTGTAGCCGCTAAATATCTCTACACGAGCATGATTTGTTTTCAAAGGGGCGCCCGCCGGTCGGTGCTTCTTTGAATTATACATACGTAACGGTCAAAACGTTTCGCAGCTAATGAGTGAAGGCCGACCAACCCATTTTGTCCAATTGTCCGTGTATGGGAGAGGAGAATGCCATAGCGTCAAAGACAAGCACATCGCTTACGTGTGCGAGCGTTGCTAAAAAGAGACAACTATCGATGTTTTAGTATACTTGGTTTCACTCTTATGGCCCGTTCAAACTTGCGAAATGAGCACTCTCCGCCGACTAGATTCGATCGCCGAGAAAAGATCGGGACGTTCACATTTGTTGCCGCCTGCGGAGTACGCGGCGCGAGCGTCTCGCAGTTTCCCGAACAGACGAGAGCTGACGAGAGCTCCCAAACCACCTCCTTGCCCGCGCGCGTCTCGTCGCCATCACCGCCAGCTCGTCAGCGGGGATCTGACGTCAGCAAGCGCCACTTCCCCCGTGCGTTCTGATTGGCTAGCGGCGAGAAAAAACTTTTTTCCGGCGTTCAAAATTGGTTACAGAGCGATCTTGCCTGCTTTCGTCGCTGGGCGTCAGAATTCTCGCGGACCCGGCCGCCGGTTCACAAGTGTGAACGAGGCATGAGTCAGAGCGCAAACAAAGCCTAGATGTCACGGAAACACAGACACAAAGACAAAAAGCGCTTTATCATGGCGCATTGGGTGCGTTGTTATATTAGTGGGCGGAAACACCCAAACAAAGATAGTGAACGCCGTGGCGTTTAGGTGTTGAGCTGTTGGTGATGTTTGATCGGCGCAATGTGTAGGCCGAGCTCCAACTGAGGGTGAAATGAGGCAGGGCAGTTCTGGGGTTTTACGCGTTGTTTATTCTGGTTTCTTTCTTTTTTTGCACGAAATATCGCGGCTCGCAACAGCTTGGCATCGTCGTTCGATGAAACTCTGTTTTATTGATTGGCGTTTCATCGAATAGTGGACATTTCATCGAACGCCGTTTCAGTGAACGCCAATTCATCAAGTAGCTTCACAATGCTTGATCGAATTACGTTTCTGCTATCAAATTATTGCAAATATAATAACTACGCTCGTCATATTTCGTAAATAGCAGTAGACTTTAGCGAAAATTATGTTGCTTAGTTTCGGCCATCACCAAATAGTGAAAAAAAAAATCTCTCTCTCTCTCTTTCTATATATATATATATATTTTACTAATACAAAGTCTGGACATTTACACTCACCAAGTAAACATTTTCAGCTGCGATTTGAGACTATGTTGTGTTTATCCTGCTCTTATTTATTTGCTTTTTGTTTCTCCCGTTTCTGGCCTTTTTAATATAAGTTCCACCAGCTCGCTTGCGCGTCAACTCTAATTTCAAGTGAAACAAGTTTGTAAATTAGGGTGACACTATAGTTTTGGAATCCTATATGCCCCTTTTTATTGACATTTGGTGGGCCACGTACGAATTTTAAAATATATCCTTTCATACAAATAATCGAGTAGTAAATCGAATGGCGATTGGGAGGAATTTACTACGATTGGAAAACGAATTGGCAACACGGCAATTAGGAAATTTCAGCCATTCTTGGTTTCCGGTTGGTCGCGTTCAGTAGCGGCTCCCTCAGCTCCGCACGGAGTAGCTCGAGTCTCTACTGACCGGCAAAAAAAGTGCGGCGCCCAGACGACTTGATGTATTTGTATACACCCTTGACATCGGCCGCGATAGGCGATTGAGGTTTTGTTAGCCGACGCAAGCGTCAGCGGACGTCTCATATTTCGATACTCTGATTTAGCTACAGAAACAAAAAATCATCCAGATCATGTTCACTATGTTCACCACTGACAAGATAGTCGGTAATCGGCGAGTTTTCGTGCAACACCGATCAAAACAAGGCACCAGATCAACGTTTAGCTCGCTTCCTTTGAAGACTGCCATCAGGAAAGATCTGGCTTGTCGCGTTCCGTCAACGTCACTCCGAATATTGTTTGTGCCCCGCGTGCCATCCTGTTGGAGCAATCTTTTTATTGTGCCCATGTGATTTCTTTTTTATGTTCTTACTGGTGTTTGATCACAATTCAGGCCTCGAAATAGTTTTTGCTGCCGACCCCACCATTCTTTTGACCCTCTCGCAGCAAAGGAATATTATGCCGGCATTACACACGAAATAAGAATGTAGACGCTCCGTCCTATATCTCAAATTACATCACAATGTGTTTACACAACTGTAGTGCAGAGGTACGATGAGCAGGGTCTGAGAAAATATTAGTTTCAGTATTTTCAAAAGACTGACGAAACAAAATAAAAAAAAAGAAAGAACCGCCAATCGGCAGCGCGTGCAAGCAGATGGAGTGGTGACATAAAGCGCCAGGTGTGTCTTTCGTACGGCCGGCATCCAGGGCGCGCTCAGATGTATAGACCTTTCCAGAAAAGGACACTTGGCAGGTTCCATTTTCAGTGTTCGTGCGTATGGCGCGTGATTTGCTCGATTTCCGAAGCGACGAACGTGCGCGTTCTGGACTGTGATTTAACACGTGTGGACTGTGATTTTTGTAAACAGTGGAAACATCTATAGGAAGTATTCACTGGCGGCCATAGCTGTGTGCGCGACTGCTGAGCGCGTGCTGATGGCGAGCTTCCACAGTTCTTTTGTAACGTGAATTCCGCAACCTCAAGATTGCCGGCAGCCTATTAATGTGGGCTCATTCTGAGCATGCGCTCTAGACAGCACCCACAAATATGGCGCCCAGTGAATACTCCTTTGCGCTCACGAACTCATGAGACGTTGACGCACTGTCGATGGTGTACTCTTTTTTACTCGTAGGATTGCAACGCTGGGGAATGTAGGCGTGTGATTTCAGAAAGCGCTTCCTACCATTTCTACGCGTGAGTGCTCCTGCAACCCAAGCATTGTATACAGTTACGTCCTCGCGCCCGTGCCTTTCCCAGCCCTGTACACAGTTTATGCAACATCGAAAAAGCATAGTTCAAAATCGGCGGTCCCACTTTTCCATACCGCTTCAAAGCCCCATCTCGCTCAGATCACTTGGCAGCCGGACTAGGGAGCCTTCATGTGCGCTTTGCTAGGGTGATGCCACCCTTTGTAATGCCACTCGCCGACAAACCAGCAGCCATTTTGGTTCTCGGCGATAATCCGTGGGGCTTATAACCCTCCCGGAAACAAGCACCTTATTTCACAAGTTCGGAGCAGCGTTGTGGAACCCACGGAGGGAGGATTAGCATCTTCCCCCTCGGATGGGTTTACCGATGGACACAAAGGCCACTTTCCGGCGCACGGGGAAACAATGAGAGGAACAAAATGGCGGTGGAAGAGGGTGTGGGAAAGGGAAATAGGCAGTTGGCATCACCCTATGCGAAGTGCACATGAAGGCACCCTTGTGCGCTTTGCTAGGGTGATGCCACCCTTTGTAATACCACTCGCCGACAAACCAGCAGCCATTTTGGTTCTCGGCGATAATCCGTGGGGCTTATAACCCTCCCGGAAACAAGAAGCTTATCTCACAAGTTCGGAGCAGCGTTGTGGAACCCACGGAGGGAGGATTAGCATCTTCCCCCTCGGATGGGTTTACCGATGGACACAAAGGCCACTTTCCGGCGCACGGGGAAACAATGAGAGGAACAAAATGGCGGTGGAAGAGGGTGTGAGAAAGGGAAACAGGCAGTTGGCATCACCCTATGCGAAGCGCACATGAAGGCACCCTAGTGCGCTCCTAGTGCTAGTCCGGTACATTGTCCTCTGAACAATGAACGAACGCGCGACGCGTCAGAGGGTGAACACGTGAAAGGAGGGGCGTAAGAGCGGAGAAGGAAACTCAAGGTCGCATGCGACGGGAAAAACGGTTTCGAAATTGGCGCGCAGGTTCCGCAGCATTTGCTTGCACGGACAGCCAACGCCGCCCTGGTGGTTCAACTAATGTCTCGTTCAAGATGGCCGCCGGGGTACCTCAGCAAGTGCCGCGAACCGTGACGTCGCTGTGAAGATGCCGCCCGATGAAGTTGGGTGCTTGTGGTTATGGCTCCTCCCCCACGGCCACGTCACAATGAACTTAGTTTATAGGTTTCACCAGCATAGACAGACAGATATACGTTGCGAGCGTTCAGGATTGCTAACACTAATCACTTTTCTCCGGTGATGAAAACGCGTGAAAATTCGCATTCCTCATACGGTACGGGCCAGTGATACCTTGAACTTGAGCACATGCATGAAATGCGCCAAATAAGAAATCCGCGCGATGTTCGAGGACACAAATGCTTAGAAAGCACCACTGTAGCCGAAGTAAACAAACACGACGGCTCGGGCGTTTCTGCTGTCTTGAGAGTGCCACCACGACATCACCGCACGAGTAGGTGGATCTTCCCTTCTAGTACGCGCTGGGTTATCATAGCGACACACGACGAAAATGTAAGTCAAGGATAGCGCTTTTACGTGGAACGATGAGCTTTCGCCACGCCGTCCACGTCGACGATCACCACCGACGCCATGTTAGCAGATAGAAGGAGCCCGGCACGACCGGCATGCAACGCGCGCGACCTGTTCTCCTCGACCTGTGATTGGTCTGTCGTTGTGGTTTTTTCGGTTGTTTCCAACGCAGCGGAAAAATTTGGGCTCGCTCCAACTCCTTGCGACGTGAACGACACGTGCGTGCGTCCCTCCGTAGCTATGGCAACTGATGGTTGCAGACCCTTGCAACGGTCGTTTCGGTTGTTCCAGTCGTTGCGGACGCCACGGACGCATGTGTGTGAACGGGCCTTTAATGCACGCATCCCGACATGTCTCGGCGCCTTCTCTTACCCCTTCGACGATGGAGGCGGCCTACCTTCGCCCGCAGTTGATGGCCTTGACAAGAACCCCGCGGGCCTAGGCAGTCCGGTGATGTCGTTTCAGGCGGCGTCGCTTCTTTGGGGCTTCTCTTCTGGCCTTTCTTCTTCCCCGGGAGTAATTTTCCTGTCTGTGTCGCCTTTATCGTCTCCCTTCCACCCCTCACCTTTCCATGTTCCCGCTTTTCGCCCTCCCCCTTTCCGTCTCTCTTGGGCCGGGTGCCAATGCCTAATAAAGCTATTTGTGTTGAAAGTCGAAAGAGGTGCTGTTCTGTCCGTCCCTATGTTTATTCTTTCTGTTTTGATTTAACTTCACCAACGCGCTCACGTCAAACTAAATGGTTAGAGTGCTTTTTGTCAAATTCATGTGATTAAACACAGTGCTAAAACAGCGTCATACTTGGATTTATCTGCACTGACGGGCACTAGCGCGAACAGGGCGTCGGTTCTTTTCTGCATGGTGGATTTATGTACCAAGCGAACGAAGGACATGTGGAAAACCAAAAGTGGCGGCAAGAACCACGCAGTACCACTGGATCAATAACTCCTTGTGCATGTAGACGAACAAAATAAAGTGAAAGCCAAGTTAATATAGTCCGATTCGCAATAAGTACTGCGTTATTTTATCGGCCCGTGCATATGTGCGAAGATGCTTTGTTCGGCGTTCAAATCCTAACCCGCACGCTCGAAATCTTTGAGAACAAGTGACCGATAAAGCTGCCTGGCATAGGAAATAGTAAAAAAAGGCAGCTGTCATAGCTTACGTACTGTATTTCTTACGTTTTCAATGTTTTTAACCGCTGGTAGAGATGCACGACGGGGTCATTTTCATATATGTGACAGAACTGGCATATTAGCAGTATATAAGGGTCACCGGAATGTTGGCGAACCTCGAATGCACTCTACATCTCTTTTGATTGTCATTTTGCTTAGATTTGTCGCTCGTGTTCACACAAGCTTCTGTGGAACACAGGTTTGGGAGGTTTGGGCCTGAAATATACCGAAGTTTGACATCGTTCACTGATTTATAAAAATGCTGTAACTGAAGCTATTATACTTCTACAATGTTAATAAATGTATATTATTTAATACGACCTAAATTACAAAAGTTAACCCTGTTATATTCCGGCCAAGACACAAAATGCACGCGCGTTTTCTCATCGGAATGCACAGGAGCACAGCAAAAGTAAACTGGTTGTTGTTTCTTCCAATTTGCATCCCGGAAGTCACAAAGACACTAGCGCCAGTTGAGCCTCTGGCGCACATTATAATAACTCTATGGGTCCAAGTTGGAGCTCCCGATGGGCCCATATCGCTTGCGACGGCTTAATGTGCACAAAGAAGCAGCAAAACATCACCTGTAACGTCTGTACCTTTTTTCTTTTCTGGCTATACCTTGCAGAAAAACACCGGAATCGCGCATTGTATATAGCTAAATAAAGTTGGCAAGCGCTCGAGCAACTTCAACTCGTCGCGGCAAAACGAACACGCGTAACCTTTCGTCTGCTTTCTTTCTCCGCTCTTCTGTCGCTTTCTTCCTCGTTCTTTCTCTCGGGACCGCCGATGTCAGCGCCAAGGATTGCGTTCTGCTCCCATCTTTAGCCACCTGGTGTACACGGACAACCAGGAGGCAATGAAGGAATGCACTAAGAGTCAGCCAGCTATCCGTGTCACCCGACGCTTGGCCGCACACTCCTCAAGCGCAAACCACGCTCCGCGTCCGCTGGATACTCGGAAACATGCATATACAGTACTCGGTAACGACAAGGCACATGAACAAGCTTGGGCGCTTTTCGAATCTCCCCAAGTAACACCGATGAAACCCACAACAACCTATTTCGCAAACTACACCAAAGACGACGGAGCCGACTACGATGAGCTGGGTGCCTTGGCTCGCGCCTAACGCCGTCGCACTCTGGCCTGTCTCTATCCTGAACCACTTCACCCATTGCCTAAGGTCTTTGGCAGACAAGACACCGCGCGGATTCTTCGCCTAGCTACTGGCACAGCCATCGCTCTATCCGTGTTGGCCCACTGAGTCATTCTCAAACCCTCAACCATCTTGCCTAACCCCAGTCCTCTGCTCAAGCGCCACGAAGCCACGACCCGACACCTTATTTGGGAGTGTCCGGCGACAGCGTCTCAACGCTCCGCCAGCCTGGCCCAGATCTCGAACCCATAACAGCCTCTCATCTACGAGTTAATGGTTCGTCCTCCCGGCCCAGTGCAGCACGAAACCAAGGCTTACTGAGCCTTGGACTCATTAATCCACGGAGCTAACCTGTGCCAGGTCATCTAAGCACATCCCTCCCTCTTCCCCCAACCCCACTCCCCCACCTCTTTAAGCCTAGGGCAAGAGGAATTGTCGTATCCGACATGCACAAATAAACGTGTTTGCAATCAATCACTCATTTAAAGTCATTTGAACAATAACAAAATTTAGGTGTATAGGCCCTTAAATTTAAACACATATCCTCAAAATCGCCAGTACGCTAACTTACCTGCAGATGACGCAAGAGCCAATCACTGCGGCAAACCTTAACGTTTGAGCCTACGAAGCATGCGGAATAGGCATCCATCCGCAGGTCGCATTTCTGCGTCTCATCGTATTGCTGCCCTCATCATTGCCTGGGCTCCTTCATAACCATTCTTTACAGGGAGGTAAGCACGTAGGCATTTTTCGGAGTCCTTGAGTCGTAGATCAGAACGAGCCTTCGAGCATTATTTCGCCTGCAAAACACTTTATTACATGCCCCCAAATACGAGACATCTTCAAGCGGACAGGAGTTCAGACAGACCCTTTACTTACTTTCGTAACCTGTATATCACCAAGACAACCACTGCATTTCCCAGAAGGAGTCTTCCCATAATTAGGCACGGGACCAGGATGTCTAAAACATAAAGACGAGAAGGTATTTATTTTACCTATTGAAGATGGGCGAAATTTCGTGGTTTCAATGAATACTAAATACTTTAGGGGCATAAGGTAAAGCACCCAAAGTATGTTTCACTTTTACTTGCTCCTTTTTTTCTTATTAAATTTCCGACAACGGATACTGTGGTCATTCACAAACAGACTCTATGGCGCACCACACAAGCTCTTATTCATCCGTGTGGTTCCAACCTCCCTGGCGGTCTTACCCGCCTAAAACTGGTTTTGCTCCGAAGAGTTGGTGTGAATGCGGCGATTACACCCGCTGTCCGCTCCAGACGGAGCCACACCACGACATCTATCTTGTGTCCCTTCTGCCTCGGCCTAGGAAGGGAGGCGCCTTTACAAAATTATTTCAAGCAGTCTATAGAAATCCTATCCGCGTTTTAACGAATCTTTCTACTTTCTATCTGGTCAAGTCATATGCACCGTTTTCAATATATTGTCCACAGTCTTTCTTTCAACCAAAGTGTATACACGAACTCATCTCTGTGACGTCACGGCGCGGTGGTGGCGCGTCGGTCGAACTTCCGGTCTGGGGCTGTGGGCAGAAGTCCCCATGCCAGACGTGTATTCCTGCGTTGTTTTGAAAGGAACCAGACAAAAACCTGCCTTCTCGTCAAAACGCCGCGCCTGGGGCCGTACCAAAAGTGTCGAGAAAGGTTTCAAGCTCAGTTTTCACGTGCTCGGTTCGTCCGAGAATCTGGATATGTGCCGTGAAAAGGGAAAAGCAGACGCCGTCGGACAATGATTGCTTGGGCGGGAAGCACTTTGGGTTGAATTCACGAATACTTGTGGTCATAAGATTTATTTGTTTTGTTCCAACATGAACGCCAGAAAACCGTCAAGTTGTGCGGACCATCTGCGGACTACGTTCAGTGCGTCTTCAAGTTGAAACGGCCGCCTGATTGTTCGAGCTGTCGTCTGCTCTTTCAAACGTTTCTGCTTGTCGTCTGCTCTCTTAGACGACGCCGGTCCGTAGACCAAATGTTGGCCCGGTACTTGCGATAAGAAGTGCAGGCCTCAAAAGACTTAAATTTGAAGGTTGGTAAGCAGGCTCGATGAAAAGAGTAGATCCAAGGAGATGTTGATCATTGTTACCAGTGATCCTCACCGACTTGTTATGCCTAATTCAGTAGGTCCGATCCTGCTTGCGATTTTCAGTATCGACGTCGACCATCTCAGCTACGGTTCACGCTTTTGCTGCCCGAGTGGCGTCGCGACTGAAAATTCCGAGAAATCTCATCATGCGAATCAGGCTTTAGCGTACATTCTGCGGCGTCCATGCGGAGTGAATCGCCACATGTCACATTATTCACGCGAAGTTTTGCGGTGTAACGAGCCTCGGTAATTTCGCTGACGCCGCTCAAGATAGTCAGACATCGCCTGGAAGACGTAGAACCAACAATTCGAACGCGAAAAAGGGCAGGGGGACTCACACTGACGCCGACAACATCGCATTTCAATGGTGTGTTTATGGGCGACGGCGAGTTTCTTGCCCACACCCCCATCGCGCATGCGCGGCGCCGGTGGCGTCCGCTAGGGGCGCTCCGGGTTGTTTGTAAACATGAGTTGGTGTATAGAGCGCAGATGATAGAATTGCCATAGAATTTTTATCCCTACGCCTTCAATGGACTTTTGTCGCCATATGTCTATAGACTTTTTATAGACTATACATGGTAGAATAATAAGACGCAGTACGGAGATGCGACATCACACCCAGTTAGAAAATCCTTGAGGAGGCTGCTTTTCCGACTGTACGTGTCGAATAATTATCGCCTCTTGCAATATTTTGTTGTCAGAAATACAATTCACCAACCGTTAGAAACCACATTTCGTATGATATTGGTGAGACAGAAGGAACACATATGTCATCCTTTTAGAGCGCAGCTCTTAGGCGCCCGTTTCCGGCTTGAGCGGCGTTGCCGTCGCCGTCGCCGTCGCCGTCGGCGTCGCCGTCGGCGTAACCGCGCGGTGCATGATGGGTAAATTTCCCCGCTAAATCTAGCGGAAAATTTTCCCCGCTAAATCTAGCGGAAAATTTTCCCCGCTAAATTTAGCGGAAAGTTTCCCCGCTAAATCTAGCGGAAAATTTTCCCCGCTAAATCTAACGGAATATTTTCCCCGCTAAATATACCGGAAAATTTTCCCCGCTAAATTTAGCAGAAAATTTTTCCCGCTAAATTTAGCGGAAAATTTTCCCCGCTAAATCTAACAGAAAATTTTTCCCGCTAAATCTAGCGGAAAATTTTTCCGCTAAATCTAGCGGAAAATTTTCCCCGCTAAATCTAGCGGAAAATTTTCCCCGCTAAATCTAGCGGAAACTTTTTCCCGCTAAATCTAGCGGAAAATTTTCCCCGCTAAATCTAGCGGAGAATTTTCCCCGCTAAATCTAGCGGAAAATTTTCCCCGCTAAATCTAGCGGAAAATTTTTCCCGCTAAATCTAGCGAAAAATTTTCCCCGCTAAATCTAGCGGAAAATTTTCCCCGCTAAATTTAGCGGAAAGTTTCCCCTCTAAATCTAGCGGAAAAAAAAATGAGAAGTGAACACACACAAAAAAGTTTACATTTTTGTTTTGCTTTTTGTATATTTGACCCCGCTAAAGCAAAGCGTCGAGGTTGTTTTTTTTATTTGTTGTCAGTTTGGCACTTATTGCTCTTGCGACCACTGTCTGCAAGGGAACATTGATAAGCAGAGAACAGTACAGGAAACGAACTCCGAGCTGGACGACCTCTCAAAATCCCAGCGAAGCTCCCCCCAACGCAACCTACTTGAAGAAGGTGCGACCACTGCCGTGGCTATTATGTGGGTTCTCTTTGTTATCCATTCACTTATATCCGTGTCCCAAGTTCGTTTATAGTGTTATAGTGAACTCCCCGTATAGGGAATATGGATTGTAGTAAAACGATGCGTCTAAGGTGCGCCGCAGGATGTGATATTCAGCGATGTCACTATTGGCGAAGCGCTCTGACCCGTTTGTCACCCCCCCACCTCGGTGTTTATACCTAACGCAAGGCCTATGCACATGCCCACAGGCCTTGTGGGAATGTTCGTGTCATCTGTTTTTTAATAGAGCGCGGGGCATAGTGTAATGAAAAAAATACCAACAATTAGTGACGGATCTCCCCCGAAAGCAGTCGTCAGAGGATGCGAACTTGACCCACTTGGGCTTTTGTGCTGAGCTGGGCAGGGTGCATGCTGCATTGTTCATGCAGGCCGGAGTGGCAACAAAAGAGCCCCTCCTCCCCCTCACCGGAGAACAGGAACTCCAGCCGAACGCTGACGCAGCCGAGCGCTGAGTATTTGTTGTCCCCATCCATCTAGTTCTAAAGTTAACCGCTTGGGGCGCCACGGTCTGATCTCCTCCCCAATAGCTAAAGCGACCTCTTTCTTGTTGTCCCAGAAATGTTTTGTAACATCTATCAGTGATATTCCCACGTGCGTTGCCCAGCGTGGCCGGATGGTTACCGCGCTTGGCTCTCGCGCGGAGGCTCCGGGTACGATACCAGAAAGCGGACTTCTCTTTTATTTATTTTTTCAACTTGACATTCTGGTAAGTTCGAGAATTTTGCCGTCTGATGAGTTACGAATGTTCTACGAGCCGAACTTTCTACGCCGAATTTTCCAGAAACCTACGCGGGTACAAGAGGTGCTCCGAGTGGCGGTCCGGAGTCAGTCTCGCCCCAGCGGTCGATCCTGCTGTTTCGCCGACATCGACGCCTGCCACGCTAGCCTTTCTCTCTTTTGTTTTGGGAACAAGTTCGCCCCATTAAACGTTTAGTTTCTTCAGTTATTCGCCGCCTCATCATTTATCATTCGTGGCAAGATTTTCTGGGTAGCTCGTAGGTCTGGAAGACGCAAAGTGTAAGTGAGGCCGCTTTTTTTTTTTTTTTGGGGGGGGGGGGGGGTTCGGCAGCCGTCTTGATACAGCAAGCGGAATAAGCAGGTGGAACATCGGAAATAGATTATCTTAGACCTGCGCCTTGAACTAACGATCTGGCCAGATGCCGAATCGTAACACCATTAAATTTAATTATTGTCTGCAAATATTACAGAACTTATTTTAGATCTACAAATCAAATGACCAAACTCTGCATCGTGAAAAATGTGTCACGTCATCTGTTTTAGGCTATTTACCAGAAACGTACCATGGAAAAAAAAGTGAAGCACGACAGGTGGGATTATTTTGACATGATGATGAACTTACCATAGAAAAAAAATCACTGTGGTAAAAAAAGAACCACTCAATAAAAACAACGTTATTAGGCAGTCGAGTTGGTTAGACACGTTGTGTTTTGTCCTTTTTTGCCCCCGTCTCGGGTTTCAGTATGTCCAGAAACAGACACTGTCACTTTTTGTTCCTCCTGCCCCAGTCTCGGGATGAATACATCATGGTAAACTTCCACGAACTCGCATGCGCACCGACTTTATTTGGCATTATTTGACTCCTCGGTTCCGACGTGGTGGCAAGATTTTCTGGGTAGCTCGTAGGTCTGGAAGACGCAAAGTGTAAGTGAGGCCGCTTTTTTTTTTTTTTTGCTTGTCCTTAGTCCAATTTAATTCTAGGAACCCCGGATTGTCCCGGGTACCGAAATACTCGCAACGTGGCTGTTTGTGAGCGAAGCAAGATGAACTACAAGGAGAGCAGTTCAACGGCACTTGGGTGACCGTGTTTCTCACCAGGCAGCGGTGAGAAACCCGGTCACCTAGTCCAACACCTCCTAGATAAGAAAGCCTAAGGTATCCAACACCTCCTATACTCTGTTTCACCTTGTGCTGTACCGCAGGAAAGGCTACAAGCGCGAGCTTCTTGTTCTTGGGCATATCTCGGCGGCACAAGCTCTCGTGCACCAAGGGCAGCTGCCAACGCTATGAGCTCGCGCTTCTAGCCTTCGCTGCGGTACAACATAAGGTGAAACGGAGTATAGATAAGAAAGTCTAAGTGCTTTCCTGCGCCACTAAAAGAGGCCACCGTAGTCCAGAGATTGGAAAGGACCAAGGCGTTCAGCTAAGAGTCGTGTTCTCACTGATTCCAACCGAACGCTCACGCAGTACTCGTCTCCGATCTGTGGCCTTTGGTGGCCTCTTTTAGTGACGCAGGAAAACACGTAGGATTTCTGATCTAGCAGGAGTAGCAGCGGCTATCGCCTTAAGAAAACATTAAGTTGAAGTATTTGCTCTCCTACTAAAGAAACTTGATACTATAGCAAGTTAGATCCACCTTAGGCGCAAAGCTGCGCCTGCGTGGTGTTGGCTCGACTTCTCTTTTGCGCTACAAATATGGTGGCTACAGTGGATCTTACGCTTTAATACCAGCCGGAAAAATCGGCGCCTGGAAATATAAAGCATAAACTTTCACCGAATATGCCCTGAGGTAGAGCACTTTAACTGGTGAAATTTTAAGCCATAGCTCCCTTTCTGTTAATCATGAGACCAACAAACTTGCCATGATCATTGGTGGACGGGTTTGCAGACGACCAAGTCAGCGATGCCTGTAACGCGTGGCGCCATCTCCCGAAAGCAGCAGCGAGCAAATGGAGCATTGTCGTCTGCTCGTGACTAATTTTTGCTGGTTGTTTGTGGGCCCATGGGTCGTTTGTGGACCTTTTTTGCGATTTTAGGAGGACATAAAAACGCTCGAATATTTTACGGAATTAATAAAATAGTACGTTTTATTGCCCATTGTTTTGGTTTCGATACGGGAAGAATGTTTAGGCGCACAAATTAGTTAATTTCGCCATTTTGGTCTGTCCGGCAACATCGACGCAGTGCAATCCGTCACATAGCCGTCATGTAAACAATTTTCAATCACGAAGCAGCGAAGCGGTCTCTGGCAGCAATAGGCAATAGTGTGTGTATACTTGCGTCGACAGCTACACCGTTGCGACTTCAAATGCCTCGAGCGTCCGAGTGAGATGTCGCGGAACTTTGTCCAAGAAGTTGTGTTTTCTTGCTGCTGTCAGTTCACAAAGTCATTTCTCTATTTGACAAGACATCCTCCTACTTTCTCCATCTATCAGAATCTCGTTTAGAAGCTACGAATTTCTTGTTTGAGGGGGACACGGACACCCTTGCTCCCGATCTTGAGAGCCTTCCACCCTGAATTTATTGCACGGCGCCTTTAACTTTCAAATGTTTAAACCACGAATATTCGTCATGGCACATCTTGGGTTTGTCGATGAGTTCGTGTGTGTGCAATGCTGCCTCAGTTCGTCGGGGGCTATGAATAAATGCTTGACATCTGCTTTTTGTACGTCATTTGACCTGCCTAGCGTTTTTCTGCGTTACTTACAAGATACCTCCCCAGACGTTTGCCGCTAAGAAAACATATATCTTGTTACCTTCGAGATGTTGCATTATTATTGCGTCGACTATGAGCGCAATCTGAACTTCGGAACGAAAAACCGGGCACCACGACGTCCTCCAGTTCCTTGACTTTTTCGCTGCGTTTCTCGAACCGAAGTTCCATGCGCCTGTTTCTGCTAGCGAGATGATAGACAATTTAAAATTCAGTTTTTTGGTCTCCATTTTGGGTAAAGCGAAATAGAAAAAATGAAAGACGTTTACAAATCTCTGTAACGCGAAATTAGAGCGCAGCACTTGAGGAGGAGGAGGGGAGGTTACGGAGGGGAGGATATGTCCCTCCTCCTCCTCCGTATCCCCTCCTCCTCCCCTCCTCCTCCTCTTCGTCCTCCTCCTCTATCCTCTCCTCTCACCTCCTCCTTCAATTCAGTTTTCCCACTAAATTTAGCGGGGAAAATTACGTCACATGACTTGGTGTCGCGTCTCCTATGAACAAATTCAGTTTCTGCGCTAGATTTAGCGGACAGATTCAGTTTCTGCGCTAGATTTAGCGGACAGATTCAGTTTCTGCGCTAGATTTAGCGGCGATTCCCCGCTAAATTTAGCGGGGAATTGAATTGATGTTGCGGTCACGTGACGTCAATTTTCCCGCTAAATTGAAAAGAAAAACTGAATTTCCCCACTAAATTTAGCGGGGAATAGAATTGATGTTGCGGTCACGTGACGTCAATTTTCCCCCTAAATCTAGCGCAGAAACTGAATTTCCCCGCTAAAATTAGCTGGGAATTGTATTGGTGTTGAGGCCACATGACGTCAATTTTCCCGCTAAATTTAGCGAGCCAGCTACGTCGACGGCGACACCGATGCCGCGAAACTCGGAAACGAACGCCTCAGAGCTGCGCTCTAAAAAATAGGGGAATATCTATTGGTGGATTCTTGGAGAATCCGTTAGCATTACCCTTGGGAAACGTTACACACGTCCCTCTTTGGGAAACGTTAACAGTCACCCCGTAAGGAGGCAAAAGAAGAAAGAGAGCAAAACATAGAGGAAGCAAAGAGGAAGCCAAAAGAGAAAAGTGAAGCGGTCAGCGTTAGCGTTTCCCAAAGGATGACGTGTGTGGCCTTTCCCAAGGGTCATGCGAACGCATTCCCTAAGGATCCACCAATGGATCTTCCTGTATTCTTTTTCTTCACTGCTAGGTTTTTGTGAGTGCCAGCTAAGAGGAGAATACTGTTTTGAATGATGGAAAGCATGAGCTTTACCTCAAATTCGTAACTTCGGAAAACTACTTTTTCATCAAATGTAGCGAAAAGCAAGCTTCCGGCGAGTATTATAAGTAAATGAACAAGTGGAACAACCTTCACACGTTTAGCTGGGTTTTCATCTAAGCATTGTGCAATGGTAGTGAAAGCAACTAAAAAAGCGCCCGAAAAAACCCACAAGGACGAGGAAGTAGACAGACAAGAGTGCTCTGTCTACTTCCTCGTCCTTGTGTTTTTTTGGCGTTTTTTTAGGTGATAATGGACCAACTGGCCCAAATTGCTATCTTAGGGGTAGTGAATGGAATTGAAAAACTATCCGATATTCGAATCGAAAATATTCGCTTCGAATTCGCTTCGCACTCAAAATCCACTATTCGCACAAGACTAGAAGTTACTCTAAAAGGTTGATCGGTTATAATTAGGGTTCCATATTTTCAGATAAATCCGTCAAACTCCAAAAAACTCCCGCCTAAAAAAAAATGTTCGTCAATTCGAATTTATCCGGTAAATTCCGAATTTCGATGTACCAATGCAAAACAAAATACGGTATTTTAAAATAAAGTTTGGAGAGCGCACAGGGTCAATGGTCTTGAGAAGATGTCTCCCCAGTTTTCTATCAAATCTCCGACTACTGAAAACAAAACGAATCTGACTGCTTAATCCGTCAAGGTTTATTAGGACAACCTTTCGGGTCAGGACAAAGTTCTAAGTAAATAGACAGTCATCATGGGGGTCACGTGATCACCTTCAATTTATCTCTCTAATTTATGTCCGACGCAGTGTGACGGTAAACCCGTCACTAGTAACGGCGTTACCGGTAACGAGTCATTTTCTTAACGTAGTAAATTATAGGCTTTACTTTTTCAAAACAGCAACGAAGAGCGTACTTATGTTACTCGTTAGTCGTTACGTACCAATTCTTTCCAAGATTTTAAGAAAGTACACTTAATTATTTTAGTGTTTTTTTTGGCGCCAAGGCATGTGAATTCTTGCACTCGCTCACATGCCTTCAAAATATTTGCTTAAAATTTGGAGCTTATGCATACCCGAAACGCCAAAAACAGTAAAACATTTAATTTACAAATAAATAGTGACTCAAAAGTAACACGCGTTACTTTTTGTCGGTGACGGTAACGCGCGTTACTTTTATTAGGTAACGTAGGTGGGTAAGGCGTTCCTTTTACATATGCAATTAACGAACAACGTATTTCGTCACTCGCATTCGGTCACGCCTAAAACACTGGTCTGAAGTCCTGAGTTTGCTGTCAGGGGACCGCACGTAAATTAGGGCTTTATAGATCACAACTTCATGTAATGGCGTATATTTTGCTTACTGACTTGTGCATAATACGGATATTGTTTAATGTGTCTCCAATTAATCAGGTAACCAAAAGTTGATACTGTGCGAGATGCGTCACGTCATCGAAGCTATATACCGGATACTAGAGCCACTAAATGAGCTGCGCTTAGAGTATCGGCACTCCGTTCCCCGACATTGTTGTGAGCGCCGCCATCTTGGGGCTTGTGCAGAGCAGACGCAACTGCTGATCGTCATGATTGAAAAGTGCGACTTCCTCAGCATTAGATTCGGTGTTAGGAAGCTCATGTAATGTTGCTTTTCTCTGTCGCGAACTGTTTAAACATTTGTGGAGGACGGAAAAACATTTCCTGTGATTTCACATAAAGCTTCAGATAACTGGCAACCATGATTTTAAGCCACAATATGGCCAAGTGTCGTTACTCTGAAGCGTAGCTTATTTAGTGGCACTACCGGATACTAGCCAGGTAAAGAGAAAAACAACGTACACGATGACATCACTTTTTACCTCGATGAAGATCTGGTTGCACGTGCTCCCCGTCCGGCTTGTTGGTCTAGGGGTATGATTCTCGCTTAGGGTGCGAGAGGTCCCGGGTTCAAATCCCGGACGAGCCCGATATTGTATGTCTTACTTTTTAATCTTCTTTTAGCGGAAAATGGGGGGGGGGGGGGGGGGGTGCAGTTGTGGAATGAGCAGCTGGAACATCGGAAATAGATTATCTTAGATCTGCGCCTTGAACTAACAATCTAGCCAGATGGCGAATCGTTATCACCATGCAATTTTATGAGTGTCTGCAAATAATACAGAACTTGTTTTAGATATACGAATCAAATGACCAAACTCTTCATCGTGCAAAATGTGTCACGTCATCAGTTTTAGGCTATTTACCGAAAACTTACCATAAAAAAAAATTCACTGTAGTAAAAAAAAAAACCTCAATAAAAACAACCTTCAGTCGAGTTGGTTAGAGACATAGTGTTTTGTCCTTTTTGGCCCCTGTCTCGTGTTTCAGTATGTCCACAAACAGACACTGTCACTTTTTGTTCCTCCTGCCCCAGTCTCGGGTTGAATGCATCATGGTAAACTTCCACCAACTCTCTTGCGCACCGACTGTATTTGGCATTAATTGACTCCTCGGTCCCGACGTGGTGGCACGATCCCTTAGGTGGCTAGTAGCTCTGGAAGACGACAAAATGTTAGTAAGTGAGGGCACTATCGGAAAACTATCGATAGCACTATCGATAGTCGATAGTCGACTATCGAAAAATTATCGATAGTCGACTGTTGAAAAGCTATGGATAGTACTATTGATTGTCGACTATCGGAAAATTATCGTTAATCGACTATCGGAAAACTATCGATAGTCGACAATCGTAAACCTATGGATAGTACTGTCAACGGTTTACTGTCGATAGTTTTGCGACACTAGTAGTTTGCGTCGATCCCTTTTCTTTTTCTCGCTTTATTTTTTCAAATGGGACACCAACTAGCCCAAGCACTTACCATCCCAGCTTTGGTTCAACTTTCAGTGATGACGAAGACGAAAGTTTGGCCGAAGAGAGGAGAAAGGGAGGCGAGCGGCGGTGCGGCAACTGTGTTCGCTCTTTGTGGTGCAATACTATCGATAGTAAAAAAACTATCGATAGTACTATCGATAATCGACTGTCGAAAAACTATCGATAGTACTATTGATAGTCGACTATCGAAAAACTATCGATAGTGCTATCGATAGTCGACTATCGATAGTTCTGCGACACTATCGATAGTTTTGGAAAAACTATCGATAGTATCGATACTCAATTTATCGATAGTTTTGCATCACTACTAATTTTCAACTAACTCGCATGCATCGACCATGCGACCTATCTGTCCGCGAAATCGAGCTTTTGTGCGTATCCGCGTTTAAGAAACAGCTCCAGTCGTCTGCTCGGTCAACAACACAGGCTGCAGGAAAATTACGAAAATTAAGCAAGCGCTTCTTGAGCCAAGGAGCATGTTAACCCGCTGGCACCCCATTAAGCAGCTGATACTCGTATTTCAATTCCGGTTTTAGTTGCAATCGAGAAGTCATTTTGACGAATATGCGGGTTATGTTTAATATTACGTACTATGTCCCACTAAAGCGATATTAGTATATTCTTCGGGTTAAAATATGAGCTTAGTTGACTAGCATTAGGTGAACTGTTGAGTAAAAGTATATTTGACGGACAGGGAGATACTACTTAAAGGGGCCCTGCATTGACTTTTTTACTGGTTTTTATTTGGCACCGAACCTGAGCGCACTGAACGTAGTAACTTATTGAAACTTTTCTTTTCTCAAATTTCGCTTTATTTTAAAAGTTATGCAAATTAGAATTACAAAAAACAAGCAAAAATAACCTCCTTCATGACGTCGTAGGTCCTGGCTTGAGTGGCCGTGAACTAGAGGAAGGGTAGTGGGCTCATCGAGCGTTCACGGCTGTCACACTCCGTGTTGACGGCTCGAGAGGGCGCCACTAAAGCATGTGTTGGATAGGCTGTATGAAGCGGGCGGCCAGCGCGGCTCGCATTGCATTTGCTGCGCGATTAAAGATTAATTCGAAATAACACTTCATTGGCCACAAATGACAGCAGACACGGGGTAAAGGTCAGTTCAGAACGGGAGCCACTTCGCGCTGCCATACCGCCAAATGGCCAAATCGCCAACCAAGCCCGCGCCGAAGGCCTTCGGAACGCTCGGAACCGGTCGGATCCTGGAGCCGGTATACGATCGCAGCGCCGCCACGTACATCTGGGATTTTTCTACGCTCGTCGTTCGTCGGGGCCTCATCCCACTAGCCCTTTCTAGTATGCGCCGTTTTTTCCGCCGCTTGGTGGCGGTTATGTCGATGGGTCATTACTTGTTTCCGTACTTTATAAACTGCATTTCTTTCTTTTCCGATCTAAAATACTGAACAAAAACTAGTTTCATACATAATTGAAACGGTTCGCGACACTTATATTTTGTATCTCGACTAAAAAAAAAGCTTTTAGCGGCTCTGACCAGTAGTAAGCCCAGGACCGAAGACGTCACATTTCGCGCGCTTTCGGCAACGCGGGTCGCCCTCGTAGGCGGAGGAGGTTTCCGCGTCGTCCGGTTAAAATATGACTCACTGATATTTAGTTACTCTCTCCGTGCCCGCTGGCTTTGCCGAACCCAGTGATGTGATTGCTGCGCCAATTGCGCCAAACTGCGCCAAGGGGTTAACCCTGCTACATCTTGCTACATTTTGCCAACATATGGGTAATCTGTGCCAAGCCTGCGCCAAAGGACCAATTTTGGTTGCCTTTCAAAAACAAGACTAAACTGAGTCCCGTAAATGAGCACGCGTGAGCTAGGTGGCGCAAGCCGCCGCCCGACACAAAGTAACCTGCATCAATCGTTCACCGTCTTGCGTGTTTTTTTCCCAGAGCCGTATGTGTAGAGAGTTTGGCCATTCGTTGGGAAGTATAGGAGACAAATGAGGAGGCGCCATTGGCCGAAAGCGGGCTGGGCGTGTTCCAGGGCGTCTTCAGAAATTCGAATGTGACCAACCAGAAGCCGGAAATAATACCCTGGCGGCGGTCGCGAGAAACAAACCTGATAACTGCATCGGAGTAACTCTCGATGACTGAAAATAGGGTACACGTGATGTTTCAATCACGCTCATCCAAAATGATGGTGGAAGAGTGCGACCAGCGGAACGATTGACATAATCTGTACGCCAAGCGCCGAGGGCCGGGAATCTGCCGTCCGAGCGGTCACACTCTGTCCGAGCAAAACAGAGTTGAGCAGCGCATTCGTTTCTTACATCTTTCTGCATGATCATGATCAAAACAACACGTGCACCCTATTTTCAACCACAAAGAGTTACTGCACTTCACTCTTTTGCGCTTATTAAAACCATTTACGAACATAGATCTTTGATCAGAACTGTTTCTCGCTGCCACCGCTAGGGGATTCTTTTCGGCTTCTGGTTGGTCAAGAGAGCATGCCAAGCCCTCTTTCCGAGTCTGCCGCACGCCCTGGGGTGCTATGTTGCGCTTTTTGGACTCCCAGGAGACTTGGAAGAAGGAAGTGACGTCAACGACTAGAGCAAACGCAGATTGGATGTTGACAGAAAAAAACAAAATCAACATCCAATCTGCATTTGCTGCGTTGTTGACGTCACTTCCTTCTCCCTAGTCTCCTGGGAGTCCAAAAAGCGCAACATAGCCCCCCTGGCTACATACCCTGGCTCTGCCTGCGCCTCCCATTGACCAAACTCTCTACATATACGGCTCTGGTTTTTCCCGCCGTCTCTCGTTGTCTCGCGTCTTTTTTAAAAAATTTCAGCGATAGACGTGTTCGTGTGCAGACGCTCCGAGGCTAGCGTGCCGAGTACCAGCCATGCCGACATGCTTTGAAACGAAATTACGTTTTTGTGCGGCGGGAGTTGCTTTGTGAGCTGAAGCAGTCGCTCCTGAAAGCAACAGCCGTGGGAAAACTATATTTGGTCCCTGCCTGCCAGTCACCGTGGTCGCGCGACGTCGGGTGTTGCCGTCCCCACGTCGCTGCAGATATGGTGCTTTCTAAGATAAATCATAAGTACCGCCAGAAGTTCGTCAACATTCCTGTTCTTGTTTAAATCACGCGTTACTACAAAAATCTATCTTTAACTCAAAGACTGATGTGTCGAAGTATTGATTGTCTAGGTTTCTCTCGGTGAGCCTTCATTCGGGATGAACCCCGGTACGTGAAAAATCTGCCGCGAAAGAAAGTTGGTGAAGAGAAGTGAGCTAAAGCAAAGAAGGCAATGTCTGTACGTTGAACCTGCACAGCGCACTTGTTTGCCTTGAGTTTAGAAGAACTTTTTGGTCCTGGCTCGCGATGTCTTGAATCGGTGTGCTCAGGTTCTTTTTTTTTTTCTCTGTGTTTAGCTTGTACCTCGCCTGATGGCTTGGCAAGCGCTGTACTGTTTTTTGTCGTATGCTGGACAGTTACATTTTGCAAACAATTTTGGGAGCTAGTTGGCGACGGAGCAGAGTGGCATGGTTTCGATCGAACAGCCATCTCCGCTCGTGCGACAATTTTGCATTGCATTGCAGTAGGTACGGGTTTAATCAGTTGGAGACTTCTTCCATATATTATATAACTAGTCTACCTAAAACTCTGCTATTTACTACTAAGCTGGTCATTCTCAAATAAATTTTAATATGTGCAGTTTGGTTCTTATTTAACAATAGTGGGTACATATATATATGTATAATTTAACTGAAGCATTCCAAAATGTTTCATATCATAGGCATTTCAGTTCCATGTTGAAAAACTCCCAGGTGGTATAACTTGACTATAATTTGTTTACAGCGGCGAGCAAAGTGTCCTTCGTCTGTCCAACACTTAAAACAAATATTTTTGTTTTTTCTAAGAATATTTGCTCCAAAAGCCACTTTTGCTGCTTCGAAACACTGTTTTAGCTGCTCCGAAAGCCACTTTTGCTGCTCCAAAACACTGTTTTGGCTGCTCCAAAGGCCACTTTTGCTGCTCCAAAACACTGTTTTGGCTGCTCCGAAAGGTGCTCCAAAACGGCTTAGGCCAATCACATCACTGCGAACCCCAAGAGACGTGGAAACCGCAAAAAAGGCAGACGCTTAAATATGATTGCAGGTCCCCTTTAAACTCAGCCAAATGGTTCTAGCCGGCAACACGGAGACGAATGCGGACAAACTGAAGAGAGTCTTCATCGAAGATTCACGCAGAACCTCTTTGCATTGAACTTGACTTCGAATCCTGTAGGGAGAAATCGAGTATTTGTCTGTGGCCGGACAACCTGAGCAATGTAAACATATATTGCTGCTGGCTTCGACGGGGTATAATATAAATGTTGGAGGCACGATAGATCATAATGTCGTGACAGCCTCGAACTTTGTAAGATGCGTCCCCCACCTTTTGAAAGCAGACAATTTCCTTCATTATTCGTATGCAGCGAGCAGGTTTTCCGGAATTAAGTAATTGCGAAATCAGCCCAACTCCTTCGGTGTGGTCCAGAGGCTTTTTCGGCAAAAAGCAGCCAAAATGAATAGCCACTGGCGTGGGTGGCTCAATCTTGAAGCTAATCGAACACTACCAAACTCAAGAAAAGCAGCTATCGAACCTTCCCATTTATTTGACTGCAACATTGGTGTTCCCTCCAGTCAAACACCTCGTCTGTCGTCCTCAGTCCACTGTTCTACATCCTTATAAAAAAATTACTTATCAGTTACCAAGTAGTCGTCACTTTGAATGTGATTCGAGACAGACAAGAAATCAAAACGTTTTTTCCGTGATTACTCCCCATCCAAGAAATCGAAAGCACGCGACCATGTGTTGGGGCGTAAACGGGCTTTCAAACATGTGATGAAAGGAAACAATCTACTGAAGCTTCACCACACTAATGAACACTCAGGCAAACTTAAGAAATATTCGGACCTTCGTCAAATTACATTGTTCGCTACCGCGCCGACAACACGTATCCGCGAAAGCCGCCAGAGACGTGGAGAGGCGCAAAGCGGCCTGTTTCGGCTGGTTCCCGGTTTTCCCGCTTGGTGCGGTCCGTTTTGCTGGAGTCGCGAATAGGATCATTCTTTCTCGTCCACCCTCAGGTTCTTGTCACTAATTCTTTATTTCTCCATGCTGATATGACCGGACGTCCGTATAAAGCTACAGACTTCAAGGACGTGCTTTTTCGATCATTGATCGGAAAGATCTAATTGGCTTTGGCCCATACCAAATGAGCCACGTTTGGATGGCCGTCTTGCTAATGGAACAACCAAAGTCAAGATCAAGGCTGGCGAGGAGCTACTGGTGAAACAAAAAGATGCCTTATTATTGACCCCTGCAAGGCAGAGATTAGAGATAAAGCTGATGCTTCTATGGCTTCCAATTCCTCTGCCATATAGCGAAATCAAGAAAGTTCTTGAGCCGTTCGGCACGGTCAAGGACATCAAAAAAGAGAGGTGGTGGTTTTCAGGCCTTGAAGAAACAGAAACGCTGACACGCGTGGTGACACTGGTCTTAAAAGAACACCTCACGGTGGACAAGGTACCAGATAATCTGACCATCTTTGAGGTTAACACGCTGGGGGTCATCCCTGGACGACCTTATCTTTGTCTATGATGTAAATCCATCGGTCATATTCGCAGACAGTGTCGCACCCCACAATGCCATAACTGCTGGCGTTATGGGCGCACGAGCGAGGAATGCGTGGTTACGTCTGCATCGAGGCTGCAAGAAAAGACGTCGCTGGAAGCTGATGACAACGAACACATCATGGACGTAGAGGAGATGAGCAGGAACGATGATTTCTCTACTCAAGACCCCCCTGACACACACAGAGAGGTGACTATGTCCGGTGCTGAGGCTTCAGAACATCTAGCTGCTGAACAGGTTCCCAACGTCGACAAGGAAGCATGCTCGGTGCAAGGGTTACATGCAAGCCAGGACGGCGACGTCCCAACTAAGGAGAGTACGGGCCCCAGAAAACGACCCATACAACTACCAAAAACCACGGAGAATGTGGCGAAAGTGGCCGGGTATGCAAAAGACCCAAACTGACTGCAACTGAAGAACATACTCTGGTCGAGCCTGTAACACCCGCAGTCGACTTGTCAGTAACACAAGAGCCACAGACAGGCTTGGACCTACAAGAACAAAGAGGAAAGCCTAAATTTAAAGATCGAGCGAAAACAAGTCTAGCCCGGCCGGAAACCAACCCTAAACATGACGAGTAATTGGTGGCGCCGCCCAGGCAGGCCCATTTAGCATTTCTACAGTCAATGTCCGGGGTATCAACTCAACCAAAAGAATACCAACTTTTGCGCATTCTAGAGACCTATGACTGTGACATAGTAACCCTGCAAGAAACTAAAGTTTCAGAAAACAAGTCATTGTTTTCGGCTAGCAGTGTATGGATGAATTGCTATGATATATTCCACTGTCCAGCAATTGATTATTTGGCAGTTTGTGCTATTTTGTTTAAAAAAGGCCTCCAGTACAGAATGTGCAGCGTACTTGAAGGCACAGACGCCGGTCGACCTTTAGTCACTAACGCGCTTATTTACAACCTTCCTTGGCGCATCATTGTAGTGTATGCCTACAATTATGTGACGCAGAGAGAAAGCTTATTTAATCAAGACCGAATTTATGCTTACACTAGGTTTAACGTAATTCTACTAGGAGATTTTAACTGTGTGTTGCATGTCAGAGACCGAACACCAACTTGGAAAATTGAAGACCACAGTACAGATATCCTAAAAGCTAATATTCGTGATTGTGACTTGTTTGATTCATCGACAATAGATAGCTCACATAAATACACGCACTTCCAAGGGTAATTCCAAGCACGCTTAGATTGAATCTATGTTTCAGGATCAGCAAGCAATGCGCTAAGCAACTACAAAGGGGTTCTAGTTTTCTTCTCAGATCACTGCATGATTATGATAAACGTAGGCTTAAAGAAACCAAGTAAAACAAAGTAACAGTCATGGTCGCTCTGGAAGATGAATCAAATGTTGCTTAAAAATGATGACTTTAAGGAAAGGGTTAAAAAATGATAGGTGTTCTTACACTGACGGAAGATGTTTAGTGCCAAAAATGGAAGTCATTTAAACTTGACATAAGAAAAATTGCGATCGAAATTTTCTCAGTCACAAAATTTTACGAGAAAGCAGAAGAAAGACGCCTGAATAGAGACATGCTATACCTACTCCAACTTGAGCGCCTCCATCCCGGGCAATACAAAAAAGAGATTAAAAACATTAAAAAAAAACATCTTCAAAATCATTACACGAGACGTTATGAAGGTGCTGCTGCAAGAACACCAACTCTGCAAGTGAGTGAAGCGGAACACCCGACGAAAAGATATCTACACGCGGAAAGGCCCTATTGAAAATATTTCGAAAGGGCCCGTCAGCCTTGAAGGATTATGGGACCGCACAGGCCTTCAAAACCCTTCAAAAATACCCTACAGAAAAACCCTTCAGGGATACCCCATAGAAAAACCCTTTAGCCCCACAGCCCTTCAACCCGTCAACCCTTTAGACGCCCAAATGACTGTGAACCATACACAAAAATGCAGTTCAAAACATTCTTGAATATTTATTGCAGACATTTAGTTTTACATGCATATTATAACTCAAAAAGGCGATAAAAAGCAACGTTTGTTCAAACCCGGCGCATGGAGCGGTAGACGAAAGAGATATCAAATAGGGACAACTGACTTCTTTATCACAAAGAAAAATATCTTACTAAGTACTCACGAGTCACAATGCCGCTGGGTATATTCCTGATGTACGGTAGTTCAGCTAATAAAACCGAGCAAGTGCACCTCACGGACACATACACAGTCTTAGTAAGCACGTTTAGCGAAAACCACGAACTCGCAAGCAGCACTCGCCGCCGGTGCGAAATCCTGAGCACAGTCACGGTTTCGTCCATGATGACGTCGCGCCGGCGTCTTCGGCGTATTTTTCGCTCGCTGGATGCTTCTGAGGTCGAACGGACGAAGAGGCGCAAGGAACAAGTCCGGACAGCGGCCGTCATCCACCGTCTCAGGACCCACTTTGCCATAATCCCGGTGCACAGGCACAACATGCGGTGGGACGCTGACCCCGCCTGCCAGGCTTTGCAGCGAGTAAGCCGACCCCGGCCACCATCTCCTTGAATGAGCTTAACACGGTGGCGCTCGAGCGGTGCTGAAGGCGGCCAACGCCGAACTGGAGTTCACCTGCGTAACCAAGGAAGAAACTGCACGGATCAAAACAGATCAAGGGGCGAGCTCTCAAAGCCATGCTCACCTTTCTGGAGGAAGCAGGTCCGTTCCAGATATCCACAGCGGTAAGAACCAAACCGCTCACGAGTAGAAACAAAATGGCTATAGCGGCATCCTGGCTTCCTCACACCACCCTCTCCCGCCGGCCGCTGGTTGTTGGGCAGCCCTGCACCCTCTCCCCATCGCCGGGCGGGGAGAGGCGCTGTTTGGCTTGTTTTTAGATGCGGAGCATCTCTTGCTCGGGTCTATGCAAGCTGCGCGCGTTCCCCATCACGTGACCGGGGCGGGGTCTGAGCGTGTTTCCCCGGAGGAGGGAAAGGAGGAAAGTTTCCGGCGCGCGGGTCGCAGCGCCAGGCCAGGCCTTTCTAGTGGGGTGAGCTTTCCCCGCAACTCCGCGTCGTCTGCTAGCATTTCCCGACAGCTCGCGTCCGTTGCAGCCTAGATCTCGCCGGCCAGCCCGGTCTCGACAAGGAAACCTGCAAGCGTTGTTAGGGCATTTTGCGCCGCCTTACCGTGCGGTCTGATTAGACTTTTCAAAGTTACTCGTGCTACATCAGTTCACCGCTGTTGACTCCACTCGCCTCAAAACGCCGCTCGGCCAACACTACTCGGCCGGCGCCTCGTCAATTCTCCACATGGGGCGGTCGCCCTCAGTGGCCTCCATGGCGACCGAACAGCCGGGCAGTGGCAGACAGGTCCAGGAGCCCACTCGTATTTGATAGAAGAGCAGTAATAAAAATAGGACCGTACACACATACGATCGGCATTCTCCAAATACTGTAAACGACTAAATTTTCGCGAGGACCTAATTTTCGCGAATTTTGCGAATCGCTTACATTTCGCGAAAAATACGTCCCGCGAACAATTCGGGCAATATGTGAACGCTACGGAAGCCACACTCAATTCGCGAAAATTAGAACCCGCGAATAATTTCAAATTCTCAGCTTCGGCCCGATTCGCGAAAACTTGAGCCCGCGAAATTAAGTCGTTTACAGTACTTATTTTTTTCCCGTCGCGTACAATAAGCAGCTATGTTCTAATTCTCCGAAATGTGTTTTTTCCACCTAAGCCGTTGCGCACAGGCATCTCAAGAAGCCTGAAGGTTTTCCCGACCCCATTAGAAAAGTTCTTGACAGGCTTTCAGACATTTCAAGGCATTGTAAAGGGCACTTCAGACATTTCAGGAGAGCCTCTGACGGGGCTAGCGAACCCACCAGGAAATATTGGTGCCCCCTTCAAACATCTCAGAAATTCCTGAAGTCCCCTTCACACCCTTTAAAAAAATCCTGAAGTCCCATCAGAGCTATTTTAAATAGGGGGGAGTGCTCCAAAGAGAAATTAGTTATCTCCTACAACAAAATAGAACGCTCCTGACTGATGAAAGGGATATCCAAGGCGCTTTTGTTTCTCACTACGAATGCCTTCTTCCACCAAAAGTCCAGTCTTACACACCCAAGACAAGATGAAATAATATCTGCAGTACCAGTGGCGTACGCAGGATTTCATTTCGGAGGGGGCCGGACCAACCCCCCCCCCCTCCCCCCGAAATGATAAGGGTAAAGGGGGAAAGGGGGACAAAATAAAAAGAGAAAAGAAAGTTTAAGAGGAAATGAAAGCATTTTCATTTTTTTTTCTAATAAGTACGCATTCTTCTATTAAATAATTAAAATAAGGTTGTCATATTGGTTTTGGGAGGATTATGATACATAAAAATGGTGCCCCGGAAATTCTTCACCAGGAAGGCATTTGCACTTTACTTTTTATTTACAAGTCACGTCAACAGAAGGCACCGGAGTTAGCAGAAAATAAGAATCATAAAAACAAATATTTTATAAAGCACGACTCGAATGCACGAAGCCTCCAGTCATCGGGGCGGATGAAACAGTGATGCATAAGTATAGAAACACGGAACACCTTGATGGATAGACGATAAACACTGAAAAGCTGCTCCACCATAAATTACTCCCCATCTTAACCAGATCTAACCAACAAAAATCTCACGTCATTTTTTTCGTTGGTGTCGATCTCTAAGGTTTCCGAAGTCCGTTCACAAAATAAAGTCAAGGAAGTCACACAACGCAACAAAGGAACGATGAAAAATGGTTTACCCACATATTGCACTTGGCTCTCGTCCTGAGGCAGCAGGTCGCACAGTCGTGCCTCTATCTCGCGCGGTTCTCAAACTGCCGATGACAACTTCCGCACTCAAACCTTGGAACCGCAAATCCCGCGTTTTTAGGCGCCTATACTCACTTTGTTAAGAGTTTTCCCGCCATCCGAGGAGCCAATCAGATATCGCTCTTTTTAGACCAATGGGAGCCACGTGCTACAAAACAAACATATATAATACAAAATCCAATTAAGAAAGGACACGTGCACATACCCACGAAAACTCCCATAAACCTTCGCCCTAACTGTCGACCGTCAGCCGGACACCGCTTTCAGGAAAAAAAACCGTCGTCGGGGTGCAAGAACAGACCGACGCTTCTTCTCAAAATAAAAGAGGCTACAAAACATCGAGGGGCCCCGCTGCGCTCGAGCGAGGCACAGCGCATGGTACCAGAGCGGGGGTCCTCGAGGAACAATTAAGACGGGGGACACGGGGGCCACTCCGTTGTGACGACAAACCAGCCCCGGCGACTCCGCGCAATTGGGGCACTCGCGAAGCAATAAAAGTAGAAGTAAACAAATAAATTTTCTTTCCTGAGTAACGCTACGCAGCGCAGATTATTTCACAAGTTATTTAAGAAATGAGATATGCGGCCGATTATAGTATATATACATATATATATATATATATATATATATATATATATATATATATATATATATATATGTGTGTGTGTGTGTGTGTGTGTGTGAATCCCGCAGTGCCGGCTACTCCGCGACGAGCGTTATATAAAACTATATTGGAACAGAAGAAAACGCAAAAGCAACAACACAGACCTGCACAAAAAGCAGATTGCGGAGGCCCCGGTTTACACACCCGATCGTGCAACCCGCAGTCCTTGGTTACGTTTATCGCGATCTGTAAGGTCCCCACAAGCTGGACCCTCCTAATTAAATGTTTGATGTTTTTGTCGTTGTTTCTTCTTACTAAAGGTTGTGTTGTATAGTTTCAGACGCGTGGGAATTCAGCAAAGCGTTAAATATTAAGTGGGATGCTTCGATAATTTTAGTGCACGTGGTTTGTAGAAACTTTGGTCCTACATATTTTTGTTATATCGCAAAATCCATGGCTTTCATAGAGCGTTGAATCCTGATTGAAGATAATGATTCATTAACAAATTAATCCGACAGACCGGCAATATTTAATAGACTAATCAATGAATAAATTCGTTAATTGATTATTCCCCAGTCATATTACAATTTTTATTATTTTTACTATGTCATAAATGGCATATTGCATTTCCTTCCTTTTTTATTTCCTTTTTCTTAAAAATTCCCCACGAAGTTGGCTCCGCTCTTAAAAAAAAAAATACAGAGTCAGTGCCCTCGCCCACTCCCCCCCCCCCCCCCCCCCTCCGGCTCGGAAATTTCGGGGGGGGCCGCGGCCCCTTCGGCCCCCCCCCCCCCTGTGTACGCCTCTGTGCAGTACCCCCCCTGCATATTGATGTGACCATGAGCTTAAACGGAGCCCTCACGGTTGAAGAAATTGAAGCTAACATCGTTGATATAAAAGGTCGAAAGACTCCCGGTCCGGATGGTCTGCCGGCAAGTTTCTTTAAAAAGTGGAAAAAGAACTTGCACTAGTACTTCTTCGTGTATACAATAAATCATATGATAAAGGTGTCTTACCGCCATTGTTCCGAAAAGCACACACGATACTTATTCTAAAGTCGAAGGATCCAGACATGCTAAAGCAGATCGGTGGCTACAGGCAAATTAGCCTTCAAAATTGTGACTATAAAATATTTCCCCGCCTGCTCGCTGCTCGATTGCAAAGTGTGATATTCTTGATTTTAGGTGACAACCAGACTTGTTCCGTAAAAGGAAGACATATCCAAACAAACCTTTATATTGAACGGTCTATGTATGTATAAAAGAACTTGTGAAACAGCTGCAATATTGCAAATTGATCTTTCCAAAGCCTTTGCCAGGGTGGAACATCCTTTGCTTTTTACTCATCTGAAAAATATAAAAGTAGATCACACAACTGAGAAAGGCGTGGGACTTTGTTGCAACGATATTACGACTAAGTTGGTTATTAATTAACGAATCTCTCTGAAAGATCATTCAGGTTCAACGCTCGGTACGTCAGGGTTGCCCTCGCTCACCATTAGTCTTCGACTTGTATTTGGAACCACACTGCAGAAACATCATAAACAACAACACGGTTCGAGGTTTGCGTCCCCACGGTTGCGAAGTGAATTTCCTCGCATGTGCAGACGACCTGGTGCTGGTGTGTTCCTATAAACCTAGCATACTAAACGCAATATCATGTGTTTGAGACTTCTGTACTACGTCTGGTGCTGTTATTTACAATGACAAATTGTTGTTCCCGGTGTGGGGAGTGGGACACAATGCCATCTAGATTTGTCACAAATCTAGATGGCATTGTAGACATTACATGGGCAACAAAAAAACTGCAACTTTTAAGTGTACCTTTAAGTGCTACGGACAACCCGAAGTCTATGTGGGATAGCGTCAAAATGGGTGTTAAATCGGCTGCGCATATGTGGAACATCAGGTACCTTTCGATCTTTGGTCGAGCTCCGTTTGCAACATATCTTTCTTGTCGAAACTGTCGTATTTCCTTCGGGTCATACACTGTTCAAGGACGACGGTCAATTAGTTCAATAGGTTATTTGACAATATTATTTGGAGGTCTTCCTATGAACCGATGATACAATAGTAATTTATTTCGTTCTATCGAAGATGGTGGTCTTGGCCTACGTCATATCTTTGTGAGGCAATGAATTGGCAGGTGGAAGTTCTTCCAGAAACCACAACACCCATTCCTTAGAATTTGTAAAAAATTATTTTTGACAAACTACATTAAACTTAAAAACACAATTGGAGGTCTCGCACAAAATCGGAAAGTTGCGTTTTTTTTTATAAGGATGTAGCAGACACATTTGTTTTTCTAAATGTTAGGTTTGATCAGGCCTTTTTAGAGTCATGTTCAAAATAAGTCTAGTGAAGCAGCTCTCAAGAACGTTGTTTCCTGAACCACTATATCGATTAAGCCCGTTTAATCCTCCAGAAAACTGTAATATGAACGTAATGAAAAGAAATAAGAGAATACCAATTTCGCCAAACATGTAAAGCATTCATCTTTCGCTTTCCCTAGCGAACTGTGCCGGTGAAGGAGTGGCTTGAATTTAGAGGCGTTGAGGAAGCATGGTCCCTGGACTGCAGACTCTGTAAGACTACTGGGACACACGCTTTTGTAATTTGTGTAAACGCAGTTTTTATTTTTTTTTTTTTTTTTGGGGGGGGTGATGTTTTTAAGACAGGAAATTTTTTGATATATGCATTTTTCGGAGCAACTAGATGCGCTTGTCGTTCTAGGACTTTACAGTCTATGGAAAACAAATAGGTTTAACACATAACTTTACCAGTGTGTCAACGGATGGTTAAAATTTGAAAAGGTACGGAATGAAAAGAAGTTGTGGGTAATCCCACTCGTTCACCGGATATTATATAAAGCAAGATATCTTTAGCTTGCAGCGTGAATTACGCAGAATTGACACGTTTTGGTAGGTGAAAGTATTCCTGATAACTCATATGCCACGTGGTCTTCAATGACAGTATGTAAATAGCTCGTAATATATTCCAAGTGAGTGAACCATGTTTATTAAGTATATTGTTTTGTATATAACTTTAAATAAATGTGTTCATTTACCAAAAACAAAAAAGTGGCTCGTCGGTGTAGATTCCGCTTCTGCGCCCGTACGAGACGGTCGCAGGATGACTAGCTCCGACGGGGCGGCGACATCGGCCCTTGCCGGCCGTGGTTCTTTGTCTGCTGTTGGCGGCTCTCCGTCGGAAGAGTACAAGGTTGTTTTACCGCCCGTGCCTACCGGGTCAACGGCTTTAAACTCGGTCATGCTTCCTGTGACCTCAAGGGTAGTCCATATTGAATCGAAGATTTTCGCCAGGAACTTAGGCCTATCGCTGTTTTATCTGGTATCGTCTCGCTGGGCGCATATCAGATGAACCATGTATGGCTTGCCACTTTTCAGACGCCCGAAACCAAGGAGCGACTGGTTAACGCGAAGGAGCTCAGCATCAAGAACCTACGGTGCGTCGTTGTTGACCCCTGGTGCGTCGTTGTTGACCACGACGACGCGGTGAGCAGACTGTTTGAGCCGTAGGCAAAGTCATAGAAGTCTCCCGCGAGAAGTGGCGTGTCGAGGGTTTCGAGGCCATCGAGTTGACGACGCGCATCGCGCGCATGAACCTCAAGAGCGGCGTCATGCCCGACGGCATGCCTCACCAACTGAGGCTCCAAGGAGGGAACGTCCTCATCGTCATCCCGGGGCGAGCACCGGTCTGCTTGAGTTGCAAGCGCGCCGGGCACATCAGGCGCGACTGTCGAGTGCCGAAGTGCTCGGTGTGCTTCCGTTTTGGTCATGACAGTAAAGTCTGTGTGAAGAAATACACCCGCGTCCGCCTCTCCCCTCCTCCTTCTCCTCCGAACCTCCCCCTCCGCCCACACCTTCCCCACTAAATTTAGCTGAAAAATTGACGCCACGTGACCTCAAGACCAATTCAATTCCTCGCTATATTTAGCGGGGAATTGAATTACTGCTGAGGTCACGTGACGTCAATTGTCTCGCTAAATTTAGCGGAACATTTGAATTGGTGTTGAGGTCACGTGACGTAAATTTTCCCGCTAAATTTAGCGGGGAATCTGTTTGCTGTAGAGACCACGTGACGTCAATTTTCGTGCTAAATTTAGCGGGGAATTGAATTGCTGCTGACGTCACAGTGACGTCAAGTTTCCCTCTAAATCTAGAGGAGAAGCTGAATTTGTTCATATGTAACGTGACACCTTGTCACGTGACGTCATTTCCCCCGCAAAATTTAGCAGGGAATTAAATTGCTGTTGAGGTCACGTGACGTCAATTTTTCCGCTAAGTTTAGCGCGGTTACGCCGACGCTGCGAAACCCGGAAACGGACGCCTAAGAGCTGCGCTTCAAAAGCAGAGAGCCTGAGCGCATGGCCCTAGCAGACTGCTCTACACTGGGAGGAAGGGGAAAGGGGGTGGGGGGAGGGGATACTGGCGAGATGAAATTACATTGGGAAGGAAATAAGGAGTATTCACTTTGCGCCATATTTGTGGGTGCTGTCTAGAGCGCATGCTCAGAACGAGCCCACATTAATAGGCTGCTAAGACCGGCCATTTTGACGGTGTGGAATGCACGTTGCAAAAGAACCCTGGAAGCTAGCCATCAGCACGCGCTGGGTGACGATGACGGGAGGGATGTGCCTGAAACGCCCTTACGAGCTGCCTCTCGTGCATGATAGTCGGGCTCCTGCGAACTTGTCTGTTCTCGTGCCGCTGAGGCCCTCCATCTACTCTGCTCAGCGCGGCGCACTTCTTGTCATCCCCGCTTCTCGCAGAGGGAGCAAATCTTGAGTGGTCTTCGAAGGGAAACAGAGGGGGGCGGAGAGAAATGAACGAGTGCAGTGTAGAGGCGCCTGAGAATGCTACAAAAACCCAAAGCAGCGCGCTGGCGAGGGGTGCGCATGCGACGAACTCGCATGCGCACCGACTTTATTTGGCATTATTTGACTCTTCGGTTCCGACGTGGTGGCAAGATTCCCTGGGTGGCTCGTAGGTCTGGAAGACGACGAAGTGTAAGTGATGATGATGATGATGATGAGGATGCGGCTTGTTCCCTTTGAAACGGGCGAGCGCGAACTAAGTTCGTGCCCAAGCCTGGGAGCGAGGAGATCTTAATGCCCCCTGAGGTGGATCTTATTCCACCAATCTTCAAGTCGTCGTTTAGTGGCCACTACAAGCCTGTGCCGGCCGCTAGAAGGCCCCTTTATCTGCGTAGCTGCAGAGCTTTGTGCATCAGAGGAGTCTGCTTGGTTGCGCCCGATTTCAGTAATTGCTCTCCTACCAAACAAACTTGATGCTATACCAAGTTAGAGCTGCGTGTCTACGATTGGTGTTGGCTCGACTTCTCTTGCGCTACAAATATGGTGGTTACAATGGATGTTATGCTGAAATACGTGCCGAAAAAACCGGTGCCTGCACATAGAAAGCATAAACTTTCACCGATTGTGAACCTGTAGTAAACAACCTCGTCGCCATAAAATCGGAAACCCGTGAATATAAAAAAAAGAGCAGAGCCTACGTGGGCCTGCGGAACGGAAAGGTCTTACATGCCGCTGAGGTGGTGACCGGCGGGGCCCGGAGGCGCGGGAAAAGGCCCCCGGAAGAAAGACACGTCCGACTTGTTGGACTTCCAAACACGTACTCCTTTATGTAACGGGTCAACAACATGGGGGTTAAGCGCCACGGGGACACCACCCCGAAAACACCGGCGCCAAAGGTGGTATGTGGCGCCACCTGGCTAGTGTAGATAATAAATGCGAAAAAAATTGTAACAGAACCCAGGTAGGGAATTTTAGCTGGCGAAATTTTAAGCCATAGCTCCCTTTCTGTTAAAAATGGTACCAACGAACTTGCCCTGATCACTGGTGGAGGGGTTTGCAGACGACCAATGGCCTATTCGTCTGGGGCACACCGCACCCGTCCAGTGCAGTAACCTCTTTCCACTTCAGTACACGAAAGGCTGGCGGGGAGAGAAGGAAGCCCCCTTCTCCCCTCTAGCCTTCCGTGTACCTCGAACTGCACTGCACCGTTGCGATGCGGGCCCAAACGAATTGGCCACAAGTTAGCGATGCCTGTAACGCGTGGCGCCATCTCCAAATAGGCGCAGCGAGCAAATGGCCCACTGCCATCTGAACGCGTCGTCTTTTGGGGGATGGCGCCGCGAGTTACAAGCAGCGTCTAGGATCACTAGGACAGGCAGGCACGTAGCCAGGATTTTTTTTTCGGTGGGGGGGGGGGGGGGGGGGGAGGGGGGGGGGGGGGCCCGCCCATGACAAAATGCTGTATGAGGGGGAGGGGGAGAGGAAGTCCCAGCAAAATGAAAGATATCGGGGGGGGGGGGGGGGGCCGGGCCCCATGGGCCCCCCCCCTTCCCCTGGATACGTGCCTGAGAACAGGGTATGTGTAACTCGACGATTGCCCCGCTGCGATTTTGCGCGGTTCATGGACGACTCGTCGTGACGAATTTCGCTGGTTCTCTGTGGGCCTATAGGTAGTTCTTGGATCTTTTTTTTTTGCGATTTTAGGAAGACTTGAAAACGCTCGAATATTTTACAGAATCAATAAAAAAGTACATTTTATTGCCCATTGTTTTTCCTACTAAACAATTTCATTTGTATGAGAATTTTTTGTGTCTACTAAACACATATGAATTATACAATATATATAAGAACATATAAGAACCATAAAAGAACTATATAAGATATATAGGAACAATAATATTAAATCACTTACGGACACATACATTCCGCTTCCATCGATAACGTCCCACACTTATTCTCCTTGGTTCAATGTCCAACTTAAAGGGCCTCTGACACGCCAAAAAAAATATTTTTTTTTCACGCTAAACGTTGCAATGGCATATCAGGACCTTACAAAAAAATTGTTTCACTATAGAGTTGCGTAGTTTTTTTATAAAAAATAGAAATACGAGGCCCAATTCAAAGTTCCCGCCGTGCACTGTGACGTAACAGTGTACCGCAAGGTGTCGGGGCGGTCAGAAAGGAGGCATCGAGCTACGTCACTAAAAGTGGGTTAACCGGAAGTCGCGTGAGTTTCACTCCTCGTGCTCTCTGCGACCGTGCCTAAGACTTTTTTTTTTCTTTTTATTATTCTGCACTTCGTACAAGCGATCGATAAAACGAAGTTTCAGTTCCACTAGCTCTTTATCCCTGCACCGTTGGTTAGTTTGCGTGCTGTAAAATTTGAGGACGAAGAGTCAGTGGATCGACGTGATGGAGGTCAATGATGAAAGCGTTGCGAGTACAAGCCAATGTACGAGTGCATGCCGTCAGTCCGATAATACAGGGCTATACTGGGCGCAAAACAAGCTGTCAAGTTTTGAAAAAAAAAAAATTTAGAACGCCCGCAGAAATTAGGATTGCTAGCATACGACACGCCCGATCGCATTGCTGAAGGTTGAGACACCGAGGTCGTTGAGTCATCGGATACTCTCCAGGCTGTAGATGCCTGCCGTCTAAAGAATACGAACTGGTGAGTGTACCAAGTACAAGTAAACGTCGAGCACAAAGTACGTATTTTGTCTAGAGCATGAGTAGAACTTGTTTACTGGGTGCTTATGCGGCCGATGTATGTCTCTCAGAAATGCATGCAGTGTGATCTCTTCTTCAGTTGCTGAAATACCGGGACAGTCCCTCACACAGCACCTTCTAGGCATTGTAGTTGATCACGTCAATTCACTGACTCCGCTTCTTCTACCTTTACAGCAACATTAAGCGATGAAAAGCAAATAAAAGAAACCTTGTCTGCTTGGATCGCTCGTGGAGGTGCGGAGAATAACAAAAATATTAAAAAAATATTACACGCGCTCGCGGTAAGCACGAGGAGGGATACAACTCACGTGACTTCCGGCGATGCCTCCCTTCTGACCGCCCCGACACCTTGCGGTACACTGTTACGTCACAGTGCACGGCGGGAACTTTGAATTGGGCCTCGTATTTCTATTTTTTATAAAAAAACTACGCAACTCTATAGTGAAACAATTTTTTTGTAACGTCCTGATATGCCATTGCAACGTTTAGCATAAAAAAAAATATTTTTTTTTTGGCGTGTCAGAGGCCCTTTAAGCGGCTTTCCAATAGGAAAAAAACGTTTGTTCAGGGCCGCTAAGTCCTCTAACAAACTGGATCGCTGGTCAGCCTATTACGACGCTCTTGTAAAGTACAAATCTCCTATTCAAAGCGCCAAACATGCTGTCTTTAATATCACTTTACCGACATTTCTAGCCACTAGTTCTAGACAATTTTGGAACACTGTCAACAGTAAAAAGAACTTACTAGAGTGGAAAGTTGGGCTAGTTGGTATGAATCCATACTGAAAAACAGCGCGAAAACCAGACGGACAAGAAGAATGTGTGTTTTCTTCTCCTTGTCCGTGTGGTTTTCGCGCTGTTTTTCAATACGAGTAAAAACAAGTCGTCTATTTCCCTTTGTGTTGACGGCTGTGCAGTCCCGAGTGATGTATGTGTGGAGATCCTGGACAAGGTTTTTGCTGACTCATTTTCAAGTTTTGTTGATCCGCCATCTTTCTTACTACAGGAATATAATTTTATACCTATGGACCCCATTGAAATTGACCCAACTGGTATTGTTAAACTAGTAAAAAATCTAAAACTGTTTTCTTCAGCTGGTCCTGATAATATTAACTCCAAGTTCTTGAAAAACTCAATTATGTTTTCATCTATCCTATTTTCTAAACTATTTTCTCAGTCGCTTGAACTTGGCCTTTTACCTGACGACTGGAAGGTAGCCAAGATAATTCCATCGCACAAAGGAGGTGATAAGCATTTCCCCGTTAACTATCGTCCAATCTCGCTTACCAGCATACCATGTAAATTACTAGAGCATATAATATACTCCCAACTGGTTAATTTCCTGGAATCAAATTCTTTTTTAACAAGAGTCAACGTGGTTTCCGCAAATTTCACTCCTGTGAGACACAGCTTTTGTCATTTACTAACGATCTTCGTTCTGTCCTTGATTGTGGGTCCCATGTTGACTGTATTTTTCTAGATTTTAGCGAGGCTTTTGATAAAGTTCCTCACCAGCTGCTTCTAATAAATTTAACTAATTATGTATTGATCCTAACATAGTTGCCTAGATAACCTGTTTTCTAACTAACCGATATCAGTTTGTTACTTCTAATGAGAACACGTTTCCCCTCACTTGCGTCACATCCGGTGTTCCTCGAGGATCCGTATTAGGCCCTTTACTGTTTCTCAATTACATCAATGACCTACCTAATTACGTCTTACCATTAATTAATCTTTTCGCTGACGACTGTGTAATATACACTAAATCTACGAGCGACTCTGATGTTTTAAAGCTCGAGACAGATATCAATGCTGTTTACCACTTGTGTGAACTTTGGAATATGGAACTTAACATTACTAAATGTAAAGTTATGAGAATATCGCGGACTAATCCTCATGTGCCTTTCTACCATCTCAACAGCGTCCCTTGGCCCCTGTTTCTTCTTATAAATATTTGGGCGTTCACATTACGTGTAACCTCTCCTGGAAATCGGATGTTGAATATGTCATCAATAACACTAACCGCATGCTAGTTTACCTGAAAAAAAAAAAAAGTTTGCTCTCGCACCGTCAGCCTTAAGATCCACACTGTATAAATCTCTCGTTCGCTCCAAATTAGAGTATGCTTCTTCTAACTGGGACCCCAGTCAGTCTAATCTAATTAATGCTCTGGAAGCGGTTCGAAACCGTTCTGCCCATTTTAGTCTAGGTAACTATCACCGCACTGCCAGTGTAAGCTTCATGAAAATCACCGTGTCCCCGCGTAACCTCTTTCTCGAGACGTAAAGCTGCTCGTTTCTGTCTTTTTCACAAGATCTATCATGCTAACCTGTACTTAAAGCAACGTCTTTTCATCCCACCGTTCTACATTTCCCCTCGCCTCGATCATCACCTCAAAGTTGAATTTTGTAAACGTAATACCAACGCATTTCTAGAATCATTCGTTCCTAAAACTTCTTTGGAATGGAATCACCTGCCAACTTCCGTAACTTATATTGTTGATACCCAAATGTTTAAAAATGCTATAAACACTCTTTACTGTTCTGAGCCGCCATGATACTTTATGATCTCTGCAATTTTGTTTCTTGTTGTGTGTTATTTTGTTACTCCCACTCCCCTTTTTAATGCCGATTGGCCCTGAGGGTATTTAAATAAATAAATAAGTAAATATAAGAACCATTTGTAAGAAAACTTAGGAGAAGTTTGTTATAAGTTTCATACATGGTACTTATATGTTCTTACATATCTTATATAGTTATTCTATGGTTCTTATATGTTCTTATATATCCTGTATGATTCATATCTGCTTATTGGACACAAGATATTTTTCATACACATGGCTTTCTCACTAGGGTTGGTTTCGATACGGGAAGTGTTTTTAAGCGCACAAATCAGTTAATTTCGCCATTGTGGTCTGTCCGGCAACATCGACGCAGTGCCATCCGTCCACATAGCCGTCACGTAAACAATTTTCACTCATAAAGCAGCGAAGCGGTCTCTGCCAGCAAGAGGCAATATTGTGTGTATACTTTCGTTGTCCGCTACGCCGTTGCGACTTCAAATGCGCGAGCGTCCGAGTGAGATGTCGCGGAACTTTGTCCAAGAAGTTGTGTTTTCTTGCTGCTTTCAGTTCACAAAGTCATTTCTCTATTTGACAAGACATCCTCCTACATTTCTCCACTTCTCAGAATCTCGTTTAGAAGCTAGGAATTTCGTGTTTGAGGGGGACACGCACACCCTTGCTCCCGATCTTGGGAGCCTTCCTCCCTGAATTTATTGCACGGCGCCTTTTACTTTGAAATGTTTCAACTACGAATAGTCGTCGTGGCACATCTTGGGTTTGTCGATGAGTTCATGTATGTGCAATGCTGCCTCAGTTCATCAGGGGGCTATGGATGAATGCTTGACACACTCTCAAGAAAAAAGGGCGTAAAAGGGTGTATCGTTACACCCTTTGTCCCATATAATAGACCCCAAAACTTCAATTTGACGTACAGCGCCCTACAGTCGAACAGACGGCCCGACATTTTACGAGGGGCTTGATAGCCGTGTGCTACAACTTATTAAAATAGCTAATGTACGTTTTACTGGCTACAAAAAAAAAAAAATAATCGGGGCTTTCGTGGCCCTACTCCAAAAACTCGGTGCTTTCTTTATGTGCTCTTTGATACGTACTTTAGCTATTTAACAAGTTATGTCGTACCGTTATCAAGCCCCTCGTAAAATTTGGGGCGGTCTGTTCGACTATAGGGCTCTGTATGTCGAAATGAAGTTTTGGGGTGTATTATATGGGACAAAGGGTGTAACGATACACCCTTTTACACCCTTTTTTCTTGAGAGTGCATGTCCTTTTTGTGCGTAATTGACCTTCCTAGCGTTTTTCTGCGTTGCTTGCTAGATTCCGCCTGATACTGCTGCCGCAAAGAAAACATAATTCTTGTTACCTTCGAGACTTTGCTTTATTATTGCGTCCATTAAGAGAGGAATCCAGACTTCGGACCGAAAAAAACGAACACCACGACATCCTCCAGTTTCTCGACTTTTTCACTGCGTTTCTCGAACCGCTGTTCCATGCGGCTGTCTCCCGCAAATAGAAATATATGAAAGCCGTTTACAACTCCCTGTAACGCCGGGATCTTGAGATGCTTGTAGGCCTTCATAGTATATGGAAATGCCGCATGGCCGTCCGCAATGCAGATACTGATGCTAGAGGGGTTAGAGAATACATCGGTGAATCTATGCTATATGTTTTGGAAGTGTGGAAGGCTCAACCTTGCGTACCTGATTTTGTATCGGTACTCGACGATGTGACTCGCTTGAAACCATTTTAGCCATGCCGCGTTAGACGTCAGTCGACGAGCGTGGCCTTTGGATTTTTATTGTATGTTATTTTGTCACTGTTCATTTCCGGCAATAAAAAAAAAGTATCGATGGCCGAGTTGTAGAGCGCACACCAGCTCGGAGCATGCGGAGAGAAAGCTCGCGCTGCAGAACCCAGGGATCCTGGGTTCAATCCCCGTCCCTCCCGTTTCGTTCTGGATGAGCATCGTACAGGCGTGCGGTCGTGTATCACTACTGCCTGTTGCACGTTGAAGACCCCAGGTTAGCGGTTGTGCCGCACTGGCTAAATTGCTCATCTACAACTGAGACACCAGACGCCCACTGAGGCAGACTAACCGCTCATTCACACTGGAAGCGGATCCGCGTTCGCAAAGCGGTTGCGAACGCGGTTGTATAAAGATCCAGTACAATTGCACGCGCACTTGATGTCATCGAGTGCGCGTGCAATTGCACTGGATCTTTATACAACCGCGTTCGCAACCGCTTTGCGAACGCGGATCCGCTTCCAGTGTGAATGAGCGGTAACTCCGGCTGTGTAAACATACACACAACAATTTGCTTTTGCCTGTAACGCCGAATTAGAGCGCAGCTCTTGAGGAGGAGAAGGGAAGGGTACTGAGGGGAGGGTATACCCCTCCTCCCTCCTCCTCACCTCCTCATCCTGCCTGCTACTCCTCCCTCCAAGCGGCGTCGGCGTCGCCGTCGCTGTCGGCGTAACTGTGAGGTCACGTGACCCTTATGACGTCACGTGACCCTCGAGAACTCATGGGGGTCACGTGACCGCACGGGGGTCACGTGACGTCACCGGGGTCACGTGACCTCACGGAGGTCACGTGACCTCACGGAGGTCACTTCATTTCACAGTTACGCCGACGGCGACTACGACGGCGACGGCGACGCCGCTCAAGCCGGAAACGGGCGCCTAAGAGCTGCGCTCTAAAAAATAAAGATGTTTACAAATCTCTGTAAAGCGCAATTATAGCGCCGCACTTGAGGAGGAGGAGGGGAGGTTACGAAGGGGATGATATGCCCCTCCTCCTCCTCCTACGTACCCTCTCCTTCCCCCCTTCTCCTCGTCCTCCTCCTCTATAACCAACTCATATTTGGATGGATGGATGGATGAATCCGGCTGAGCCCTTTGGATCGGGCGGTAGCTTACGCCACCTAGCCATTTTGTTTTTGCCATTTAAGCTTAGAATATTTAATTGTGAAAACTATATTCACTCCTCACTGAAAAGAAAGTGAGGCTATAAAACCCCCTTGCCATCAGTTAATAAGAAAATACCTAGTTTTCTCTCGCCTTCTGCCTCCATTCACTTAATCTTTAGTTTGAATATTTACAAACAAACCGGAGCGCCCCTAGCGGACGCCACCGGCGCCTGCGCATGCGCGGTGGACGGTGGGCAAGAAACTCGCCGTCGCCCGTAAACAAACCATTGAATTGCGTTGTTGTCGGCGTCGGTGTGCGTCCCCGTGCTCTTTTTCGCGTTGGAATTGTTGATTCTACGTCCTCCTAACAATGTCTGACTACTTGAGCGGCTTCAGCAAATTAACGAGGCTCGTTACACCGCAAAACTTCGCGTCGAACAATGTGACGTGCGGCTATTCATCTCACGTGGACGCCACAGAATGGGCGCTAAAGCCTGAGTCCCACGGTGAGATTCTGCTCGCTATTTTCAGTCGCGACGTCGCTCGGGCTGCAAAAGCGTGGTCCGTAGCTGAGATGGTGGACGTCGATACTGAAAACCGCAAGTAAAATCGGGCATTACAAGTCGGTGATGGCCACTGGTAACAATTAATGATCAACATCTTCTTGTATCTACTGTTTACACTTAGCCTGCTTACCCCAACCAATCTTCAAAAGTGTTTTGTGGCCTGCACTTACTTCTTATCGCAATTACCCCGTCAACGTTTGGTTTACAGGCCGCTGTCGTTTGAACGAGCTGACGGCAAAAAGCAGACAAGTTTGAAAGAGCAGACGACAGTTCGAACGCATGCGCAATAGAGAGGGGGCAAGAATCACCGCGTCCCGCGTCAACAGACCATTGGAATGTCACGTTGCCGGCGTCTGTGTGAGTCTGCAAACTCTTTTTCGCGTTGGAATTATCTATTCTACGTCCTCATAGCAATGTCTTACCACTTTAATCGCCTGAGCGAAATTATCAAGGCTCGTTACGCCGCTAAACTTTGCGTAAATAATTTGACGTTTGGCGATTTATTTGCATGAACGCCGCAGAATGGACGCCAAAACCATGATGAGATACTCTTCTAGCTATTTTCGGTCGCAACGTCGCTCGTGCTGCAAAAGTGTAAAAGATAGCGGCGATAATTGACGTCGATACTGAAAATCGGAAGCGGGAACAGACCAAGCGTAACAAGTCGGTGATGGCCACTCGTACCAATGTATCTACTCTTGTATCTACTCTTTACACCAAGCCTACTTAAGTCTTTTGAGGCCTGCAATTACTTCTTATTGCAATCACCGGGTCAAAGTTTGATCTACGGGCCGCTTTTGTTTGAACGAGCAGACTGCAAAAAGCAGACAAATTTGAACGAGCAGACGAAAGTTCGAACGATCAGGCGGCCGTGTGAATTTGAAGACGCACTGAACCCGCGGGTGGTCCGGACTACGTGGCGGTTTTCTGTCGTTCATGTTGGAATAAAACAAATACATCTGGCGACCACAAAGTGTGGCCCGCACAAGCAATCGTAGTTCGACAGCGTCTGGTTTGTCCTTTTCACGGCTACTATCCACGTTCTCGGACGAACGGAGGGGGCAGAAACACATGAAAACTGATCTTCAAACCTTTCCAGACTCTCTTGGTACAGCCCCTGTTGCAGCATTTTGACGAGAAGGTAGGTTTTTTGTCAGGTTTCTCCCAAAAGAACACAGGAATGCATGTCTCGCGCGGCGACTTCTGCCCACCGCCCCAGACCGGAAGAGCACCCGACGCGCCACCACCGCGGTGTGACGTAGCAGAGTTGAGTTCGTGTATACATTCCTCCACCAATTCAGTTTTCCTGCTAAATTTAGCGGGGACAAGTACGTCACATGACTCGGTGTCACGTCACCTATGAACAAATTCAGCTTCTGCGCTAGATTTAGCGGACAAATTCAGTTTCTCCGCTAGATTTAGCGGAGATTCCCCGCTAAATTTAGCGGGGAATTGAATTGGTGTTGAGGTCACGCGACGTAAATTTTCCCGCTAAACTTAGCGGAGAATCTGAGTTTGTCCGCTAAATCTAGCAGAGAAACTGAATTTCCCTGCTAAATTTAGAGGAGAATTAATTGATGTTGAGGTCACGTAGCGGGGAATTGAATTGGTGTTCAGGTCACGTGACGTCATTTTTCCCGCTAAATTTAGCGGGCCAGTTACGCCAACGGCGACGCCGACGCCAATGCCGCGAAGCCCAGAAACGTACGCCACACACGTCGCCCTTTGAAGCACGCTAACAGTGACCCCGTAACGAAGCAAAAACTGGAGGAAGCAAAACAGAGGAAGCAAAGAGGAAGGCAAAAGAGAAATAAGAAGGCGTGAGCATTCGCGTTTCCCAGAGGTGGGTGTGTGTGGCGTTTCCAAGTGTCATCCTGACGCATTCCCTAAGAATCCACCAATTCCTGTATTATTTTTGTTCACTGCTAGGTTTTTTTGTAAGTGAGCTACGGGGAGGATACGTTTTCGAATGATAGAAAGCGTGAGCTTTACATCAAATTGGTATCGTCGGGAAACTTCTTTTCTTTATCAAATGTAGCGAAAAGCAAGCTTCCGACGATCATTATAAGTAAATGGACGACGCTGTCATCATGGGGGTCACATGACCGCCTTCAACTTATCTCTCTAATATGTGTATGACGCAGCGTTTGCGGTAACGCGTTACCAGCAACGGCGTTAGCGGTAACCAGTTATTTTCCTAACGTAGTAAATTAGGCTTTACTTTTTCGAAACGGACACGAATAGCGTACTTATATTTCTAATTAGTCGTTACGTACCACTTCTTTCCAAGACTTTGAAAATATTACACTTAACTTTTTTGTGTGTGTTTTTAGGTGCCAAGGCATAAGAATTCTTGCACTCTTCCCACATGCCTTCAAAATACTTTCTTAAAATTTGGCGCTTCTGCATACCCGAAACGCCAAAACAGTAAAACGTTTAGTCTATAAACAAAAAGTGACTCAAAAGTAACACGCGTTACTTTTTATCGGTAACGGTAACGCGTGTTCCTTTTATTTTGAGGTAACGTAGGTCGGTAAGGCGATCCTTTTACATATGCAATTAACGAATAACGTTTTTCCTTGCTCGTTTTCGGTTACGCCTACGACCCTGGTCTGCAGTCCTGAGTTTGCTATCGGACGACCGCCCGTAAATTACAGATTTATAGATTACAACTTGATGTAATTGCGTTTAGTTTGCTTACCGACTTGTACATGATACGGATATTGTTTAATGTGTCTCCAATGGTAACCAAAAGTTGTTAGTGTGCTCGATACGTCAAGTTATCGAAGCTATTTACCAGATACTAGCCAGAGAAAGAAAAAAGCAATGTAAAAGATGGCGTTACTTTTTACCTCGATGACGATATGGTTGCACCCCCTCTCTGTCTGGCTCGTTGGTCTAGGGGTATAATTCTCGCTTAGGGTGCGAGAGGTCCCGGGTTCAAATCCCGGACGAGCCCGACATTTCGTTTTTACTTTGAGAGCGCAGCTCTTAGGTGCCCGTTTCTGGCTTGAGCGGCGTCGGCGTCGCCGTCGCCGTCGGTGTCGGCGTAACCGCGCGGTGCATGATGGGTAAATTTCCCCGCTAAATCTAGCGGAAAGTTTTTTCCGCTAAATCTAGCAGAGAAACTGAATTTCCCCGCTAAATTTAGTGGAGAATTAATTGATGTTGAGGTCACGTAGCGGGGAATTGAATTGGTGTTCAGGTCACGTGACGTCATTTTTCCCGCTAAATTTAGCGGGCCAGTTACGCCAACGGCGACGCCGACGCCAATGCCGCGAAGCCCAGAAACGAACGCCACACACGTCGCCCTTTGAAGCACGCTAACAGTGACCCCGTAACGAAGCAAAAACTGGAGGAAGCAAAACAGAGGAAGAAAAGAGGAAGGCCAAAGAGAAAAGAGAAGGCGTGAGCATTCGCGTTTCCCAGAGGTGGGTGTGTGTGGCGTTTCCAAGTGTCATGCTGACACATTCCCTGAGAATCCACCAATTCCTGTATTATTTTTGTTCACTGCTAGGTTTTTTTGTAAGTGAGCTACGGGGAGGATACGTTTTCGAATGATAGAAAGCGTGAGCTTTACATCAAATTGGTATCGTCGGGAAACTTCTTTTCTTTATCAAATGTAGCGAAAAGCAAGCTTCCGACGATCATTATAAGTAAATGGACGACGCTGTCATCACGGGGGTCACATGACCGCCTTCAACTTATCTCTCTAATATGTGTATGACGCAGCGTTTGCGGTAACGCGTTACCAGCAACGGCGTTAGCGGTAACGAGTTATTTTCGTAACGTAGTAAATTAGGCTTTACGTTTTCAAAACGGACACGAATAGCGTACTTATGTTACTAATTAGTCGTTACGTACCACTTCTTTCCAAGACTTTGAAAATATTACACTTAACTTTTTTTGTGTGTTTTCAGGCGCCAAGGCATAAGAATTCTTGCACTCTTCCCACATGCCTTCAAAATACTTTCTTAAAATTTGGCGCTTCTGCGTACCCGAAACGCCAAAACAGTAAAACGTTTAGTCTATAAACAAAAAGTGACTCAAAAGTAACACGCGTTACTTTTTATCGGTAACGGTAACGCGTTTTCCTTTTATTTTGAGGTAACGTAGGTCGGTACAGCGATCCTTTTACTTATGCAATTAACGAATAACGTGTTTCCTTGCTCGTTTTCGGTTACGCCTACGACCCCGGTGTGCAGTCCTGAGTTTGCAATCGGGCGACCGCCCGTAAATTGCAGATTTATAGATTACAACTTGATGTAATTGCGTTTAGTTTGCTTACCGACTTGTACATGATACGGATATTGTTTAATGTGTCTCCAATGGTAACCAAACGTTGATAGTGTGCACGATACGTCAGGTTATCGAAGCTATTTATCAGATACTAGCCAGAGAAAGAAAAAAGCAATCTAAAGGATGGCATTACTCTTTTACCTCGATGACGATATGATTGCACCCCCTCCTTGTCTGGCTCGTTGGTCTAGGGGTATGATTCTCGCTTAGGGTGCGAGAGGTCCCGGGTTCAAATCCCGGACGAGCCCGCATTCTGTTTTCACTTTTTAATTATTTTTGGGGGGGAAAAGAGGGGAGGGGGAGGAAATGGCTGTTGGCAGCTGTCTTGATACACCAAGTGGAATGAGCAGGTGGAACATCGGAAATATATTATTTTAGATCTGCGCCTTAAAGGGGCACTCAAGTGGTTTTTGAGTTCATGTTTTGATGATGAGAGCTGAATTTAGACCCCCTAAGTATCCCTAAAAACCAAAAAATATAGTCATACGGTGATTATTTCTTTAATAAAAATGTAATTGAAGGCCGCCAAACCTCGGATCCACCCGAAAACGAAACCACTCTCATTGGTCCTCGCACGCTTATCAAAAGGATCTCGGGCCAATGGCGTTGGACGACGTTCCGTCGCGCAGTGATCCCGAGGTACCCGCATCGGCCGAACCTCTTTACCATTCGAGCTTCGATCATGGCGGAGCTCTCTACGCTCGAGGACCTGACGCCGTTAGCGGTTGAAATTCTGCGGCGGACAGCCGACCTGGGGATGACTTCCTATGACGCCACTTCGACGTGCGATGTGGACGATAGCAGCGCTTCGGAGTCATGTTCGGGTTCCGAGGACGGCGAAACGCAGACCTTTTCGGGCATTCTTCGATTTGCGGTTGGGGCAAGTCGTAACCGAACCAACGTTTGACATCGCAGCGTTACCTCTGGTACGTGATGTCAAACGATGTCGCCACGTTGCCTTTCGCCTCGGGAGGACGGGGGAAAGGCTGGTTCAGACATGTGCAACGAGCGCGTACCTATGACTGCGTTTGTTGCGACCGGAACGACCGTTCTGCGCCGCGCGTACACACACCTGCAACCACTGAAACAAGCGCAGCGGGTCGTCAGCACGGCGACCGCTTCTTACGCGGCCGTCAGCTGTTTCAGCGGCCCCTCTAAAAAGGGGACGAACTGCTACTCAATGCCGTAACCGAATATAGACAGACAGTTGTCTATAGCCTAAAGCTTTATTATTATTTTTTCTTGATAGGCTTGCAGGGTACAGTGGATGAAAAAAATAAAATAAAATATGCAGTACGACGTCTTGGACGACTCTAATACACGACATTGCAATAGTACAAATATCGCCACACGCCTTTTCTACGATTATAAAAGACAATGTAATCTTAGCAGTGATATAGCAACGTAGAAATATGATTTCGTGATCAGATAGACATTGCGAGCGTTCAGGATTGCTAACACTAATCACTTCTCTCCGGTGATGAAAACGCGTGAAAATTCGCGTCCTTTATACGGTACGCGCCAGTAATACCTTGAACTTGAGCACACGCATGGAATGCGCCAAATAAGAAATCCGGGCGATGTTCTAGGACAGAAATGCTTAGAAAGCACCACTGTGGTCGAAGTAAACAAACACGACGGCACGGGCGTTTCTGCTGTCTTGAGAGTGCCGCCACGACATCGCCGCACGAGTAGGTGGATCTTCCCTTTTAGTGCGTGCTGGGTTATTAAAGCGACACACGACGAAAATTCACAGTCAAGGATAGCGCTTTTACGCGGAACGATGAGCTTTCACCACGCCGTCCACGTCGACGACCACCACCGAGGCCTGGCCGGCCCGCTACCGACACGACCGGCCCGACCGGCCTGCAACGCGCACAGATACCTGTGCTTCCGCGCATCCCGGGCACGACGGTCGTGATCCCGGGGGAGCGGGAAATTCCCCCCCCCCCCCCCCCCCGCGGAGGAAGGCAAGGAGAAAACGTAGTCCCTTGTTTGTGAAACGATGATTGCAGTATCGCGTATTCTAAACTAGAAATATTTTACGTCTTTAGAAATTATCATGCACAACATATTTAAATGAACTGAAAATTGTTTCTTTCGCGAAACTTTACAAAGGCCGCCAAAATTTTTAAACATACGATAATTTCATTGGTCCTCGCAAGTAGAAAAAAGAGTCCGCACGTATTTTATTCCTGCGTGATTAATAGGCGGTTCTGCCTTCTAAAACTGAAGATACTCATTCACTGACACTTCCTTAACGCCATCGCACCAAAAAGTAGCTTCTCCAAAAACTGCTTGAGTGCCCCTTTAAACTAACTATTTGGCCAGATGCCGAATCGTAACACCATGCAAATTTATGATTTTCTGCAAATAATACAGAGCTTGTTTCAGATCAACGAATTAAATGACCAAACTCTGCATTGTGAAAAATGTCACGTCATCAGTTTTAGGCTATTTACAAGAACCTCACCATAGAAAAAAAAGTGAAGCACGACAGCTGGGATAATTTTAACATGTTGTATTTAGCTCGAGACTGGGGCAGGAGAAAAAAAATGCATTGTTGTAAAAAAAGAAACATTCAATAAGAGCAGCGTTATTAGGCAGTCGAGTTGGTTAGAGACGTATTTTCAAGGTGAGCTGTTGCCCGCCTATATGAGTTTTGTGTACCATTCCTCTTGGATGCCATTTCGTATGTGTAGTGGTCTTGCATTAGTATTTTGTTGTCTCTCCTGCAAAAACACCCAGGTTTGCCTAAGACCGGGTTGTTTCTCATACACGCAGGTCTTGGAGGCAAGCACCAGCCGATCAAGGCCAGAAAATTGCTCTTTGCCGCTCATGGCAAGTGTTTTCAAGGTGAGTGATTGATTCCTATCTGAGTTGTGTGTTTCATTCCTCACAGGCACTTACTTCCTGTCTTTATAGTGGTCTTGTGTCAGGCTTTTGTGTCTCTGTCCGGCCAAACTTAAGCATCTGTATTAGACTAAGACTGGGTTCTTTCGGATATGTGCAGCAATTCTTGGCAGCAAGTGGCTGCCAATCAGGAACACGAGTTTGTTCTCGGCCACCAAGAGCAAGCATTTTCAAGGTGAGCTATTGCCCGCCTATATGGGTTTCAGCATTCGTCAAGGAGCGCAAAATCAAAGCCCGGGGGTTTGCCATCACAAAAATGTTAACTCGGAAGCGCATAGGGAGGAAGCTTTACAAAAGTATCCACCTGCCTCAACAAGTGAAACCAATACTAAAAACGTAGGTTCCAGTTAAAAGAAAACATTGTCAGCCCGAGTTAACTCGCGGGCAACAGGGAGAAAACAAGCCACGGTACGAGTATACTTGGTTCAGGCTTTTGTAGGCGTGGTCGATGACTCGGTGGTTTCTAAAAAAATATGTTTTTCTAAAAGTGTGGTGGCCGAATATTCGGGGATGGGCATTGAGTCGGGATGTTACGGTAAAACTTTCATCCACGTGTTGGGATTCATGTGCCTTGTCCCTCTAGCGAGGGGGACAAGGCCTTCAAAAATCTAGGTTCGCTACAGGGGTGCTTCAGTATTGACGTCTCATTTTACATTAGGCCTCTCAATTTAGAACACACTAGAAATGACATGCCTGTGATTCGTTTAGGTGTACTTACTCTCAGCAAGTATATGGATTATGTCTCAAAAGGTCTAATCTGATGTTGTCCTCACCTCAGGTCTCCACCGACGATTCATCAGGACGAGACCCAACCAGGACACTAGGGAGGAGCAACTTAAGCGAGGGAGGCTACATATACGACAGCTTCTTCCGGACAAGAACCGAAAATAGATAGATGGTGGGTGTTTCATTTGCTATGCCTTTTGGCATGCACATTCTGTTTGTTATGTTTCAAGATTCCTGCAGAGTTGAATTTCAACTATTGCAAAATACCGAGCACGCGCCCAGATAGCAGAAGCGCCTACCCCCTGTTTTCGGAACAATCCGTAAGTAAGCAAAGGGCATACCAGACACCCATCAACCTGTTTTGAGCCATGCTCAAAATATTAAAAGAAGACATCAAGCGCCAGGTGCTGTGGCGTCCTTACCACAATAGCGCCGGTCGCAGAGCTGACAGATCCGTGCCTGGCGCAAGCCATGGCGTGACCTTTGCGAACCAGGGAATTGAGATTAAAGAAGTAGCACAAAAATTGGAGGCGAGTGGCGAAGGTGAATAGAGTTAACAGAAAACAAGGATGAAGGGGGTTCCATCGCATGAGGCATCTATGTCCCGTGCATATAATTTTGAGTGTACTGTAGGTGGCTACTCAAACAAATTGTTAACTTGGATGTAACTAATCGCAAATCTCTCTTACAGTTTCCACGGCCCACAAGCCAGCAGGCGCCTGTTCGTTCTCGTTCAAAATTGAGGATTCCAGATTTTCTAGTTTGCTCTGAAGCAGCAATACTGAAGCCAAACGAGCTGTACGGCATATTTAATTGACGGAGCTCAGAACGACTGGGGACGCTTTCATTGAAGCTTGTTTTGCTGCAATACACGTGGACAACACGTTTGTCGACGTGCCCAGTTTTGTCGCAAGAAGCATATTATGTCACGCGCATGTAATTTTCAGGGGTGGTCCAGCTGTGTCAATTGTGCCATTTTGATAAATTCCCCTTTGCCTGCGGCTAAATTCATAAATTGTGCCAAACCACGCCAAACTGCGCCAAAAAGAGCTATATATATAGTCGGTCCGTGAACGAATCCCTTTTTTTTTTCTTTTTGGAAGAGTGGCGTTTTCGATTAGGAACCCGGTGGAAAATAGCCATCACAATCCAGGCTTCCGGCTCAGTGACATTATTGTTTTGTTGCGACCCTTGTGGAATGCGGCGTGTTGGCTGCTCTATTCTGCATCACCACTGCTAAGTCCTTCCGAAGATGAGCAAACAAAATTTTTTTTTTCTGCATGCGCATAGTAAGTTAGATACCCCATAATAGAAATCCGCTCGGACGCTCGTTCACTGGCAGACCAGCGGCATCAATACCGAATGTGGTTATCTTTTCGTTTGCGTGGTCTTTGCTTCATTTCCTTGATGCGAATTGTTGCGTGTTCTTTTTCATGTCAAATACCGTAAATGATTGGTTACCCACTTGGTTGTCATATTGTCGCACTGCGGGTGAACTCAGAATGGAGCTTACAAACCAGTTTAATTAATCGCTATAGTTTAGGATGCTCGGACACCTTGAATACATGTATCACGAAAGAACTGAAACAAACCAAGTTGCGTTGAAGGTTTACACAGTGAGAGGTCGGTCTGACTTAGGTTATATCGACAGTCATTCAGGCTGTAGATAAATTTAGCCTGTAGATTTACTGCTAGTGATTACACGACCGCGCATCCGTACTATGCTCACCAGTTTGAAAAAGGCGGAGATGGGTATAGAGCCCAATATTTCTGGGTCAGAATCACGGCCGATGATTACCAATGCGAGTGAGGAAACGTATTTACATGATTGTAAGTCGACTCGAATGTAGGTTGACTCCCCCACACCGCGTACCAGGAAACTAAAAATAAATATATAAAGAAATTATATAGGGCTACATTTGACACGGGTTGCGTTCTTTCGCGACGCACGCCGCAAGTTTTGCCTCTAACTCTCGAAATCGTCCCGACTTTGGTTCGTGAAAACCTCGTTGTTTGCGCCATAGTTGTAAGTCTTCGATCGCCACAGCCGCAAACTGGCGTACCACCCGTTTCGAGATATCAAACCAGCGGCCTGCCACGCACTTGTCGGTGGCCTCGGCAAAAGGAATTAGTCCTCTCGAACGTTGCCATCAATAAGCGCCGAAAGCTACTCGGGCCCGGAGCAGTCATGACGAAGCAGGGGCCAAACAGCCGCAAAGAGATGACGTGACCCCGTGCCACTTGAGTACCGCAATACCGTCGACAGCCTGTGAAAGGGCACTTTGTCAGGGCAGTACTACTGCTAACCTGCGGTTTTTAATGTGCTGCACGATCTGATTTAATGAATGGGCACTGGTACCACCAACAAAACACAGTACAGAAGTGCTATTTGTTTGTGTTGCTCCAAAATGTTTAGTTTTCCTGATACTAAGGCGCTTCACAACGAGATTTTCCCTGCTCCAATAGGGGAGTTTATGTGATACAAATGGCTTCAAAATTGTGCTGTAGGTGGCTACTCAAAGAAATTTCTACTTGAACGCAACTCATCGCAAATCTTTCTTGCAGTTTCCATGGCCCACAAGGCAGCTGGTGCCAGTTCATTCTCGTTCAAAGGTGAAGATTCCAGATGTTCTAGATTGCTCTGAAGCAGCAATACTGAAGCCAGACAAGCGGTACGGCATATTTAATTGACGGAGCTCAAAGCGACTGGGGACGCTTTCACTGAAGCTTGTTTTGCTGGAATACATGCGTGTATTGCAGCAAAACAAGCTTCAGTGAAAGCGTCCTCAGTCGTTTTGAGCTCCGTCAATTAAATTTGCCGTACCGCTTGTCTGGCTTCAGTATTGCTGTAGGCGACAAAACATGTGCCCAGTTTTGTCACACTAACTAGCTCAACTTAAGCCTGTTACCGTTGCTTGGCTTTTCGCTAAGCCAAATCGCTTATATGGGGTGCACCCAAATGAAAACACAATCGTGTTGAATCGTGTAAGAGTATTTAGAATATTTATCGATCACGCCGCTGAACTTGCATTGCTCGAAGAACTTCCTTTTTGTGAGCGTCTTCTCTGCTTGAGTTTGCTGGAAACACAGCCACTTCGATCCGAGGCAATCGATGGTAGTGTTGGTGACATCAACGAGTACGCGACTCACAGAGCACTGGTGAACACCATTGTTTTCGTTGCTCCCGACGGTTCCCTGGAAGCCGCGAGCGGCGTAGAAGCGTAGAGCTGCGAGGACTTGTTGTTTGACCGTCAGCACATGGGGCCCTTCGCGACGCCGCTAGAGCTCGATCCGCTGGCGAGCCCAGCAGTAGAGATGCATATGTTAGGGTCGCCATCGTTTACGATCCAGAACGACCTCCGGCTTCGTCTCGACCACTCTGTTAACTGCGTCGTCAAAGTGCATCGTGACGACATTTTGACGTCACCGGCAACTGCATCATTTTACGAGCATAGCACGAACTGCATAGGGAAAAACGACATTTCAACGTGATGTCACGTGACCCGAGAGACTAGCCAATCAGTGCCCGATGCAGTTTTCTACATCATTTAGTTTGCATTCCAGCATAGATAGACAGAACGACGGGGGGCTCCTGCATTGAAGCTTATTTTTCTGTAATACACGCTGGCGACATCGACGTGTGCCCAGTTACGTCGCAAGAGGATATCTATGTCCCGCACATGTAATTTTGAATCTTTCCGGCTTAGTGTACTTTACGTGGCTACTCAAAGTAAGTGCTACTTGGACGCAACTAATCGCAAATCTCTCTTCCACTTGCAACGGCCTACAAGCCAGCAAGCACCAGTTTGTTTTTCTTCAAAGGTGAGCATTCCAGATACTCTAGTTTGGTGCGAAGCAGGAATACTGAAGCCAGGCGAGCGGATACGTATATTTGATTGACCGAGCTCAGAATGACCCGGGGCAGTGGCATTGAAGCTTATTTTTCCGCAATCAACGCAGACATAACTTTGAATCTATCCGGCTTAGTGAGGAATTGCTACATGTCGCGAACTAATCACAAATTTTTATCTTGCAGTTTCTATATGGCTGCAGCTAGCAGGTGCTGTTTTCATTAAAAGGTGAGGATTCCACACTCTATTTTCAAACATCAAGCTTTTGAATGAGGGTCCTAAACAATTAACTTTCTTTTGCAGTAAATGCTGGATCCCCCAGTTCAGGAATATGTGAAATATATTTGGTATGGATAAGCCCAGTGTTTTGCTTCTTTACTCATAATTTGACAACAGCAACATTTTTTATTTCATCACTCAGAAATACACACAAGGAGACTCCATGCAAAGAAATGTCGTGCTGAACGTGATATTCCAACACGTATATAGTTTTATTGGTAGCTGATAGAACATATTGGATTCCAATATCCATAATACTGGGGGCAACGCTGCACAAAGTCGGAGCGCGATAGCTTAAGAAACCGAATTTTCCGGTCGATTTAAAGAGCCTGCCGTATCCTTGTTTCACACTGTAGAATCCTAACCTCTTCGACATGAGCACATAGTCCCGAAGGATAAGGCGCGGTTCAAAATGTCTTTCGCACACCACTGATGTCTCGGCGAGGCGTTTATCTTCTCGATCAAGATTTTTTCCCCACTGTAGTCTGCGCGACTCCTCCTTTGGCGCACGAAAAAGCGACGGCTTACGATCGCTGGTGGCAGCCCTTTTGACCGGGTAGCCCGACTTGCATCCCGGCGCGAAGGAGTGTGTGCGTCCGTCTTTTTCCTTGCATTTATGACCGAGACGGCAACGGAACGGGGAAGACTCCCCACCACTACACCACAAAGAAAACTGCTACGGTGCTACGTTCGGGAGAGGCGTACCGCCTCAGCTTCGTCGTCTTCTTCGCTCATCCCACATCTTCCATCTGCCACAAATTCTCCTAGGGCACGGAACTCCAGCGCCACTCGCGGCATCTACGTTGACCGTCTTCACGCGGCCCATTGTAAGCGGGCGACGCTCTTGCCTCTACACCCTCTAGAACACTGTAGTTTCACCTTATGTTGTACCGCAGCGAAGGCTACACTTCGTATCACGTTATGTGCGAGCGAAGTCAAAGCTAGAAGCGCGAGCCCAACGCTCTGAGCGTTCCGGCTTCGCACGTGCGCTCGTGCACTACAGGCGCTATTACAAGCAGCATGCTCGCGCTTGTAGCGTCGGCTTCGCTCGTACATAAAGTGAAACGAACTATAGAAGCGCCTGCTCGTGAGCTCACGAGCAGGAGCACGAGCACCCGACGGCGGACGGACATACGGACATGGCTATACTTCGTCTCACCTTAGTATGGACTATTGGTAGGCGCGCGTGCTAAAAGCGCGAGCTAGTCGCTTTCAATGAAGCCGCGGCGGCTGCACGAGCGCTCGTGCAGCATGTGCTCTAGTCACGGCAGTCAAGGCTGGACGCTCGCGCTAGCACAGCCTTCGCAGTTAGTCCATGCTAGGGTGAGACGAAGTATAGCCCCTAAGAAGCTTCGCCCCTAAAAAAGAGGGCGAGGAGGACTTTCCGCCAGGCTGAAGAATATTTCTGCTGGTCCCCCTTTAAGTCACGAGAGCTTGTGCCGCCGAGATGTGCCCCAGAGCAAGGAGCTCGCGCTTGTAGCCTTTCCTGTGGTACATCATAGGTGAAACAGAGTACACTCCTTGTTCGAAGCTATACTCTGTTTCACCTTGTGTTGTACCGCAGGAAAGGCTACCAGCACGAGCTCCTTGCCCTAGGGTACATCTCGGCGGCACAAGCTCTCGTGCACCAAGGGCAGCTGCCAACGCTATGAGCTCACGCTTCTAGCCATCGCTGCGGTACAACATAAGGTGAAACGGAGTATAGCTCCGAACACGATCTGGTCGCTCGCTCCCCTCGGGCAGAGCGGCCAGAGTCCCCACCTAAATGTATTGTTGCGGTGTAATTTCAAGGACAAAAGCGATAATTTTCATTCAATCTCTCCTTTGCAAATTTTGATGACGTAACGTGGGGATCGCAGTACACCCCAATGACGATAATTGAATGCGGTTCATAGATTGGACCCGAGCATTGCGTGGGCACTCCATTTGGGCTCGTGATAATTACTTGCTCGCGAAGCATTCGGGTAGTGGCCCGTGTCCAATCGCTGCAACGGCGACAATAGCCGAGCCATAACAATGTCTGGAACTCAGCGCGTGTCCTGTGCTTTGCCAATCCCAGCGCGTGGCTATGATCAACATTGGCGGCATATAATCGGCTCCAGATCACGAGGCCGCTTGTTCTGGCTGCGAGTCGAGGGGGTGAACGCTGCTCGTTTTCCTTTAATTTTTTTCTGGGACTTCTGTTGCGCGGGGTAAAAAACGAACGCGTTTTTCATAGGTCATTAACGTCAGGGATCCGTTCTAACTGGTATTTGCGCAAAGTACAAAAATTGTTGCATCGCCCCTTTAAGAACTGAGCTTTAAAAATGCAACTCATTTGTCGCTTGCCTAAATTATTTTAGCGCCGCCCTTATCCTTTCAACTCGCGCTCAGACTTAGATCGTCGACTTCCGTACTTCAGCAGCTTCCACAACAACAACAGTTATTTTGTTTTAGGGGCGAAGCTCCTTAGGGGCTAGCCATGTCCGTATGTCCGGCGTATGTCCGGCGTATGTCTGGCGTCCGGTGCTCGTGCTCCTGCTCGTGAGCTCACGTGCTCACATGCTCGTGTAGGGCAAAAAAATGAAAAAAGATAAAAAAGATGAAAAAAAAAATGGTGAAAAAAAAATATGTTTGCGAAATCGACAGGATTCGAACCTGTGCGGGGAGACCTCAATAGATTTCTAGTCCATCGCCTTAACCACTCGGCCACAAATACGGACGAGTAGGGGGATCTGAGATTTTTTTTTTTTTTTTTCTTTAATAAATGGAAATTCACTAATAGCTATTCAGCCAAGTCCAACAGTACACACACAAACAACACAAAAGGTCCAAAAGTCACAGTCCACCTCACACAACACGGCACGTAGAGTCCCACCCACACACGCTAACCAATGGAGCACAGGCACAGGCCACCAGTCACCAGAATCTCACACACGCGCACGTGAATCACGTGGGGCGACAAACACACATCTTTAGTAGTTCTGTACAAAGTAAAAGGTTACATTGGCAAGAATTTACCATTCACCCAACGCATAAACAGCGATATTTACATATTAACACAATCTAAAAGTGCGGATCTGAGATGTGGTAGTAACTCAAGAGCTGGGGATGTCATTGATGAAACGTTGCATGTAGTCGCTCAACGTCTATACAGGAGAGGGCGCTGCGGTCAAATGCGTATATAATCGCGTTAAACTTTGCATGCATTGGCTCAACGTTTATAGACGAGGGGGCGCTGCGGTCAAATGCTCAAATGCGTATAGACCTTTTCATTTGAGTAGTTGCCTCACCGGCGGATAGAGGACGCTGACGCACTCGGCGCCATTAGGTTGCTTCAATTTTTCGGTTTCGGTTTCGGGTTGAACGTGCACGCGGTTATGTTGCTGTTTTACGTGGTTTTTGCTTAATTTGGTGACACAATTATTTTTCTTGTAGTACACAACCAATGAAACAGTGATATTGAACCACTTTGAGGACTACAAGGCCTTTTTGAGCCTAAATTGCGGGCTTTTTTACGAACTCCTTTGATGTAGCTGATTATGGTTGGTTGCGAAACGCCTGACTAATGCACAGGGAAGATTACCATCGTCCACGGCTGTACCCGATGACACTATAGCTTCCAGAAAAGACAACTAATGAAGAGACTAACACAGGAATGTAAAGAAGCATATTGACAGCTCTATTAGCAATGTGCTGAATCGGGCAGAACAGATGAACTCGCGAGTTTACTACTCACTGTTTGATTTTCGTGGGAACCCAACCTTTAGTGAACTTCGCGGACTAAAAAAGTATTGTGTAATGACGCAGATAATTTATATAAACAAGTAGTACCGTCTCGGCCTCTTTTCTTTTAATTCAGTACTCGAGGATATTTTGACAGGCCGAGTAGCAAATTTCTAAAATTATCAATCCTCCTAAAGTACTCATAAGCAGCATTTCGCGATATTGGCCCTTGGAAATAAATTATTCTTATTTGAACATTTGCTTACCCAAGATATGATATAAGGGACTGGCCCGTCCAATTAAATGTGGCATTTGTCTTCCGTAAAATTGGACAAATAAAATTAAAGGGCGCAGGAGAAATATCTCGAAAAGTTTGGCTGAATTCTAGCGCTAGGCACCACTTCACGGACCTGTGTGAACCAACACTTATTTGTTTGAACAGATTCGCTTTGTAAATTTCGGGCGTCGCCAGCCACCAAAAGTATACCTCTATCCGCCATCGACAGCGCTGGACTCGGGTGGTTGTTATGCAGACGGCCTTTTTTCCCCGGTGCCAAATGTTGCGGACCCCAGATACTGGCAAAAGTTAAAACAGCGTACGCAAAAAAAAAAAAGAAAGAAGCGTTTTCATCATTGAAAACGCGAAAACGATATAGAAACGACGTTATTTCTTTGTGCACGCGATTCTAAAACTCGCTACTGTTAAGCTGTCTGTGGCAGTTACGCGGGAAGTCCCAACCTTTGTGTTAATATAAATTACGTAAATTGATCTGGTCATCTAAAGATAATCAATAAATCACTTAAGTGACTGTCGAAATCAGAGCGAGCATGGTATACAATTTCTTAAACTTCATAAGTAAACCGACCAACCGAATGTTTACACTGCAAACAAAGATTGAGCACCTCATACACATGTAGGTGTGATATTATGAACAAACAAATCGCCTGAAGTTGACGTAACATTATTTCTAGCCTCAGATAAAATACAAGTTAAACATTTGTTGTCTATTTAATCAACGAGTTTCCTCAAATAATCAACATAAACTGTTTTCGATATTTTATGAATAAAAAGAATACTTTCATTAAATACAGATAGCCTTCTTGCGCTGACTATTCTTGAATCCTTTCGATCCTAAATGCGCGTTATAAATATACGCGCTTCTTATGTTCCGCCAGTATTAGTAAAGAAACCTCAGTTGTCCTAAGGACCTTTGAACCCTCGTGATGTCTTAGTCGTCGAGTAGACGTAGCGGACTAGTTTCCGAAGCGAGGCAAGAAAGCGCGGTTAAACGCGAGGAAAAACACGAATACAACGCATCCGCCAAGGCGCGGAAGGGGGGAGCGGAACCACAAGTTGAAGCAACCTAATGGCTACCGCGTCACGTGATTCCAAGATGGCAGCGCCCATGTGAGGGAGGATGAAATGGTCTATATAACCACGTTCCATACCACACATTCTCTTTCTGACATGAATGAAAACGAACGAAAGGCTCGGCATGCTGCGGCTCAGCGTCTACGCAGACAAGCACCACCAGAGCTTCGCCCCAATCAACATCATTCACCACGTGAAGATGCGGTCAATTTTTGTTTTTCTGACGTGCAATTTACTTGCCTTGTGTTGGCTAGGTTGGAATATACCTATAGACCTATTGCTATATTACCCAAGCATCAAGAAGAATGCAGGGATTGGTGTTCCACGCGCCGCACGTGCTGGTCTCAGCAGTAGTAACTTTTCTAAAGCAAATACCTAAAACAAAAGGCATCTTGCACGCGCATTCGTCAACGCCTTATTCTGGTTATTTACTTCGAATCTTTTATATGGGGAAGGCGTGCGCGTTTGGCGCGTGGAACACCAATCCCTGCATTCCCCTTGATGATTGGGTAATATAGCAAATGGGTTATTGCTAAATTATCCAAGCATCAAGGAGCATGCAGGGAACATAGTTACACGCGCTGCGCGTGCTGGCGTTGGAAGTAGCATTTTTTTAAGCAAAAATCGAAAACAAGCGGCAGTTCGCACGTGCGTCCACAGACGCCTTTTTGTTATAATTTCCCTAAAATCTTTAACACATATAAGGCGAGCGCACGCAGCGAGTGTAACTACGTTCCCAAAACGCTTCTTGATGCTTGAATAATTTAGCAATAGGTCTCTTCCGTAGGCGCAGACGCTCCATAAATGAGCCTTTCTTTTTTCTTTTTCGCACGCTTCTTTTTTTAAATCTTGTGACGGACTGCTCTATGCGTTGAATTGTATGTACATTCGTCTGAGACCCCAGCAGCTCCAGCTCGGTCGTCTGCAAACACGCCCACCGATGATCCTAGCAAGTTTGTTGGGCTCATTTTTAACAGAAGGGGAGCCATGGCTTAATATTTTACCAGCTGACGTGCACTCCCTCAGTGCATATTTGGCGAAAGATCGAGCTTTCTAAGTCCAAGCTAGAGTCACTGTATGGGTTCCCACAGAGTAACGCATTTTTGCGTTTTGCCGTCAGCATACTCACTCTAGCCGATCATGTTTTGGCTTGGTGAGTATCATTGGACGGTAGCGATCACGTGACACAAGCACCGCTAGACTCACCTCTATTATCGCTTCAAGCGGCTCTAATCGCCACCATCTTGGGTCCAGCAAACAACTGCACACACACGCCCTCTGCTGCGCATCGAACGCGCGTTTACGCGCCGTCTTTTCCACGCGGTTACCGACGTCAAAAGCAAGGAGGTTGTGTACTTACCGCCGAATTCAGAAACCTCACTCAAACTACACTCAAACTTAAGGGCCCCTCCACTTCCTCGAGGAAGGCGCGAGGGCCGGCGCTGGCCAATCGCGACGGCGGGTCCGTCCTCGCGATTGGCCAGCGCCGGCCCTCGCGCCTTCCTCGAGGAAGTGGAGGGGCCCTTAAGTTTGAGTGTAGTTTGAGTGAGGTTTCTGAATTCGGCGGTTAGTGGCACAATGCCTGCTTGTTACGCTTTTGAGTGCAGCAGCAGGTCGGAGGAGGGAAAGAGACTCTTCCGGATCCCGTTTGGAAAGAACGCAACTGCAAGACGGAGGAAGAAGGCTTGGCTGGCCATAGTAAAACGGAAAGATTTCGAGCCCAGTGCAACAAGCAAGCTTTGTGAGGTGAGTGCCGATTACAGCTGGTTCATTCCGCGCATCGCTCGTTGCCTCGCAGTTGAACAGGCGTCAGCTGTGTTCGGTTTCGCACGAGCGACACTCTTGCGATTTGGTAAGCGACGAGCTAAGCCTAAGCCGGGGTTGGGTAAAGTATCTCGCTATCGCATATCGCGTCGCTCAATTTTAGATGTGTAGCAAACTTAGCTAATCCATCGAAGGTCGTGTGCATGAGGTTGCCTCTTACAGTGACGTAGCGAGAGAAAGTGGGACCTTGTGACTCTAGGAAAAATTGCTTTCATGCAGTTTATATTCTTGCTACTTTCATGGTTTCGTGAAATGGTTCAGAATAGCATTTAGGTCGCAGTGTTTTGCGCTCAGATTGCCTCAACATGCTGCGTCTTTTTATTACAATGACTTCTAGGATCACTTCAAAATGTCTCAATTCGAAACGCACGGGGCCGATGGCAGAAAGCTCCTCAAACAGAGCGCAGTCCCTACAATTCTTGGCGCTGGACTTGTCATGGCGACCAAGCAAAAAAGGGTCAGAGAGCAAATTATGTAATGTGATGTTAATTATCTACGGAAGCTGCTCACAGCACCACAAAAGCTTTTGCATAGCCCATCCACCAGTTTAAATAAAGCTCTTTCGACACGCTCCAATGCATATCACAATTGCTTTCATACCCCCGGTCGACGCGTGGACCCAAGATGGCGGCGTCATGGGTTCGGTTTCAGCGCCGCGCCGCGGTTCTAAAACGAACCTTCGGAGTTTCGTTACTCTGGGAACCCATACAGTGACTCTAGTCCAAGCACCAATCTTTTTCGGCTCGTTCCACGGTGTAAGATGCACTGTAGCATAGCCTCCTCTATACTCACAAAGCCTGGCAGTTCGACTACGGGGCCATAGAGTGCCCGGTCGCAGATTTGGAGCGCGAGGATCTGGTAGCAGAGAGAAATTCCAAAGCCCCTCCATTCTGGCAAAAGTGGAGCCATTCATTGTTGTAAAAATGCTCGAGACACCTGCCGCGCGCCACTGTTTGGGAAGAACATGGCGTCTGAAATCTAACCCAGTGCTGCGCTGTGCCGCCATGATCTTCCCAAGGGCTGCACGTTACACATGCCTCGTACATCGACGCACCTTGCGCTGCTTTTAAAAAATGAAGAGGCTTTAAGCATTTTGCACAGCTTCTGCTTGGGAGGGAGCACTGACCAGCTCCACCCTCGATGACCAGCTCATGCTCGTGTCGAGGGCTGTGGAAGAAGGGAAAGCTCAAGGCGTCTTGGACCAAGGACTCCTCCCCATCGCTTTCCTTTCTCATAATAAATATGTTTATTCTTTCTCTCTCTCTCTCTCCGCAGCGGCGAGGGCCTAAAACATGGTTTTCAAACTCGACGAGAAAAGAAGCGGTTGCGCGAAGAACGCGAGGAGCACGAGCGAAAATTCCATCGCTCGGGAGAAGTGTGTTTGGGCGTCTCGCCGCAGCGGGGCGCCCGTTACATGACTCTCCTCTCATCCGTTGTCTGCCGCTCTACCTCTTCACTTTCGGCGGCCACGTCTCGTGGCGATCTGCCAGGCTTTGTCAGTATAGAGGAGGCTATGACTGTTGCCATCGCGTACATTTAATTCGAGAGTTTACACCGCACGACTGACAAACTTACCTTGGAGTGCCTTCAATGCGCGAGCATTTATTTTCCGGGGCATGCAGCCGTCTTTCGTTTGGATGGTCGTGGTTTGGACTGGACTGGACGGGTTTCGTTAGACCGCGGCGCGGTTCCCGCCTTGCTCTTTAGCTCCATTTCTTTGGCTCGTTACGTTCCCTCGCTCGTGCAGGGAAGGCGATTGGCGCGACAGGGTTCACCGCGCATGCGCCGTCGTGCATCTCCCATACAACTCGGGAGCGCGTGCGCGCGGGCTTGATCGTGTCTTTTGCTATACTCTGTTTCACCTTATGATGTACCGCGGGAAAGGCTACAAGCGCGAGCTCCTTGCTCTGAGGCACATCTCGGCGGCACAAGCGCTCGTGACTTAAGAGCGGCTGCCAACGCTATGCGCTCGCGCTTCTAGCCTTCGCTGCGGTACAACATAAGGTGAAACGAAGTATAGATCACGGCCACTTTGAAACTGCGCTCGCGTTCGAAAGTCAATGCAACTACACATATCTAACTGGCGAACACAATGTCCTAAGCTTCAAAAAGCTTCCCGCTCGTCGCACGTCAGTGTAATATTTAAATTTCGCATTTCATGAGCGCAGAGCGAAAAAGACAACAGTGTGCGGACCGTTGGCGGCGAATCGAGGGAAGTTGCGGTGGCTGCATGCGAAACCGCCGACGCCCGGGAGAACAGACTGGCTGGCCGAAGACGACAGTATACCGTTGCGAGGTTGGGATTGCCATCCTTCGCCGAGTCGGAACGACCGCGCTAAATGCTGACGCATTTCGTCAAGAAGTAGCGCAGCGACGGCAGCGATTTCTGCGTCATTTCTTTTTTTTTCCCCTTTGGCAAAGTCTGTTTGACTCGAAGGTGACCTAGGCCTCTAAACTCGTCAAACACGAAGTTGGGACCGAAGTTCACGGAGCGCACCGATTGGCCTATTACAATAATGATTTTGCGGGTTTTTTTGCCGACGTCCAATCAGCGTGCTCCGCGAACTTTTAGCTCAAACTTTGTTTTGGACGAGTTTAGGGCCCCCAGTTTAAGTGAACAAATGAGTAACATCATTAAAGCATTGAACGGAAAACTTTTAACACCTCCACATTGTTTTTAAAAACTACTTTTAAATTCGAAAAAAAAGAACGTTACACATAAGGCGTGGGACAATTTATGCAATTTAAATAGCAATATAAATAAAAATTATAGATACGTCGAGTGCTTCCCTTCGTCTTTCACATATTCCTATGCGACTGTTTCTGGAGTACGAAAACCCACGATGCTCAGAAAGCACCTATGCCCACGCTCGTTTTTCTGTCAACCCGAGCGCATCATGAGCGCCGACAAAAGACACGCGGGCGCACTTTTCATTCTTCTTGAATTCCACAGAATGTTTCCGCCAAGTGTGCACGTCATGTCTGACACTTTCTGAAATAGCGAAGCAGTGTGAAAGCAACGACACCCAAGAAAACACCCTTACGGCAGACAGCTTTAGTAGACGGAGAAGTCCTCCTCTCAGGAGTTCTCCTCGCTTCCCGTCCATTTCGTCCGCCGGTGCACAATTGAGAACCACGTACGTGCGAGCAGCCGTATAACGGACGAAATTTGTTTTATTTTTATTATCGCAACGATAGACGAAATGATATATATTATGTAATATATATTTATATATTTATAAAAAAGGAAATCGCACCGGTCAGTCCAAGCACTACCGCCCCCGATTCTTATGAACAGTATGTACACCAGATACTCGGTCATGCCGCGTCGGTGGAACAGTGAAGTAGCAACCCTCTGAGCATAAAAACAAAAACAAAAGACCGATGGGAAAATGAGACACTCGCGCCAAACGAACGAAGGGACAAACCGAAACAGGACAAGGGGGCCCACCCTCCCGGGAGGCGGTCCCCCAAACCAGGAGAAACAAGGGGGCTGTCGGAAAGGCGGCCAAGCCTACCGGGGGGACGCAAACTCTGCCCGCCGGATCTCTCTAAGAAGTACGAGGGGAGAACCGTTATTGCGCTACGGGCCCACGGCCGTCCAGGGATTCCCGGGGCGGCGGAGCTTCTGCGCGGCTGCGCTGGGCAGCCAGCTGCTGCACGCTGCCGGTGCCGACGCTCGGTGTGGACCAGCGACGCCGCTCGTCTCCGCAGCCCCTCCGAGCCCCTGGAGCACGCGGCGCCACGCCTCGGCGCCTCTTTGGGACAGTAAGACGAGCTGGGGAGTCCACTGCGCCGGTGCCAAGGGCGGTGCGAGGACACGGGCGAACTAACGGGTAAAGACAGACAGACCTACCAAGCCACACGGATTTTAGCCAAGCATTGGCCATTGGCTGCCGATGGTCTTTTGGCCAATGGCCGAAGAGTGGCCATTCATTGGTCAATGCTAGGCCGATGGCTGTTGACCAGTGGCCATTGGCGAATGGCTAGAGAAAGGTTATTCATCGGCCAATGGCTGGCCATTGTCTGCAGCCACTGGCCAAATGACCATTGACAGGCATTGGCCAATGATTGGCCACATCTCCGCTGCTTGGCTCACTGACCTGACCTAATAGCCTTACCTGACTGAGCTCTCACTAACGTCCCTCAGCTTTGGTCCAAAGGAATGAAAGGGCCCATCAGTGAATAACGGATAACCATATGTTTCCCTCGTCCTCCGCATATCGAGTCTGAGGCTCGACTGGGAAATGTACGTGCCGACAGCGAGGATATTTCTGGTTGCATGTATGTTTCGTTCAACTTTTAAGTCGGTTGCCAGTCGGCGCTTCTCTAGTGAGCACTCTGCCTTCTTCCTCTGGCTTGATTGGCGCGGTTAAGGAATGAAGCCCTCTAAACTCTCGAGGCCAAAAACGCCTCGAAGACTCGCAGCACCAGCGTAGCTCCGAGGTCGGGGCAGCGGCCGACTCCAGGGGCTCGAGGGGGCTCGGAGGGAGAGGCGTCGCCCCAACGGGGGGGCCGAGGGGCTCGCGTCAAGCCGACTGCAGCCGTGTGGAGAAAAGCGTGTGCTGCGTGGGGGGGATTGAGCAACGGGTCCCAGGGTTTCGTCGACCACAGACGGCGGGGCAGAAACCGAACGGGAGAAACCTAGCACCGAGGAAAGAGGGGGGCACAAACACAGGACGTGTCTTCTACGGCGGGGGACCCGAGCCCGGGGCCGGCGCCGAAGCGTCCTCCCGGGCCGGGGTCTGGAAAGGCGTGCGCTGCTAGGAAGCGGTGGCGTGTCTCAGCGTCAGCAGAGCCCTTGTCTCCTCGGACGGGCTGTCTCCGGCATCCTCCTCGGCGGCCATGAGCAGCGGCGTGCGCTCCGCGGCTCCTCCGGGGCCGCACTGGACGGGGGAGCACATCACGTCCACCGTCTGCACGCACAGGGTCCCCAGGCTGGGCGTCGTGGCCGTGCCCGTGCTGGCCGTCTGCCGCTCGCCGCCCCAGCTGTCGCCGCTTTTCTTCAGTATGGACTTCTTGCGCGGCTCCGGGCTGGACCGCGCAGGCTCGCCGCCGCCGCCGCCGCCGCCACCCCCGCCGCTACTGCGGCCGTTTTTGGGACTGGCCGCGAACAGCGTGAACACTGCGCATGAACAAAAAAAAATGTAATTAGACGACTTTTATTTGAGCCAATAATGCGAGGCATTTGCTCAGTCACAGCCGCTTGATCATTGCCGCTTCGGTACGGCCTGCCGCTGAGAGATGCATAGAAATAGTTGTGCAGATGAGTTTCCCAAGTCCACCGCTGGAGGTGCGGCCCAGCCGACGAGAGCAATGCTTTTGCGTTGCTCACACCGCGCTCACAGCTCGCGCGACCCCCGCTCGTTTGTCGCCAGCTTCCGTGGCCGCTAGTACATAGAGAAATATAGTACTACGTAAAGAGCGGACACTTCCATAGGCCCCAACGGCCCAATTCAGCGTCAGCGAGCGCACCCAGCGGCCAGTATAGTCCCTTGTTGAGTGTTTATTGGATGGATACACGCAGTAACCGCTGGCCAGATGAATGAAGGGATTCAAGGCGAATTCTGGCGGTATTTTTGTATCGGGCAGTAGCATGCGCCCTCTAGTTTTACGAGTCAGTGTTATTGTAACTAGCATGGGTTTTGTTTAAAATAGAATTGTTTTATAAGCATACCTTAATTGTACTGCAGAAGAAAAGTCATCCAGCGCTACATATAATTCAAACTGACCGCACACCGAAAAGGATATTTTCACATTTGTGCTAACTCTCTTGAAGGGACGACATGGGACGACACCAGGGATTGACCACAAAAGTATTTATTTTTGTCACTATGACAAGCAAAACAACATCAGTAGTGATGTATGTTATTCATACATTACAAAAATAACAATACACATGCAAAATGTATGAATGACGCGTCAACAGTTGTACACTGGAAAAAAAGTACCGTATTACAGCGAGACTTACAGCGACAAATGCAATATGATGGACGGCATGTAAAAAAATTACCGTCCAAGTTCCATGAAAGGCGCTTTCACGTATGACCATGTGCTGAAAGGCGCTTGCACATATTACTGGCCCAGTGGCTTCTAAATTCAGTGACCGAATGCAAATGTCCGTCAACAAAGAAACTACAGTCATAATACTTCTTACGCATACCGTATACCATGACCGCAACGGAAGAATGACTAGAAACCCGCACGAGACAACAAGCCGCGGAACCAACTCAACCCACACAACGAGGCAAGAGACACAGACCAAGCAGCCGAAGTATACGCCCTCCGTCGAGTCCACGACTCCGAAGCCAACCGTCGTGCCGCAGCCATAGCCACAGCCGTTGAAGTCGTTTTTGAAAGTTTTCAAAGTTCGTAATAATTTTAAAAGTTTACTCTATACAATGAAGTTATTTATTAATATTATATATCTGACAAATGTTCAAAATAAGTGGCACTGTTGCGCCTACTAACGGCCAGTAGAGTTCCCTAACTCCTGGGCCGCGAAACGGCTTGAGTGGCCACTCTTTACGTAGTACTATATTTCTCTATGGCTGGTCAGCGACACCAGGCTGCACTCTCTGCGGACGTTCCGAGTACTTTCCTTTCCGCCGGCAAAAGGCTCGGCCGGCCGTTCCCAGCGAAGCGGGAACTAAACTTTATACGTGGTAATTAGCTCATTAACAAGCACGCACAATGAAGCCCTCAATCTACTCTTAACACTCAGCCTAAACACTCTAAAAAAGAAGGTGTAGCCATGACACTTTTTGTCACATATGCGACACCACAAAACTTCAGTTCGACGTACAGCGCACTCACGTGCACGGAACTGACGTCCCGAAATTTCGCGAGGGGCTCGATGACGGTGTGATGTAACATATTAAACAGCTAAAGAACGTATCAAAAACTACAGAAACAAAAAAAAAAAACACAGCACACAGGTTTTGCAGTAGGGGCCAAAAAAAACCCTGATTACTTTTTTATTTTAAGTCAGTCACACTTACATTAGCTAGTTTAATAATTTGTAGAAATAAATGAACTGCGCAAAGGACGAGGACAGAGGTAGAAACGAGCACGACACACGGAGCGTGTCGTGCTCGTTTCTACCTCTGTCCTCGTCCTTTGCGCAGTTCATTTATTTCTACAAATCATGAACCAACTAGCCCGCCAAAAAGTGTTACTAGTTTAATAAGTTGTACAACTCGGCTACCAGGCCGCTAGTGACAGTTGGTAGCTTCGGTTTAATGTCAGTGCGCTGCACGTCCAACTGAAGTTTTGCGGTGTATTATATGAGACAAGGAGTGTAAGACTATACCTTGTTTTCTGTGTGTGTGAAGGTGCGCCAGTTTTTTGTCATCAACATCTCATCATAATTAGACGCCGCGGCGCAAGCCTGCATGATAAGGTCGACTTGCCTTTCTGCAGCGCCGTGGCTCTCCCAAGTGAGAATACGTAATATTGCTACCACAACTATTACTAAGAATGCTTCGGGGTTTGTCCCTTTCTGTGGTCCGAACTTCTTCGAATCTATAAAATAAAAAAAGTATCCGCGCGCGCAATCCCGCTTCTACGTCAAATGCGCAATCTAACCATTAATGCTTCTCACTCCGTGCGAATGCACTTCGTCGCGGATAGGTTCGAGTAGGTAGAACGGCTGGATGCTCCGCAGCCTCGGGGTTCTCCTTTTAGGGGCCAAGCTCCTTTGGGTCTAGCCTTGTCCGTCCGTCCGTCCGGCGTTCGTGCTCACAAAAAAATAAAAAATGTTTGCGCAGTCGACAGGATTCGAACCTGTGCGGGGAGACCCCAATGGATTTCTAGGCCATCGCCTTAACCACTCGGCCACGACTGCGGGACGAGTAAGGGGCTCTGATGTGGTAGTACCTCAAGAGCTGGGGTTTCAGTCATGGATGAAACGTTGCATGCAGCCGCTCAACGTCTATACAGGAGAGGGCGCTGCGGTCAAATGCGTATATAATCGCGTTAAACTTTGCATGCATGGCTCTGCATTTCACCGACCATAAGACAGTAATAATGAAGTCGAAACGCAACCCGAAAGTCAGCACTACCTATGAGCAATAAAAAAAAAATCAGCACCATCAGCACTACCTATGAACAATAAAATCAGCATCATCAGCACCACCAGAGCTTTGCCCCAATCAACATCATTCACCACGTGGAAATGCGGTCATTTTTTAATTAGGAGGAGAGGCTGGCTCCATCTATCGTCGTGGATACTCGAGCGCAACTTGAGACATCCGCTCGGCTGTCTCGGCAAACCGTGTCTCGGTGCGCCGGCGGTAACAACGCATAGTGGATGCGCGTGCGTTCTCAGACCAAAAATACCTTTATTTCCATTAAAGCGATAGGGGAGGTTGGGGACAAAAAGCTGAAAAATCAGCTTCACGAGGTCCCTCCTGCCGAGAAAATGATACAATTAAGCGCTTTAAAGGGACGCTGCAACGATTTCAAGTGTGACAGAAGTTACCGTTTGTATTTTTTCTTATAGTTCTTATCGTTCCACAAGTAAACAAAAACATGCATCCTTTTCCCGAAACAGCAATTCCGCTGCTTAATCGCAAAGAAAATAAAAACAATCAATTGCCGACCTGCAGCCGTTTGTGGCGGTTACAGAATCTGCTGTGTGACGTACCCTGGGGGATGTCGTTTGTAAGTTAGCGATTTGGGCAACTTTGTGCTCAATTTAAGTTTCTTATTTTTTTAATCGTGTCGTTTGAGCATAGCGCAATGCGAGGAAAGTCTAGTATTATCCATAAAATTTATTAAATTGTCGTGGCGTCATCTACCGGAAGTCAACGAAACCATATTCCCTGCGCAGCCACCCTCCCCGTCGTTCCCGGGTTTGTTTGTGCTGCATCTCAGACAGCATCTTGTTTCCGCGTGTATGGAAGTGCACTAACGATGACGAAAAAGAAGAAGAGTCTTGTGAGCCAACGCGCGAGCGATGATCGAACTACATGGTCTAGTCAACGGTCTGCCGATGTCCCGTTCTGTGCCAAGAGCACACCTTGTGTAAATATTTGTACATAGATTAGAGAGCTTGAGTAACGTCTCGAGTAATGTCTAGCAGTTTGGTTTGTTCGAGGAGCAGAGAAGAGTCTGAACTTTCGTGTTCTCGTGTTTCTCAACGTACGATCTGCCGTCCGCCGCGATCACGGGGGATGCGTGCGGTGTTTCGTTGTGACCGAACCCTAGTCCCCTGTGTGTAAACCAAAATCTCCTCTATCATCGTCTACCGCGGAAAAACCCCTCAGGAGCGCCTGGTATCAAAGACCAACACGCCATGACGCCGTATTGGTCGAGAACACAGTTGACGCGGTGTTTAGAATCGCAGCAGGAGCGCTGGAGCAGCGCTGAAGGACGAAAGAACAGAGGTCACAGAGCCCATCCGGAAATGATATGATCCTCCAGAGACGTCACTGCGAACGTGACTCGGAGATATTCTGTCGCCGATGCACGAGTTGAGAGGCGCCGAAAACTTCGATCTTTGACATTTTTTAAACAAAAACTACTGCAGGGAAGCAGAAATAGTTTCCTCTTTTTGGATTAAGAAATGACCGAGACCGACACTCACAATTATTTGGCCGAAGTTCGAAAATCGTTGCACCGCCGCTTTAAAGACGTTGACTATTTCTATTTTAGAGCGCAGTTCTTGGGCGCCCGTTTCCGGCTTGAGCGCGTCGCCGTCGGCGTAATTGCGCGTTGCCTTATGGGACGTTTCCCATAATGACGTCACACGTGACGTCACCACCCGTTGCATTATGGGTAAATTTCCCCGCTAAATTTAGCGGAAACAGTTCCCCGTTAAATTTAGCGGAAACAAATGCTCGCTAAATTTAGCGAAAAAATGTCCCGCTAAATTTAGCGGAACATTTTCTCCGCTAAGTTTGGCGGGAAAATTTCCTCGCTAAACTTAGCGAAAAAAATTCTCCGCTAGATTGGCGGAAAAAATTCCCCGCTTAGTTTAGCGGAAAAATTGTCCCGCTAAACTAAGCAAAAAACAATTCCCCGCAAAATTTAGCAGAAATGAAGTTCCCTTCACACCAGATTTTGATTTGTTAGTGCGGTTCATTAGCTAAGCATCTCCCCGGCAGTTTTCCGTTGTGAAAACAAATTTTCACACCAGATTTTGATTTGTTAGTGCGGTTCATTAGCTAAGCATCTCCCCGGCAGTTTTCCGTTGTGAAAACAAATTTTCACACCAGATTTGATTTGTTAGTGCGGTTCATTAGCTAAGCATCTCCCCGGCAGTTTTCCGTTGTGAAAACAAATTTTCACACCAGATTTTGATTTGTTAGTGCGGTTCAGGAAAGGATTCAGTTTCCTCCACGTAACATCTGTCTTATTTGCACACGTGGACAAAAAGGTACAAAAATAGTTCACTTTCGCATGTCTAATCTTTTTCGTTAGTCGGTTGCAATATGATTTGAAAGATTTCAAGATTTCTCGATTTCACGAAAGTTGCATATAATATATCCTTTGCTTTGATTCTGCCCAATAGTTCTGGAGTGATACAAGGTTCGCGAATTGTTTTGTTCTACCGAAGTAACCGACAAGGAAAGTATTTATGGTACATCTTTTGAAACCTAGCTAAGGAAATATTATAGGCTTGATCTGCGTCAGTTTCCTGAAGGACATCACTCCAATCAAGGTTGTAGATTTTCTGTCTAAAGGTGTCCAGGTCGTTCGCTGTAATGTCTTGAAAAAAAAATACTGGTTGAATGTTTCTCTTATCAAATGTGTTTTTTAAAGACGCAAATAAATACCGTGATGATAGTTTATGTCGGTACTTAACTTAGTACTCCTGCATTGAAATAGGATGTGTGCATATTGGTTATGAATAGGCCAAGAAACTAAGGAGATGCAGGAGTGATTTAGGTAAGTAAGTGCCTCACCTACTGGTGTCCTCACTCATTGAAGACGAGCCTGAGCCGAATGGTGACGCAACACTCATGTCCTATCAAGAGGGTGAAGATTCAACACGACCTTTTTATTTAGGTGGTGTTGGCTGCGTTCAGTCGCTGCGCCAAATTCTGCGGCAAGAGGAGGGGTGACCTCCAGTTGCAGGATTCCTTTATTTCTCCTTCTCCTTGGAAAATGTGTGTCGTCTTGTCTGTTATTTAAGTTATCCCTGTCTCAGGGTTTAGATTGGGTTGTTTACTAACCATCTCGCCTGCACATTTTCCCTTCTCGCAATTCTTCTCCTCTTGTCATCCGTCGCAAATGGAGTGTGTGTCGTTACAAACGAAGCCTGTTCCTCTTGCTTATTGATTCTGTTGACCTCTTTTCACCGGAGAATGGTGCCTACAAACATTTATCACAGACGCACTAAGACAATTGGTTTGGGTGACTAATATTGACGAATGAAATACGGGGGTTAGCCTGGAGGTTTGTCCGAGCTTACCCCTCTGTGCTGTGGTTAAGGAAAGGTTGTAAAAATATTAGCCCCGAAAGAGGGCAATAACATTATCGTTATAATCAAAATTTATAGAGCGATCACGATAAAAACAAGTTTAACGCACGTGAAAACACTTGAGAGAGTGGCGATAGTCTCGTATTCATAAGGAACGCGATCAAAGCGGACGCCTTTTGCATATCGCGATCCAAGCACCGAGCACCTTGGAAATATCGAAAGGCCACGCACCAGTTTGATGTGGTGTGTCTAGTAGGGAATGTCTTTTGTCGTGATAAGACGCGCATAGAAAGCAATCCTCTACTGACCCTTCTGCTTCACAGTTAAGAAAGAAGTTTGAAAGACAGGCGGCGCTCAAAGCATCGGGTGGCAAGCAATTATATTCGATGAATCACCATAGGTTAGCCCGTTGAATAATCACTTCGTATATTTTCTAATATATTTTTACATTTCGGGGCTCTTTTTACACCTGCCTAACTATTGCATTGTCCAGCCCAGTCTTGAGATGAAAAGGCTATATCAGCTGCCGACTTCCAATAGATTTTAGGGAGAATTTTAGAGTCACACAACTCCCGAAGAAAGACTTCCTTACAACATTATTCTATTGAAAAGAGATGATTGCAATCGAACACTTCTTGAAGACACTTGAAGACATGTACCCCTTCTCCTTCTATGTTCATTACTTATGCCTTTTGTTTTGTGAGAGTGCATAATTAAACATAAACATTTAGATTTTTTTACCGCAAAATAAATTAGGCATTGCAGAGCGGACATTCTCCACCCAAATGTAAAGCTAACTGTTCGAGCCAGATGCTAAAGTTTCAGCACTAACCGTTATTTTATTTAAAAGTTCTACGGAATTTTCTGAAATTTTCAATGAACAAATGGCGGACCACAACTAGTAACCGAAAACAGGCAAAAATGAGTTTCATTTCTCAATTGAAATTTTTAAAAAACCGCTTACAACTTTTGAATAAGATAATGGTTAGTGCTGAAACTTAGGCATCTGGTTTCGGCTGCTAACGCTACATTTGGGCAGAGAATTATCGTTTGGCAATGCGTAATTTATTGTTGAGGCAAAAAAGAAAGAAAAAAAAAACTCTGTAAATGTTGTTGTTTGTTGTGGTTTGTTGATGTTGTTTGTTGTGGTTCGTCGTTGTTTGTTGTTTTTGCTTGTTATTGTTCGTTGTTGTTTCTTGTTGTTGTTTGTTTTCTTGGGGGGGGGGGGGGGCACGCTGTATAACGTTTCTGCGCGATGTTTAACCTGAAACAATCCGTCACCCATTCAGACAAAAGAAACACGCGACTCTTTCATCCGCGATGCTTATTCCGGAGAAAAACGATGCAGCTGCCCAATACCGGAGTGGCGGATCTTCCATACGTCACCTAGCGGAAGCCAGCGCGCTGATTGGACGCGAGTGCCGGGTCAGCTTTCGGCCGGGACTCGCGTCCAATCACTGAGAAGACGAGTTCTACCCGTACGCAGACGCGGCACTCGTGTCCAATCTGTGCCCGCCGCTGGCCTCCGCTAGGTGATGTAGAAGATCCACCGCTGCGGTATAGTGCGTGTCCATAGGAGGCGTCGAGCTTCCCGCTCACCTACAGTAACTATATGTAATGGCGGAGCCAGGGTAGCGCATTCCTTTTTCTTTCGCCACGAGCTCCTCAGGGGCGGAGAAGGGGTCGGGTGCTCCGAAGCGATTCAAAAGACAAACAGACGACGTCTACGGACGTATACCCAACGCACACGCGCGTACTTTCGAGGGGTTATCGCCGACGCACCGCCGCGGTGACGGTGACCTAGGATAAAACAGGGGACATCATCGTGCTCTCCGTTTGACGCGGCAGTTCGATGGAGGCAATCAAGCATCGCCACGTAGTCACGGCGCTCATCGCCTTTGTGCGTTTGCTTTCGCCGACTAAGCCAATGACGCACAGTGGATGCGCCGCCATCTTTAGCTTTTTGTGTATGGGCGCCGTCATAACCGACCTTCAGTTTTTGTTCACTTCATGATTACCACAGCAGGACAGGTCATTGTTATATTAGGTTCTACTGTGTCCTTCTCTCCAGCAATGGCCCTTGTGAAGGATCGCAAACGCCAGTTTCTGTGGCACCTCGGTAAGACGAGAGAAGGTGAGCAATGGCGGCTGTAATCTTGTTTGAAGCGCCTACAGCCAAACCCACAAAGACCACGAGCGCCGTGACAATGCAGTTTCCTGTGCCGCTCGAATGTCTTCATCGGATTGTGGCGTAATCTGCGGTCGGACTTGAAACCTGATGAGCCCACCTTTGGCGAAGGGCGACGCCTTGGCGGGAGGCGGCGGGGCGGGCTCGGGCGGCCTGGGCAGCTGGATGGGGTCCGGCTTGAGGGCCCGCGTGGCGTCGATGGGGTCGAAGCGGGCCTTGGTGCGGATGCCCTGCAGGAAGCGGGGCCTCCGCGCCGCGGACGACCCGCTCAGCTCGCCCGGCAGCGGGTTCACGTACAGGCCAGAGCCGTCGCTCAGGTCCGCCTGGGAGGTGAACGGCTGCGTGTTGCACGACGCGTACGTGTCCGAGCTCTCCACGCTGCCCACGTCCCAGCGGTTGATCGTCTTCAGCTCGATGTTGGCCCGGAAGTCGACGGCGCCCAGGGAGTCCTCCTGGTCCAGGAACTCCTTCACCTCCTGGGGGTCCGGAAGAAACCTCCTTTACACACTTCTCTGGCCCTCATCATTCAGCCAAAGGAGCACCAAACCACTGTGCTGCGGGAACGCGCGCGCGGTGTCTCGTGTCCCTGAGCTACTGCGCATGCTCACAACACGTTCGTCAGCTCAGTAAACAAATATGGCGGTGCGCAGGAGGCGATTACTGGATTACTCTATATAAGGTTATGCGCTGCCTCGGCTGGGGGTACAAAATCGCAGGACTCTTGAAGGCCGTTTAACTTTAGAATATCAGTTTTACGGTTCGTTCCGACAATGCGCAAGACGTGTTCTGTACAACGTACGGTTGCGTCGAGAGAGAACGCAAGGACGAACTGACCGAAAGGCGACAAGAGCTCGGACGTCTGAAACGCGGAATTTAAAATGACGAGAGTGCTTCCGTGTTTTCGTAGATGAGTAGGCGTATTCACGTACCTAAGACTATTTATACAAAATCAATTTAGTGTCTGCTCTTTTTAATTTTTTCCCAGTTAATTTGTTTAATCGATCTCTGTAGGCGCAAAAAGGTGCGCCCTATTTGGGTGACACCAGTAACTAGAAGAAAAACCAAAATTTCAATTAAAACAGCTGGCGAGTTTTTTCGTGCAACCGAAATTGCAGCATTCGACCTTCATAAAATATCAATTCAGCGTTTATTAAATGGCAGGCACCTGTTAACGACTTTCGCGTGTACGTTACTCACTTGTAGGTTACTTGTACCCAATAATTGAGACACAAGTTTGTTATAAAAGAATTATTAGAGAAACGGCATTTGCGCCTACTTCAGCTTAAATGTGGCTTCATGCGCACATTCACGATAAGTTACTGTATTTGGGTTACCATGGATTCAGGTTAAGGTTCAAGGGTTTTGGAAACACCATTCGGGACTGGTTTGTGTTAGAGGAACTCCATGCGGCATACGTCTAAATGTAAAACAAAAAGAAACAAAAAAAAAACGTTGTCCATGTGGCAGGCATCTTCGATGTTCACTGGGGGCTTCAGGGTGCTGTCAATCAAATAAGTTTTGAAGATCGTGTTCTCCGCGAATCACTTTCGTGAGGAAGCTCGTGCCACTTCGAAGCGTGCATAAAGTGCGCTCATAGAGCATAATCGGATCGTGAAAACGATTAGTTAAAACCATTTCTGGGCTTAAAAAGCGTTAATGTTGCGTTCGCATAACGCCACCGATACAACTAAGCTCTTGTATAAAGAGCTTTCCCGTGAGGATAAGCCAACGGTTAAGGCCTTGGGTGAGCGTCGCTTTTTCTGGCTTCCAGCGACAGATCAATGCAAAACCGTCCAAGGGGTATTAGAGGGCTTAGTCATTCCCGATCCCTTAAACCCGGAAGCCTCTGAAGACTGCTTCATCGCTTTTCCTCTCTCGGGAAGAAGACTCTGTCAGAGGGAAGGCGGTTCGCCGGAAGCACGAGCTGCCCTCCCGTTCGAAGCGAGACACCTGGAGAGACGCGTGTAGCCACGTGCCCAGGAAGCCCCCACGGCAAGTGCCACCTCGCCTATGGCTAGAGGTCCATCATGCGCAACAAAGCTTCGGCTTCAAGCGGTGACTGCGGTGCCAGAAGAGAAAGGTGAGAGCAGTGGACAGATAGGTAGCGAGAGAGAGAGAGAGAAAGAGAGCAGACAAAGACGGGGCCGAACCAACCAGCAGCGAACACGGCTGGGCGTCGGGGGCCCTGGGCCAACCACTCGGGGCCGAGGGTCACGTGGCGGGGGGAAGCCCGAAAAAGAGAGAGAGTGTGTCAGTGGACCGGCGTGGGAGCGGTTAGCGTGGGACTGCTGCTGGTGGTTCGGCGACAGAGGACAGAGAAGAGAGAGCCACCCAAGCGAGCAGAGCGTCAGCCGCCTCCCCCGATACGATACCTTGGCCGTCTTGCGCTGGGAGCCGCCGCCACGGCACGGGCGGGACGAAGGCCTGATCCTCGCGGGGATCGCTCTTGAAGGCTCTAGTGCGGGGCGCTACGCGCTCGTCCCACCTGCAAGGCAAGCGCGCCCTGCTGAGCCGCCCCGGCCACGCTCCCACCGCCGCTCCGGCCTCCCTACCTCGGGCTTCCCCCGCACACGCCCCTCGGACCCCCCCCCCCCCCCCCCCCCCGCGCTCCGAGTTCCTCCTGGACCTCTCCTTGTGGAGGACACGGGAGGTCCTCGCCATCGGAACCGAAGCAAGAAGGTTGCACAAGCGTCAACCACGACGTAGCTCTATGTGAGGCACTGAGGGACCGCTGGAAAGATGCTGCCTTAAAGGCCGAAAAACAGACAACCGCGCGCCGCGACTTTGCATAATTATGAATTCGTAGTTTTGTCAGTTTGTCGTTGCTTGGACCCTTACTTGTAAGCTAGAGTTGAAATTATTAATGTTTGCGAAGATCTGCTCGTACCTCGTTACTTATTTCGAATGACAAGACGTAATAATAATGTTCCGTTTGTACGCGAAGATGGGGATTCTCGGTTATTTAGTTTACAACACTAATCTAATGCGCCATGCAGGCCATTCAAAGTGATTTAAGAGCCGATCGTTCGCTACATTTTGTACCTTGTCTTTTTCCCTAAAACATAACACCTCCATATTCCTACATGCTCTCCAGGGCCGCGAAACCCAAGAGCAAAAAAAAAAAAAAAAAAAAGAAACTCGCTTGATAGAACAACTCTTGCCCTAGATTAACACTTACCTTTTGCCAGCGGCAGCTCACGGCACCGACTGACCCCATTCGTTATTATTTTCTTATTATTTGCCTCACTGAAGCTCAGCAGGACACGTGGCCTTCCCTGGGGTATACAAGATCCGTGAACCAGATACATGTCAAGCCTCAAGGAAACCGCGACACCACGTGGCGCGCTCCAGCCTGCCTTATATCTTGCGTGCATGTTGTTTTTTTTTAGTTTCAGCAAAAAGGCGAAGTTTATGCGAAACAACCACTGGTCATGCCAGGTTCGTAATAAACATGTTACGCCACTTTATTTTTTAATCTGGTGCGCAAGTGGCTCTGATTCCGGCGCAAAAATGCAGAAGAAACAACCTTCATTTCTTGTTGACGACCCCTAGGTCAAGGCATTTATTACCTTACGTATGCTTCCGAGTGGTTATCCTCATGCCCACCAGTTTTATGTTTTCATAAATTTCAAATAAAGCGCCAGCATCATAGCCAAGCTGTTGTCATGCCCACATGATTCACTCAATGTCTATTCGCCTTCTGGCATGCGGTTTCGTAAAAATTGGCTGGCACGTTGTTGAGGAAGGTGCCTATTTCACCGACCCCATATTCCCCGAATGTGTAGTTTACTCAGCTACAGACTGATTTTGCCTTATTTTATTACTGGGCGTGTGTCCTGCGATGCGTTAATTTATATTCATCGGTCTCTATTATCTACTTATTCTATCATATAATGTGTTTGCTCCTTCGCCGCCCTTAAAGCCCACTCTTCCCTTCCTCTAAAAAAGGATGACGAAGGTGACCGCTGCTGTAAAGGAAACCGCGCATTTGTTTCCCTCATCTCGCCATAAATAAAATAGCAGCAGCGCGCCGTTTGGGGCTGGTCCCCGTGGCTTTCGCGGGCATCGAATCTCCAAGACTTGAAGTGGCGCGGTGACGTGTTGTCGGTTCAGGAGCCGAAAATACATTGGGCTTGGTCGTTCGTCGTGGACGAGAGAACACTCTCCCGTAGTTCACGTTCCCAGTGGAAGATATTTTGCAAGCAGCCACGCATCGACAGCTAGTCTGGCCACCGTGAATGGAAAATGTTTTGTCTGGCAATCGTGAGCACGCTTTGCCAAGGCCCAGCGTTCTCTGCGTCGTTTCGCCTGAAGTCCGAACGCCGTCGACGCTACGAGCTGGTGTTCGTTATGCTCCTGTACATGATGTTCGTCATGTTCCTGCGCATGTTATATCATCGCTCAAGCAATCATGCATACGCGAAACCCAGTGACTTGCGCTTTTGGTACTGTTCGATTGTTCCCATCAGCTTGTAGCCTCGGCTACATCCAGAAGTTAGGTGAAACGAAGTATATAGGTCGACTCAGTTAGGGAGCTGCCGATGGACGCTGCTTCCACGAGCAGCGTCCGCTCCCACTCCAGTCTCCTCCAGGAGCAGACTCCCGTCGTTCAACGCGCCATCGTTTCGGAGACGGCTGCTATGGGGTAACTGCATGTTAACTCTAAGGAATTTACAGGTTTTTAAGCACAGAGTAGAGATGACGCTTCAACGTACTCTATGGAATACTCAGTTTTGAAACGCAACCTCTAGCTGGCTTTTCAAATAGATTGAAGGTATGGGGGGTACTTCTCCACGGGTGTTTCACAACTGAGTTGATCTAGTAACTTTGGCAAGGTTTGACTATCCGACTCTCTACAGACGTCAGCAGCAAGTTGGTGGTGCCCGGAAGCGTTACTTGCAAACGTCTGTGGTGAGTATTTTTCAAATATCTCTGTATCGAATTTCTCAAAATAGTGGTAGCTACTTCACGAAACAGTTTGGATTGAGACTGTGAGTTCAATGTGAAGGTTTCGTCTTGAGAATGGTCTGTATTCAGAGGAATATAACATGGTCTGAAGCCTCAGTGCACTCAAGTTCTGGCGGTGTGCACGCATGAGTCATTGGCTCAGTAATGGCGATGTTGTTGTAGTCAGGCGTTTTTTTCGCAAACCGCGTTTTCGAACAACTCAAGGGAGCCACCGGTTTCCCTGTCCTGAATGTATCCCGGTAATTTCTCCATTGAGATTGATCATTTTTGTGAACTCCACAGTGTTGCGCAAGCCGCAGTCCTTTTTGTATGCAGCAATCGGATCGGAGGAGCAATAAGGCAGAATGAAGGCGACTGCCATAAACAAATCTCTTCTTGGAATGTGCCAGCTAATGCCAATATGTCTCAAGTTAATTTGTGAATTTAGATATATAATTTGTTAATTGTTACGTTACACTTGTAACTTAATATCTGCCGGGATTAGGAACGTTAATTTGAAAGAGATGTTTTCTTTGTATTCAAAGTTGCTGAACCAGGCGTTGTCGAACCAGCCACTATACTATACAGTTATGTCTCGTTGATATGAACGCCTCCGGTCTCCAGAAAAAATGATCCATAGTGGAAGTCGTTCATAATAGCGAATCAGGGTCACAACACACATATCAACAAACGCAGGAAAGAGTTCCTCTTTCTCTTTTACTCCAACCCAAGCAACTCTAGAAGAAGGAAAGGAGGAAATTCTTTTATATCCGCACCGTCTTTCATGTGTCCCAGGGGTGTAGGACAAAATTGTCCCGGGCAAAATGGCCCCGGACAGAATGGTCGCTGTCAAAATGGTCCCGCACAGAATGGTCCCGGACAGAATAGTCCCAAGTGTAAGCCCGCACAAAATGGCCCCAAGTGATTTGTTGACACTTTGGGCACTCTTTCAAACTTTAGTGAACTGCTACTCTGAAGCTTTACTAAACACACGTGTATTGAATATTTTAATGCATTTAAAATTTTTGTAATATGTCTGAGGAAACAACTAAAAAAGACCAAAAGTTAATTTAAGTTCTATTATCGCTCACTTGGCTTTATGACTCGTTTTCGCATAGGTCAGAACACTGTACTAAGCTCGAGCTTGGAAGTCACAACACAAATACACAGGCCCGCACTAAACGCGCAAGGTCGCGGTGCACTCTGAGATTGATTGGACTAGCCGGTTGTAACATGCACAAAAATGTCCAAGAAGGCCATTAGTACGTTTTGATTTCAACACTCCTTCATTGGTCTCATCACCTCGTAGCGTCGGCTACACTGATACTTCAGTAAAACGGAATGTAGGCGCGGGAACAAAATGTACGAAAATTCAACAGTACTTTTTTATAATTTCATATTAACGCAAAGGCGCTGAACAAAAACCTATGCACATTATTCAGGCATTATCAAGCAAATACAACATATTTGTGATGTCATATTATATATATATATATATATATATATATATATATATATATATATATATATATATATATATATATTGTGATGTCATTTCATAGAATACGTTTTTTTCTCGTGTTGATTATATCAAATATTATGGACATATTATTTTATATATGCGCTTGTATAATATTTCTACAGTATACTTTTCCCCTCCTCTTGACTCAGCTACTGGCCTGCAGTGCGTTTGAATGGAATATGTAAACTTTAAAATGGTTAGCCTTTGATGTCTTAGGTACTCAGCAAAAAACGTTTTTTTTTTATGTATGACCAAGTTGCAGCCAGTGTAAACAGTCGACCAACCCCGGAATAACAAGCGAACTATGTCTCAAACTTTGCTTGGGACCATTTTGTCCGTGTTTGCGCTTGAAACCATTTTATTCGGGACCATTTTGTTCGGACCATTTCGTGGGACCATTTTGTTCGGGACCATTTTGTTCGGGACCCGTGTCCCAAACGTCGCTTTGTTCCCCCATAGCCCTCACCAAAAGTCCCAGAAGCTTCTCTCCCGTTTCTCAAACAGTGACGAGGTCTACAGCGAGGTGACCTAGCTGCATTAGGGGTAATTCTTATTCATTCCCGGTTGTATGTCATCCACGCTCTCAAGCAACAATATACTGCAAGCGGTAATGACCCGTCTCACGTAAAAGACAAAACCAAAACATCTTTTCGTGCGCACTTTTTATCGCAAGACCCTCGAGGAACATCCGGCTGCACACGTGACCTCTTGGGTTCACTTCTGAGGAGATTTTTTGACCCGTTTGTTCTTAAAACTGGAGTACTGGCCTCCACAATAACAAGATAAAAATGCTTGTATGTACACAATTCGTCCCCAAAATAGCTGTCTATAATCCCGACTGCCGGTTTTCATAATAACGGGGAAAAACTGCATGGCGAAAGATTAGTGCCGAAAATTTCGTCTATAATGGGAAGTGTCCATAGTAGCGAGACATGAATGCATTGGGTATTTGTCTGAACTCTCCTTCGGATGCTCCTGGGATAAATAAAATGAAATACCGTCTCCTGCATGGTGTGAATGCGGCTCATTTTCGTTTTCAGCCGGACCAAAGACCCTTTGCAGGTGTAAACAGCGCTTGCAAAAAGATAATGATATAGCTAGTGTTCGGAAGTTGATAATAGTTAGATGTTGTACAATATGTGGTTGCAGTTTTTGTAACCATTTATTACGAAGAATAAAAATTATGTTCGTTAGTTTTACATTTTCGTACTGTAGTCAACAACTCAGCTAAGCTATGGTGTTCTCCTGAATTTGTTTTTAATGTTCAGCATGTGCGGTGCGAATTTAAATCATCCTATATCTGAAAGTATGGGTAACTGACTATCGAAAGATCGTCCATATCCTGGGATCCACACAAGACTGTCGGACGATTGACGTCGGTTACTGAAAATGGAAATAATACAATTGGATAGAAAGCAATAACATGTCAATTTAAGGTCTCGCCGCTGAGAACCGCACTGAAACACTGCCGAATATAGACTCAGTGAACGGTGTAAAATACCTCCTCCATAAGAACTTATGCCCAGTCGAACATTTCGGTATCATGAAAAAGTAAAGATAAAGTTAAAGTGGACACTGATTTCTGAAATAGATTTTTTTTTTTACGAAGTCAATAAAATCTATTACCTAAGATTGACGTATCAAACAATTAACGGCTGTTTCGTTGCACTGAACTTAGTTCGTAAACCAAATAGTTGTCGCGACCTATTCCAGTACGTCCGATCTTGAGATTCCACCAAATTTATATTGCTCACGTGGGAAAAGTAATGCTTGCTCACTTCTTGACGTCTATACAAAAAGAACGTGCAGTTCTAAACCTTTGGTGCCTTATCTCGACCACTAGACTTTACATTCAAAGCAACGAGCCTGTTTAACAAAAGTTTAAGAATTAAGTAAAGTATGGATTTTAACAATATGATTAACTATAATAGACTACTTCCATAAACCCCTGCATGCAACACGGCGCGCGTTGCACTCTGGGAACTAGTTGGCCAGGGAGGAGAGTGGCATGGTTTCGGTTTCGATCGACACGTCGACAAGAGATTATACACAGAGAGTGGACTATAAATGGCCGTTATCTCATGTTTTCTGGTCCCGAGAGCGTCATATGTGGTCCCTAAACTAACCTAAATGGCCAGACATCGAAGCTTTAGCACAAGCCCGAGACGTATAGCTTGTCTTGACACATGCTTGTTTATTTTTGTACCCGAGCCTTTCTGTTAGCGTTTCGAGGTATGTGGACGCGAGCCAGTGCTGGGAATCTCGACGCTGCGAAGCTCGGGGATCTTGCTTGTGTACGAATCAACAAGCTGTAGCAATCAATAAGTATGCCTGCATCGAGCTCGCGCCTTTACATTAGTGTTGTAGATGAACTGATCAGGAAGTTTGTTTGTTTCCTGCGTCCATAGACGAAATATAACTTTTTGCAATTACTGTTTTTCTTAATACACCTGAGTACGCGAGGTAACACTCGGAGGCGCCATTGAAAAGCTCCATTTGAATACACTTCTCATCTCTTATATGTACTGCCCCGCAGCACTGCACTTGAAGTCCCCACCTGCTTCAGGCACGTAGCCAGGATTTTGTTTCGGGGGGGGGGGGGGGGCCCGCCCATGACAAAATGCTGTATGAGGGGGAGGGGGGAGAGGAGGTCCCAGCAAAATGGATGATTTCGGGGGGGGCCCGGGCCCCATGGGCCACCCCCCTGGATATGTGCCTGACCTGCTTGCATTCCACTGATATTCAACATCGCGTATGCGCATAAAGTTATCCTGCAATCATATAGGTACATTCGCACGTGCAAACCGTTTTAAGAAAGCAAAAGTCGAGCAGTTGTGGGAAGAATGTCGCACCGTTCGCCGTAAGTGCGCCGGACGCGAAACAAACGAAATTATTCAAAGCGCATTTGACGGTTGCTAATGGCCATAATATTTGTTATTTGTTCGCTTTCTTCCTGACTGAGTATGCCGAGATAATTTCAGAAACACCGTACAGGCACAGATCTTGGGCGTCAGTAAAAGCTCGTCCAAAAATGCTTAGCGAGGAGTAGGGGACGCTTGTTAGGGCCTCCGTCGCAGCTGGCCGATCTCGGTGTTTGCGAAAACTAAATCTTCTATCAGCATAAAGTTTGAGTGTGAGATATGTGATGACACGAGGAAGACATCATAGCAACGTTTGTGCAGTAGTGAGGTCGAATTTATTGCGTTTTATTAAAAGTTCATGCGCCAACGCGGGGCTCAACTTTGATACTCCTGTGAGGACGCGGCTTGCTTTTCGCCCAATGAAGCAACAAGAAGCGTACGTTTGGCAAACAAAATACGTGTAGGTCTCAAGGTGACCAAATTTCAGTTGTACTTCAATACTAGACGGGATTACTGACATTAAGCTCAAAGATGCACTCGTGGGGTGAGGTGACTAAGCCATGTTTTACTACGTTTGCATACACACGCACAATATCCGGTGTTTCGGGAACCAAGGAAAGTGCCCCGGTCTTCGTTTGGTATCGCTCGAGAATGAGTGCAGTGCACATTCATAAAAAGTCAGATAATCGAAAAAGCAAGCAGCGCGTTCGGTCGCGGCATGATAGCATGAGATGAAGCTGCTCAGTCGAAACCGAAACTGAGTGGCCAACTAGTTCCCAGAGTGCACTGCGTGGAATTTCGCCGCGATGGGGCGCGTCGGTTTTGGAACAAGTCCATTATCATGACAGTTTTTTTTTAATTATTATTACAAGTATTATTTAAAGATAATGCAAATTCCTTCTAGGAATTATAGCAGACATTGGGAACACAAAGAACCCAATACAAGATGAGAAGAAATAGGAAGAACGTCGATGACATTTCACGTCCTTGATTAAAAGAATAAAAAGACATATGTAAATCATTCACAATGCGACAAATAATCGTTATAATCGAATAGCCTGATGGAGCGAGGCGACACTCTGCCCTAAGATGTTTTAGCAGCATCATACAAAAGCCTCAAAAAACTGCAGAAAGCTCTTACGTTGTTATGTTCTCATTGATAAAGACATGCTTTTTCTTTTGGGTGTGTGTGCGTGTATGTGTTTTTAATATACATTTTTGAACGTTTAGTGCATCAAAGAAATGTACAATGAAAACGCCCCTTAACCCGCAGTAAAGTTTCGCGTTAATTCCTTTGACGACAGCGCCAGCGAAATGCTGCTCCACTCTCGCTTGCCTCAATCTCCTTGACAGGACACCGAACTAAACGTGTGTCTCGAAAAAAAAAAAATGCTTGTTTGTTTTCATTTCGGAAGGCCGGATTTTTACGAAGGTACCCGCTGGCAGCGCCATCTGGCCTTTCTGTTTGATCGGCGACAAACGTTTCCTTTGTAGAAACCCCCGAATTGTTTGTTTAATGGCGCCGAAAGTGCAACAACATCTTTGCCAGCGTTTCTAGCGACGGATTTTGCTTGGACAGGCCGGGTGGTAAGCCCCAACTGCTACCCAGTTCAAACACTGGTTACGGCCTCCAGGGTGAGCGGCTATTTTGGACGAGAATAAAAACGACCAAGCGCATCTCGGGGAAGGAAATGCTTTTGGGTCCGCTCAGGTTTGCTAGGCTTCGGTACGGTTTCCACTCCGCTTTGCCAAAACATGGAATTCAAATAAACAAGCAAGGCAGTGTCGTTAGTAAATGTTAAAGTGTTTTTTTTTTTCTGCCTAAAGCAAAGTTTTGGTTGTCAGGCGATGATCTTCGAAGTGCTAAAGTAGACCACAAAAAAATATCAAACTCGATAAAATAAACAACAAACAAAAAGTCCTCCTGTTTTGCCTACTTTTTCGAAAAAGGAATAGAGTCGGTGATAGGTTCAAGTGCAGGACAAGCAGGCCAGGAACAACTTTAGCAGCGTTCGCTCTGCTAAAGTAGAACGAGTGCTCGGCTTTGTAGGAGTAGCTTGTCTTGCACACTCAACCTGTCACCTACTATAGCCAAGAAATTAGGCGAACATTGTCAAAACACTTGCGAGATATAAAGTACTTTTTAATTTTTTCCTTGGAGTTCTAATTTGGTCCTGAGAACTGTCGTGACCTAAAGGTTTCTATCCGGTTTACATCTTAGGCGAGGTGCTTCGTCGTGGGAATAATTAGTCATGTGCGACTGGCCGGGCGTAATTTTGGATGTGAACAAGTACGCAAAGGAAGAAGAATAGGGCATATGTAGTCGTGGGACATGTATCAGCCACAAGGGTCATCTGATACTTAACCAGCCTAGGACTCATCAGCGGGTGAAACCTACGGGCAAGAAGTGATCCCGGTGCATTCAGCGTAAAGGTCAGTTGTCGTTGTTAGCTCACCCCGCAGGGTGTCATGCCGTTTCTAAATTTCTGCGTTCTGGAGGCCTCCAGATATTAAAACTCAGCCAGAACCAAGGCACCCGCACTATTTGCAGCGGATGTATACATGTGAATACTGTGTACATGTAAACACTACGATAATCTTTGCGCTACGGTTAAAAATACACGTATCGCAGTCTCACGAGCATCATCTTGCAGATTTCGCCTTAGAGGTCTTCCACTTTGTCAGCTGCCTCACAAGTACGCTTGTCGAGACAATTGGTGCTAAACTCTAGCTTAGTGACGTTGTAGATATCCGCCCCATAGAACCACGCGTCAGAGAAATGTATGATTATTAAAGGGACACTGCACAGGATCTAAAATGACTTCAAGCGCCTGGATAATATCAAAAATAAACCTTCGTCAAAAATGAAATTAGCGCATTTACATCGAGTTTCATTTTGAGCTAAGAGCGATTCAGAAACACGCTTCTCTTTTGAGACGTCGACCCAAAAATGCGAGCGCGTTTCGGAATCGCCCCTAATAAAAGGATCTCCACGTAAATATTTTGGTAAATATTTTTGGCCGGAAAAAGCTCATTTTGTGACGTACGTTTTTGATCCAAGAACTTAGGAAAAAAGGACACCTAAGCACTTCTTACGAGTTGTTAATGCGAAAGCATTCTCGGCGCCGAGAGGAGCAGAAGCGGTCGAAGCGCCGGCAGGGAGTGCGGCGTTGCGCCTAGCAGACGGAGCGGGAATTTCCAGCTCCCCTTACCCCCTCCCCCCCCTCCACCTCTCCAGGCTTCCGGCCACGCCTGGCACGTGACCCAAGAGGTGGGAGAGAGGCGCTGCCGAGGGCGAGCCACCCTCTCCTTAGTTGGTCGTTTTTCGCGGTCACAGACAACTCCGACTGCGGTCCATGGGCGTCGAATTAATTGGTCGTTTTTCGCGGTCACAGACAACTCCGACTGCGGTCCATGGGCGTCGAATTAGTTGGTCGTTTTTCGCGGTCACAGACAACGCCGACTGCGTTCCATGGGTATCGAATTAGTGGGTCGTTTTTTGCGGTCACAGACAACGCCGACTGCGTTCCATGGGCGTCGAATTAGTTGGTCGTTTTTCGCGGTCACAGACAACGCCGACTGCGTTCCATGGGTGTCGAATTAGTTGGTCGTTTTTCGCGGTCACAGACAACGCCGACTGCGTTCCATGGGTGTCGAATTAGTTGGTCGTTTTTCGCGGTCACGCCGGCGGTGCTCCATGGGACAGTTAATGCTTTCGCATTAAAAATATGCTTTCTGTGAGTTCAGTGTCCCATGGAATGGGTGGTGCGCCCATATGTCTATCTGTTCACGTGTCAGACACAGCGGCGTGTCGCCGACGTGTTTCCGTCTACTGTTCGCAAGCGGAAACGTGAACTTGGGTGGTGCAAGACTAGAAGTCCTACAACTTCAAGTAACGTGTGGCGTGACTGAACACCCAAGCTAGAGAGCATAGACCTGCAAAATGCCCCGTTCCCATTAACACTCCCGCGTGGAAAGCACGCGCCGACACCTCGCGCTCGCTGAAACACCTATCTCTATACGTTTTGAGAAAATCTCCAGAGATCACGCGGAGCGCGCAAGGAATTCTGGGAGAGTCCTGTATGATCCTCCTTGCTGCCGAAGCGCCTTCCACGTGACACCAAAGAGAGCGAGAGAGGACAGTGCAGTCGCTCGGCTCTTCCCGGCCGCTCGTCTGCGTTTCCTCAGTCATTTGCTACAGCGGTTTCTATACAGGATGTTCCCGCAAACCTTTCGGCGCAGTGGAGTACGCTGCCGGTTTTGCAAAAAGTCTAGAGCTATATACAATTTCTCGCTTCGAGCTCTCGAGTTCTCTGAATTTCGATTATAACATGGGACCCGAAAACGGAAGTTTGTTCCGAAAAAGAGGAACGTGTGCAAAGTCATTGCACTAAATTGGTCCTGATTAACTGACGGGCTACATGCAATATGGAACACGTTCAAAAGTGCAGCTCCCAAAGAGTTACGAATTCTTTTTTTCTTTTTTTTTTTCTTGTACTGGTCAAGATGAATATTTACATTCAGAGTCTTGTGAATGAGTATCTGGAATCATAAGCAAAGCGAAAGAGGCGTTGCTTCAATCTGCACGTCCGCGAACAAACATCTAAAAATGGCACAAATAAACTTGTACTATTATTGCATTATGCTGTCTCAATTTTACGTTAAAACGAGTGTCGTGAAAATTAAAACACAGTTACAAAGAAAATTGCTGTCATGCCGAAGAAAAAGGCCGAGAGAAATGTCTTATCACTTCTCTAGTGAAAAGAAGGTATTACTACAGAAGTTTACAACCATGTTCATTTTTCCGTAGGCCCACAGGCTGTTGAGGGACACCGCAAAAGTACCAATAAAAATAAATATATATCAGAAAGTAGACTTTCGATTAAAAGTAACAACTGCTTACTCTTGATGTGAATCGTTCTTTGTTCGAGCAAGGTCCAAATGAAGCACGCTAGATCGAAATGTGTTTTTCCCGGCATTCTGTTCGGACAAGCTTCTTTTGGCATGTTTCTTTTTTGCAATACTGACTTGAAGGCGGTAGGTGCATTAATAAATTAACAAATTGAAATCAGAACATCTGAGGTTTCGCCTTTCAGGATCTAGATACGTTTAAGGTTTTAGAATATAAAAAATCACACACCCGAGAAAACAGGTATAGACAATCTTTGTGAAACCGATGAGTGACGCTACTCTCCCTTGCGTATCAACAGCCTGCTACTCAAGTATGAGTGGTTTTGACAACAGACTACTGAAGCTTGAGCAATTAACATGTCTCTGCAATTAGGAGGTGCATTTATTACGTGTCACATGCTGCTATTTTAAACCGTGATTGCAGTCAATATTTTTTTCTGTCATGACGTTCTAATAAGTCACCATATGGCCGAACGTAATTTCCAACAGTTACGTACAACTGCTTACAAAATAATACGACTTTAGGTTTCACAGGGACATTCTACTGGGGTCAATGACATACCTATGTGGAACCAGTGTGGGAGGCCACATGGGAACCGCCATGGTTGCTTAGCAGAGCAGCCCGAGTAGGCTCAGTTTGAAAATTCTCTTTTCCTTCCAGTGACATGCAAAGCTGCTCGAAACGATGAACTATAATAGTTACTTGAAACATGTCCCTCAAATACAGTTAATACTGAGTTATGGGTGCTAGTTCAAAATTTCCAGAGATAAAGACGCAGTTACATATTTCACTTTGCATGTGTCTTTTTTTATATAAATAATGAGTAAGGAACAATTCACAAGTATGTGTGCCTGATGTACATTGGTAGTTTAAATGGGAAGAGCTACAATCGAGACTGAGGAAGCTCGCTCAGTTCACCTGAGTGAGGAATAATACCATCGCCAAGGGGCGTTTTGCCTGTCATACAAAAACAAAATAACATAAATAATAAACCAAGCATACTTCATAATGAACTCTTCATTTCAACTAACAGCCTTAAACATTTAAAAAGCATGTTTGTCAGCCTTGGAGATAGCGCCTGAGGACATACAATTTGCTTGTTTTGTAGAAACTGGCTTCTTGGATGGCAGGGCCCAGCCTCTCCACTGGATTCGGTCACCTCATCCCAAGAGGCATCACACAAGGTGCGTTGTATCTGGTAGGTTATACTAACGGCAATTTGATGGTCACTCTCCATTTTACTAGGGATGAGACATTTAAGTTAGAAATTATCTGAACCACAGTGTCCTGAATTGAATTCGCTATTTAGAGCCCTCTTCTGCAGTACGAGCCTTTCGCGTTTTACTGGAGATTAGAAAATAGTACCTAAAGAACAGTAACTTGTCATTATAAGGTACCAGAAACTGTAGCTGAGATTCAGACACAGTTAGTACGAAGTAAAAGACCCATGTTTGTATCTAAACGTTCATAAATACCAATTTTCTGCTATGTGTGCATACATGGGTATTTTACAACGCTTCATGAAAACCGTCGTGCCCCTACTTGAACGAAGCCTATTTTGTGCTGTTAAACTGAGTCTTTATGAAACAGAACGTTTAAATTGAAAATGAAATTCAAAGAATATTTGCACAAAAAGTCAAATGTTAGGGTAATAAGAGTGCGCACATTACGTAAGTTCAAACGCATGTCAACTTTGACACTACTAAAGGCAGACTCGCAAAGAATTGAGTATCAGGTGAGCGCAGTTCTGGACTTCAACCACACGTCGTGCCCCAAGCACGGGTCTCGGCCTTCAAGAGCAAGTTTTAAAAATGTCGCTAATTTTGAGGCGATGCTTGTAGACAACAGATATGATTGCTTTTTCTTCGACCAACAGACGTTTGGAGACACGTTGTGGCTTCGGTTGATCAGGCTGCAGCTGGTGGGATGATGGTGCAGACCATACCTCGATGAACTCACTCAACCACACTTACCACATGGTTGTGAGTGAGTTTGGGCGACTCTAGGATATAATTCAGAGTGCGTAATATGCTATCGAGTGACTGTGAATGACACCAAGTCATGTCGCAGAACTCATATTGATACAAAAGCTTGTTTGTAGTGTTGGCGATACCTTACAAAAAAAAAAGTATCTTAACCAGCAGAGACAAAAGGTGCATCGTGTTTTGAGCTGTGCTTCGTGTTTTTGTACCAGCTCTTCTGAGGTCCGGAGTGACGCAAACTTATTTCTGATGTTATCAAAATAGTGAGCTTTGTAAATTTCCCGCTAAATTTATTGGGAAAATTAGGTGCTACACGCACCCGCTAAATTGAACGGAATTTAGCGTCACTCTCGGGCTGTGCGCATAATTACAGACAAATTCTATTTTCTCTCTAAATTTGGCCGGGAAATTTAATTGGTGTGCAAGTATACGCCAAGATTTTACGCTAAACTTAGTGGTAAAATTATACGCTAATACAGGGTTTCAGGCTGAATTCAGTGCGAAAATTATACATCAGTACAAGTTACAAACTTTCACGCTAAATTTAGTGGAGAAACTATGTCATAGACATTTGTGCCAAATTTAAACGAAGTTGCTATGATTCGCTTTTTTCACCAAGTGTACCGGGGTGACCGAATTGGTGTACAATTCTACACCGATTCCAGTTTGCAGCTAAATTTAGCGGGAAAATTCCACGTTATCCTTCTGTGCCACACTTTCCGCTGACATCAGCTTCAATGAAGCCCTAGATGCAGCGAGTTGTTATTCCAGGGGCGCACTCACGGGCGACGCGTATCCGGGGCCCGCGACGCTTGATGCCGCGTGGCCGACCCCGCTGAGGGAGTTGAGCGGCGGCGGGTGCTGCTGCTGCTGCTGCTGCTGCTGGGGTGCGTCGGCGGGGCCTTCGGACAGTCCGGCCAGGGGCACGAGCACCGGGTTTGAGTCCCCCCGGGTGCGCATGCCACAGCCGCCGGCCAGCGCGTGGTCGAAGTTCCGGTAGCAGCCAGTGTTTAGCCGCCCGGAGTCCTCGCCCAGACTCGCCGCATCGCCCTACGCGTGGCGCGGACGAGCAATATCTTTGTTAGTGCACGATCGCGCTCTTACTGAAGCTAACTCAGATTTGGTGCGCGTGCGCGGCGTGGCATCGCTAGTCCCTAATGCCCCGAGTCCAGCTAGAGCGACAAACAGAAGCAAACGACAGCGACGAGCCTCAAGCCATAGCCTCCTCTATACTGACAAAGCCTGGCAGGTCGCCACGAGAAGAGGCCGCCGAAATTGAAAGGGTAGAGCGGCAGACAACGGATGATGGGAGAGCCACGTGACGGGCGCCCCGCTGAGGCGAGACGCCGAAACACACTTCTCCAGAGCGATGGAATGTCCGTTCGTGCTCCTCTCGTTCCTCGCGCTATCGCTTCTTTTCTCGTCGGATTTGAAAACCATGTTTCGGGTCCTCGCCGCTGCAAAAGCTGTGCGCTGAATACCAGAATGCTCTCTGCTACCAGATCCTCGCTCTCCAAATCTGCGTCGTCGAACTGCCAGTCTTTGTGCGAAAAGACGAGGCTATGCTCAAACACACGCAGCATGCTCGCGATGGTACCTTTGGCAGGCGTTTAGTCGTTCGGTGCTCGTGAAGTAAGCACGAGTGATTGGAAGCCTGCCAAAGATACCCTCGCGTGCACGTGTGCTTGAGCATAGCCTCCTTTAATCTACAAAGCCTGTCGAATAGCGAAAGGCTCTGGTTTGAGGCTTGCTGCTGTCGTTTGTTTCTGTTTGTCGCTCTAGTGGGACTCGGGCAAAAAGGCTCCGTTATAATTCGGCATTCAGCTTAGCGAACGCAACGTAGCGCAGAGCACGCAGATACTGTTTGGCCGCACATATCGAGTTCCTACTCGCCGGCCAATGAAAGGGGCACGTTGTGGTCTACGCTGCGTTCGCTGCGCTTAACGTCGGAGTATTAAGGAGCCTTAAAAGTGTGGAGGGATATCACAAATAGGGGGGCAAAGGTTGCCCAACTCAACACGTAGTCCTTAGGGCCGGCTTCCCTGCGTCACCAAAGGAGGCCACCGCAGTGCAAAGACCCGAGCGATGCGTCAGTGCGCGGAGAGGACTCGTGTTCAATGAGGACACAGCCGAACGCAGCACTCGTGCCCGACCTCAGCTCCGCGTTTTGCTCCTTGAGGGGACGCCGAAAGTTCAGTACTGCAACCTTGCTGTCTACCTTACGACAGGAATGAAGAAGGTAGTGCGAGTGAAGAAAGAAGAGCTGCCCTTTCCAAACTTGTATATGTTGCTTTTTATGAGATAAACTGAACCGTGATACAAAATAAAGTCGATTCACTCGTCACTTCTTTCATTGCACACAAATTCATCGTTTCCAACTCTACATCTTCCTGATTTCACTTAGCCATAAAAGTATACATTCTATTAAAAAAACGCGTTTCTTTAATGGAAAGTATACTTTTAATTTAAGGTATACTTTTGTAGCGTTTTTAAATCTACATTTGGACGGAGGATGAGCCTTCGGCGATGCGTGGTTTATTTTTTCGGTGAAATCCCATCCTTCTCGCCAGTTGTTAGAAACTTCATTTAATAGATCGGAACGGAACCTGTGCGATTGGGTGCTCGTTTGATGGCATTCAGGAACGCGGTGCCTGGGCGCCCTGCTCGTGACCCTGAGCGCTCAGTTCCCGCGCCCGTTGCGGAATAAGCAACAAAAACCATGTAAATACATTTTTGTTTTGTTGCGGGACGCTTTGTAGATTTATTTCCTTGATCATCAGCCTCTGCAAAGTTCTTGGGAATTTTTTTATATTTCATGCATTGCAAACTTTCTTGACTCCAACCCTTTTTTACCTTCCCAGCATAGCTTTCGTAAATCTTTCATGTCAGACGCAACCTCTATCTTCACTCGCGATTTGTTTTTAGTTTTTTATCGCAGATCCCGAATGAACGGCATTTTTTTTTTTTTTTACTTCTGCGAGACATTTAATTTAATTAAACTTATTTTACTCCCATAGTAAACAAAACAGCTTTCGGGACATAAGAAAAGCTGGAAAGTGCAGCTTGGCGACGTCCCTGCTTCCAATGTTTGGTAAATTGCCGGACAAAAAAAATGATTCAAATATTACCAGAAAATAACAATAAAGCCATAAAAAACATAATCCACCTTACTTAAAAAATAAACTTTTTACGATGCCTTTTTGTTTACACATTCGGTATGAACGCCTTGCTCGTTTAAAAAATCTAGTAGTGTGAGTAATGGCGTGTAAAAGCAGCTACAGCCCAAAGCTTATATGAGGACGTGGCACTCGCTCATACCTGGAGCTGTAACCTTCCATGCAAATTTTTTTCTAGTTAGATTAGCAGTTTGTTGCAACGATTGATTAGAAAATTTAAGACATGCCACATATTTTCAAGCAAACACATAATCGTAATTTTCTTCTTGTTTATGAATTTATGCTTATAAGCAAGCCGTTGAGCGTGTAAGTAATGCATTATGTTAGCCACCATGCAAACTGTTTTTTTTTTTCTTCTGAAACAAAAGCAATGCATTTATTTTTGCTTATGTACTAGTTCTCCAGAGAAGAGCAATGACGAAAACGAGAATTGAGTAATGCGTTACAAATGAAATGTTTTACACTGGGTTGTAATATACAACATTAGTAGAGATCCCATATAATACTCGAAAGAAACAGCAGCCGGTTGTAGGAAACTTTTATCGAGGTTTCCTACGACCTACTGCTCCTGAAACGGATGGCGAATATGGGTAATACCTTGTTGCGTGCTCCCGAGCGCTCTTTCCAGAGCGCACAAGATCCGCTGGTTGAAAGAGAGTGCGCTGATGAGATTGGCTGCTTTATATGGAGGGAGCTCCTTTCTCTCAGAGTACTTTCCCGCACTCCGCATCCGGCCGTCGATGTGCGGTCACATGGTTAGGTGGTTTTATTGACGAGAGCGGTGGCAATGCTGTGTGGGGTGCGGCGAGAGGCGATGAAATCTGGTTCTACAAAGTTCTTCCGAATTTGATGGTGCGAAGGTCACTACAAGGCCTCATGCCCTTGTGATTGACAGGAAAAGATGGCGTGAAAAGAATTCATATTCTGGACATTTTACGAGGTCCTTAATCTCACGATGGTGTCAAGCCTAACCAATGAAGCACCAGCTGCTTTACCGGGTTATGTACACGTTTCAAGGAATTCTGATCTTTTCTAAAAGTGTGTTGGGAGATAAATGTTGTATTATCAAGGGAAGGTTTACTTGGTGTCATACGGCGATGAGATTAGACGCAATTACAATTTTTTTTTTGTGAGTAATTCTAGCACGATATTCTACCAAAAAAAAAAAACGTGGTTTATTAAAATTTGATCTTTTCCCGTTCTGTCGTACACATGACCACCATCATATAGCGTTCACTCTCACGTACAAGCTAAGTTTACAAAATATTTCAAACAATGGCATTCCTTCCGTCCTCTGAAAACGCATGTACGCGCGTGCTGATTCTTTTATTCGCCGGTATGCAGATCCACAAAAACCGTTAGAGCCATATTTTTATCCGGTTGCAGGTGTAAAATCTGCTCAATCAACATGCATACGTTGCAGAAATATTTCCAAATCTTTCACGGATGTTGATAGATCACACTTCCGTTGCTGGTCCGAGAATGGCAGAGCGCGCTAAGAGCTAAAACTTAAGATGGGAGGAAAAAATATTCTGAGTAACTGTGGCGGTGAGGGTAGAGCGCTCTATCAAATCTAGCTCGGACGACAGACGCGACCATCCTAATTTGCCATAGGAAAGCTCAACCTTGACCATAAAATGCTAACTGCTAACTGCATAAAATGCTCCCAGTTTTTAGACATATTCAAATTCTACTGCGAGTTCTGATACGTCTTGTTTCCCTCAAGGTTACATCCTAGATTATTTGCTGCTCCTAATTTATATTAACGACTTACCTTTGCGTTTTTAATGAAGCCTTAGTTTATTTGGGGATGAATGCATAATTTATAATAAAATTACTGAAGTGTATGCAGTTCTGTTTCTCTAATTTAACTTAAAGGAAGCATCTGATGAGTGCAAACAATGTCAAATGACCCATGACCCTGAAAAATGCAAAACAATAGGAGTGTATGCTTGTGTGCAATTAGGTGTGCACGTCCCCTTGCCTCTATAATGCCTTCGGGCCCTGAGGGAATAAATAAATAAATAACGAATCCGCTTCCTCTCACTATCTTAGCAACGTTCCTTTGCTTTTTGTGACTTCCCATAAGTATTTCTGTGTGTAGGTTACTTCTAACCTTTCATGGCATATCTTGCCTCCCGCCGCACCCGCGCAGCTAGACACTCTTGCGGAAGAGACGAGAGGCTGCAGCCTCTCAGATTTTCCCAAGCTGTTCTCGCCTATGAAAATTATGGGGAAACTCTGGGGTTCTTAAAAAATCTGTTTCAAAAGATGTTTTTGAAGACAAATTAGTAATCACGGTGGCAAGTGTAGAGCGCATCCACAGACTTGGAAGGGAAGTATCCGCCAGATCTCGTCCGGTCATTATGCGGTTATACGATTTCACTGAAAAAATAGAAATTATAAAGAACGCCAGCTTAAGGGAACAAACATCTCGGTGTCGGATGATTATTCTAAAAAAGTGCAGACCATGAGAAAGCAATTGTGGATGACTTTGAAGGAATCAAGAAAGCCTGAGGACAAAATGTCTTCACGGTACGACAAGCTGGTTGTAAATAATGATACATATGCTTGGGACATGGAAACGAGGTGCCGAGTGAAGATTACTTGTCCGCAAGAGAGACAGGAAAACTGGCGTCGGGAATCAATGTGTTTGTGAGCTAAAATTAATCAATATAAATGCCAGGAGTGTTGCGAATAAAGTTGAAGACATCGAGCAAATATTATTAGTACATTCTCCTGACGTGATGATAGTTACTGAAACATGGTTGAATTCAAATATACTGGATTCTGAAATATGCTTGCCTGACAGTAACGTTTTAAGAAAAGATAGACCATCCAAAGTAGGTGGAGTTGCGATCTTTTTTCGTCAAGAAGTGATATATAAAAAACTGTGCGACATGCCAAATTTTGAGTCTTTGCTGTGCAAAGTAATAGTGCATGGTGTATCGTTTGTTGTTTGCGCATTTATTAGACCACCGAACTCCCCGCTGGAGGTAATGAAAGATCTCGCTGAAAATCTGTCTAGTTATGTAACCTACGATGGAAACTTCATATTCGCAGGTGACTTTAATTTACCAAATATAAACTGGTCCCACTTATCACTTGGCCATGTGGATCACTTGCATGATGAAGCTCTTTTGAACATTGCGTTCTCCCATACTTTAGTCCAGGTTGTTGAGGGTTTCACACGATCCCAAAGTGGGTCTCAATCTTTAATCGACCTTTGAATTTAAGCAATAAGGTCAGTGACCTTCCTCGTAATTGCAATATTCATGAAGGTATTTCTGCTCATTAAATGGCTGAAGTGATTATTTCTTTCAAGATAAGCAATCTCTCCCATGTAAAACTGACTAGTGTTCCAGATTACACAAACGAAGACGATGTTGGCGTCTTAGACTATTTAGAAATTTCCCTTGAAGGGTTTACTAGTCTTTCTGATAATTGTGGGGGAGATGTGAATCAATTGTGGTCATATCTTTTTGAATATTGTGAACACGTGTGTATAGCAATTTGTGCCGTTTAGAAAAAAAAAAAAAGAATGTTAGAAATTTATGAATCAATACAGACATATACTTCATTTGAAACGTAGAATTGCCCGAGGGAAAAGAAGGAATAAAAAAGCGAAGCAGGGGTTTCTGACCATACAGTAACCAACTTGAACAGCAAGTTAAGAAAACATAATAGTTGATTCAAAACAATATTTCTTTAACGTGTCATTGCGCTCATTTTTATCCAGTGCTCCGCAGAAATTTTGGAGGTATGTCTCGCTTACTAAACGTAAACCCTTACTAACAAGTATAAATTCGGATGAATTTAACAAGTTCTTTGAATCGGTATTTACGTCGAATAACGTATCTATGCCAGATACTTGCGTCGACCTTTAACCTGGTATTGAGGAAATAGAAATTTCAGGGCAGGGAATTTTTCACTTGTTAAATAACATAGACCCTACAAAGTGTCCCGGTCCTGACGCTATACATAGCGAGTTTTTGAAGCATTATGCAAAATGGATGTCTAAATATCTTTGCATTCATTTTACCGAATCTATTCCCCATCGAGTATCACCATATCATTAGAAAGTTTGAAAAATTATCTCCATTCCCAGTCTGGCAAAAGAAACAACCCCACTAACTATGGACCGGTGTGTCTAACAAGTACCTGTTGTAAGCTTTTAGAGCATATAATACCTTCACATATGAGTCAATATCTCGAAACTCACACTATTATTATACCTTCTCAGCACGGTTTTAGGAAATCATTATCAACAAGTACCCAACTTGTTGAGTTAATACAAGAGCTCGCAAACACAATTAGCAGTAGAAGCCAGGCAGATATAATTTTCCTTCACCTACAAAAAGCTTTTGATCGTGTATCACACCCAAAACTTCTTTTAAAACTTTCTACGATCTTCAAAAATGATCAGTTAGTAGACTGCGGTTAGCATCATACCTGTCCAATAGAACACAATATGTACATTTCTGTGATGAGTCTTCTTGCCTTATTTCTGTAACGTCCGGGGTACCTCAAGGCTGAGGTCTTGGGCCTCTTTTATTCTTAATTTTTATAAATGACCGTATTAAAGGCATCAAAGTATCAGTTAAATTATTTGCCGATTATTGTGTTATTTATTCTGAGGTAAAATCAAGTCAAGATTAGATGGCTCTTGCAAAAATTCAAGAATGGGTGGGTAAGTGGCAAATGGAGGTAAACTTCACTAAAGCAGTACAAATGATAGTAACCTGGGAAAAAATCCTTTAAGGTGTAATTATTCAAGTAATGGGAGTCCCGTCAGTTATGTCGAGCAATAAAAATACCTCGGAGTAACAATAGCGGGCAAACTAAACTTGAATCAGCATATAGATGATGTAGTTAACAGCGCAAGGGAAAAACCTTTTACACTGAGAAGTAGTTTAAAATTTGCTTCCAGGGAAGCAAAAAAACCTGCATATTATAAACTCATAAGACCCATGCTGGAATATGCTAAGGTAGTCTGATATCCTCATACCGCGGAGGGAATCGGTAAACTTGTATGTGTCCAAAAACTTGGTGGGCGGTTTATAACTAACAATTTTCGATACAATATTTCTGCGTCAGGCTTACTTGCAGAGGTTAGCATACAACCGTTGGAGATCAGAGCTAGACTAAACAGATTACGCTTCTTATACTCCCCTGTTAACAAGCTGTTCAATGTTGACAGGGAGGAATATATCACTTTTTCATCGACGGTTTCATCTAGACTCAATCATTCAAGAGCTATCTTGCAATACAGATATAAACATGATGTATTCTAGTATTCCTTTTTCATTCGGGCAATCCAAGAACAGAATTCGTTAACAAACGAAGTAGTAACCCTTCCGTCACTTGACGGTTTTGTTGATGCAACTAATTCTGTCGTAATTTGTTCTTGAGTGCAGTTTTTCTACTGTTCAAATTGTATGTAATTTGTAAACCCACACCTGCTATGGCTCGCTCATGCGTGCCGCCGTATCCTTTAAATAAATAAATTAAATAAATAAATAAATTTTGTACGTGCCCAGCTAGTTCGCGCTGACGTCACCCACTGCAAGCTCCTTCTACAGAACTGCGCATAGCGCTGTCTGTGCGCAGGTGGTCGGCGCTGACGTCTTTCACTCAAAGCTCTTCCTACGAAACAGCGCATCGCTCCCTGTGTGCTAACGCTATTAGATTTGCTCAACTGTGCATCTCCCGCGGAGGGGGGTACCACCTCTCTCCCTCCAGTTCGCCTCCCGTCATTTGAAGCGCCATCTCGGGTTCCGTTTCATAACTCTGCATTCCATAGAATGTGGTGAAACGCCATCTTAGACACCGTGCTTCGAAACATATGCATTCCATAGAAAACCCTGTAGTACCATTACAGTCGTCCGCAAATCGGTTGCGCACGATCGAACGACGGTGTGGGGTGAGAGGTGGGGTAATGCTCGTGGAAGCAGCAGCGTCCATGAGCAGTTCCGAAGCTGAGTTCATCTAATGATGTTGCTTTGCACGCAGCCGGTTTGCGTTGACGTCACTCACTGCGCGCTCTTTCGGAAATGTGCGTAGCACATGTGCGCAACTGGTTCGCGCTGACGTCATCCACTGCACGCTCGTACAGAACTACGCATAGCTATGTAAGCGTGGAGCTGGTTCGCGATGAAATCACTTACTGTGCGCTCCCCCTACTGAACTTTAATGTTATTTTCTTGATAATGCTGTTTCCAAGTGTTGTTTTAATGCTGGAAATTGAACCCCGTGTCCACTTTGTTTCTTTGTTTGTGCCGCACAAATGTCAATGTGGGGACCTGCGGGTTCGTCGAGCTGTTCTTATGACAGCTCTTTCCACACGTCTCCAGTATTACGTACTTAGTACCTTCTGCATATAAACAAATCAAATCATATCATATCAGACTGCGTATATCTCTCTATGTGCGCAGCTGGTTCGCGTTGAGGTCTCTTGACCTGTTGATCACCCATCATGGCGCCCCTTCCCCCCGACATGTGCTTTCCTCTTCCCCTGGCAGGTGTTCTATCGAGCTACTTACGAATGGAGGCACACGATTTTACGGTTTAGTGCTCCTATAATAACTATCGCAATTTAAACAGGCCATTGGGCTTGTCCTAGCTCCGGGCCCATTCTTTGAGGTATGTGGTCCATTCAACTAACTTCTTTAAAAAGCTATTTAATAAATGCCCCACAAAATATTGTCGTTGGTAAAGTAAAAAACAAAAGTATGCTAACTGGTTAATCTAAATAATACGCTTGACCCTTAAGGCTAGTTCACACGTTTGCGTTTAAATATGAACGACTGCCTTACGACCGTTTATGACTGCTTACGACGAGATATGGTTGCTATTTCAACCAAGGTGCGTGCAACGCGTCGCAGTGGAACGTGAGGAGTCGTAGCACAGTGAGTCGCATTAAAACGCTAATGTCTGCGCTAGCCTTTCCATAGCACTTCTAGATTCAAAGATAGAAACACGCAAACACAAGAGAAAACACCCGTAGCGTTAAAGCAAAGAAATCCGTAACTTTTTCTACTCAACATAATTTGACTCCCCAGTAGCACGTGCATCTTCACCAATCGTTTTCATACACCGTTTCTCGAGGATAAGAAAAAGGATTTAGTACACCATTTGTTAGTAGCTCGAAGCTCTAGGCGCATTCAGAGGAGTCGCTGGTCTCAAGCCATTTCTAAGGGTCCAGAATGCCCGTCAATGATTCCGGAGGGACCCCGTTCCGGCACCGAACCAGGCTGTTAGGCATTATTCGGTCGCGCGAGTGCCGCGAGGACTCGCAGTCCGACCGGGGCCCTGCGGCGGTGGGCGCAGGGCCCACCCAGAGCGAGGTACCTGTCCGACGCCGTGGCCCGTGTCCACGAGCACATCGACGAGGTCCATGCTCTTGGCGAAGGCGTCCCTCAGGTTCACGTGGTGGAAGGAGACGATGCTGCCCTCCCGGCGGGCGCGCTCCAGGGCCTCCTTGCGCTTGAGCGCCTTCTCTCGGCGCATCTGGTTCTTGTAGAACTCGGCGAAGTTGTTGACGATGATGGGGATGGGCAGCGCGATGACGAGCACACCGCAGATGCAGCACACGCTACCGACAATCTTGCCCAGAGGCGTGGTCGGACAGATATCCCCGTAGCCGACCGTCGTCATGGTGATACTTGCCCACCAGAAAGTCTCCGGGATGCTGGTGAACTTAGTGTCGGCTACCTCTTTCTCTGCGAAGTAGGCCAGGCTGGAGAAGATCATGATACCGATGGCCAGAAACAGCATGAGCAAGCCAAGCTCCTTGTAGCTGTTGCGGAGCGTAAAGCCCAGACTCTGCAGTCCTGTAGAGTGCCGCGCTAGCTTGAGGATGCGCAGAATGCGCATGATGCGAAAGATCTGCACCACACGCCGCACGTCTTGGAACTGGTCCTGCTTCTTGGTGCTCGTCTCCGTCAGGAAGAGCGAGATGAAGTACGGCAGGATGGCCAGCAGGTCGATCACATTTAGGACACCCTTGAAGAACTTCCACTTGTTGGGCGATGACAGGAAACGCAGCAGATACTCTAGCGTGAACCACGTGATGCACACCACCTCCACGAGCGCCAGCTTGGGGTTGTCCACCACCTCGCCCTTGTGGTCTCGCTCTTGCAGCTCGGGCAGCGTGTTGAGCGTGAGCGCGATCGTCGACAGGATGATGAACAGGATGGACAGCACGGCCACGACCTGGGTGTGCCCGGCCCGCCCTCAACCACGGGCCACTTCCTCGCGCGCGCGCGGATCCCGGGGCGCGATCGCTGGCTTCGCGGCCACCAGACTGCGCGCCCTGGGTCGGGGCACCGCGTAGGCGCCGGCAGCCGGAGGTCAGCGACCGCGAGCCCCGTCTCTGTCTCCCAGGGGACAAGCCACGATGCACACATACACACACATACCGAGAAGAACGAACACGACCGACGCACAACACCGGTGCGGGGCGAGAGAGCGCAGGCAGCCGCCTCCGCGGTGCAAGCACGGTGCAGCGAGGCCCCGCGGTGCTCGGAAGCGGAAGCTCTTCACCACCGCAGAAGGAAGAAAGAACGTCCGCAAAGCGAGCACGAGCCAACCACCGAAAAGTGTGTGTATGCATAGTGGCAGCCGAGACAGAGGCGCCCGCGCGCCGGTAACGCACGCTGCATCTGCGACAACCCATCGCTCGCGCTGCCCATCCCCGATGGTCGGTCGTCTTGCGTTGGGCTGCGCGCGCCAAGCGGCTCAGCGGGAAAGAAGGGGGAGAGAAAAGACAGGTTAGCACAGCAGGCAGGCATGCGAAGGGCCGCCCGTGCGTCCGGCCCAACACGCACACAGAGGGACGCTCACCCGCGCGGCCAGGGACGACGTGGGTTTCTCAAGCAGGTCCCACAGGAACTTCTGGAACTGGGCGCGCCGTCCCTCGCCAAAGTACTCCTCGTCTCTTTGGCGCAGGGACTCGGCCTCCTTGCGCATTTCCTCGTGCACGTGCTCCTTCCGCTGGTGGTAGCGGTGCTGGCAGCACGATTCCAGGTACAGTTCGTCGATGCCCCAATACTCCAGGTCGTCGCTGAAAGCCATCACGCACATCTCCTCGACTAGATGCAGCTTGCCCGTGCGGAAAAAGTTGAGCACGGCGCCGAAGGAGCGCGGGTGCCGGTCGAAGAAGTACTCGTTGTCCACGAGCGAGTAGTCGTCGCACAGCTCGGCCAGGGCCTCGTGCGTGTTGCAGTCGCGCAGTCGGCCCAGTCGCGTGTGCGGCAGCCGCTCCAGCGTCCGCCACAGCACCTCGTGCCGCACGCCGCCCACGTTGATGATGACGCGCCGGTTCATGGCCTTGCTGCGCATGATCATGAAGGGCTCGGGCGGCAGCGACGACAGGGACCGGGCGCGCTGCATGGCCAGGCTGGCCGGCCCCGCCGCGCTCAGCTGCGGGGCCTCGTCGGCCCGGGCCGGCACCATGCGCCGGCCCGAGCTAGGGCTGCCCGTCGCCAGCACCGCCGTCGTGCGGGACAAGAGCGACGACGGCGCCACCCCCCGACCCCCGCTGCTGCTGCTGCTGCCGGGACTGCTGCTGCTGCTGGCCCCGCCGGATCCACCTGCGTCCAAAGTCCTCTCGCTCACACTACGCCATCACCCCGACTTTACGGGAGCCCGTCTTCGACTGGTGTGCTTAGCGTCCTATGCGGAGAGCAAGTCGTCTGCTTCTTGCGCAGGAGTTGCGGTGACGTCAGAACGACGCCGACTTCTGATTGACTTTGATTATAAGTATAGTGGGTAGAACTCAATGCTCGATGCCTCAAGGTCTACCCACTATTTTTTTTCAATTAGCCAATGCTAGGCGTTCTGACATCATCGCAACCCCTGTGCAAGAAGCAGACGAACTTGCGCTGCGCATACCCCGCACGCATCAAAAATGGTCTCGAAGTGGCACCAAATGACGTCACAGGAGCCGGCGTGTCATGCTGTAGCATTTCGCGGTCCTGACGGTTGGTCGTGAAAGTTCAGGCAAAAGAGACGAGCGAACGCAAGTGTCGCTGTCGTTGCAGCGTCTCAGCTCGTGGCTGCTGAAACGTTCGTGTTAAGCTTAGGCATAGCCTCCTCTATACTCACAAAGCCTGGCATTTCGACGACGGAGCCATAGAGTGCCCGGTCGCAGATTCGGAGCGCGAGGCTCTGGTAGCCCAGGGCATCAAAGAGCCATTTTTCGGGCAACCTGGACGTCAGCGCACAGCTTTTGCAGCGGCGAAAACCCGAAACACACTAGTTCGCTCGGGAGAAGTGTGCTTCGGCGTCTTGCCGCAGAAGGGCGCAAGTCACGTGGCTCTCCTCTCATGCGTTGTCTGCCGCACCACCTTTCCCATTTCGGCGGCCGCGTCTCGTAGCGATCTGCCAGGCTTTGTCAGTATAGAGGAGTCTATGGCTTAGAGCAAGCTACAACAAAATAGGCGTCTGCCGCGTCTACCACCGGTACACATTTAACAACACTTTTATGACCTCATCAGGCGAAAGACCACGCTTGAGGATGCGGTAAACACACCAGTCGGAGACACGCTGTAGACTCTGCACTTCACACCCAACCTCAACACGAAGGAGCACGTGGCTTCAAGTCAGTAGCGACCCTCGGTTCAGTATTTGGCGCCTCGTTTTGCCCCAGTGGCCAAGCATTGCCTTCACGTTGTGGAAACACTAGGCTAAGGCCCGATACCTCGTTCCGATACTCTCGAGAACTTGTCCTGAATCTCATACGACACGCACTAGAAGAGTTCAGTGTGGCCTAACGAAGTTTTTTTTTGGGGGACTCCCAGTGTTAACTTGGTGGCTTCTTTTGCCCAGATCAACAAAGGCCATTAAAAACTTAGGTAATTGAAATAATAAATCACGTCCCAGTAATAAAACACCTACATATTGCAATGAATATTTTAATTATATTCGAATCCAAGAAACATAATTTAATATTTATATACGGAAGTTTCTTTAGTTAATTACGTTTTCGTTCCTTCAATACTGTTCTGTCTTCAATGGTACTGCAGTAACTCAACGCAATCGTAGCAGACGACCTTAGCAAAATGGTAGCGCAATACCTCACTAAAGCAACGCGTAACTTCACTCCATTGGCAACCCATTTTCTTGCTACCAGAGTCGCGCGTTGCTTTATTGTAAAAGTCGCCCGCCATCTCGTCAAAATGTGATTTTGACACCTCACTGCAGTTTTTACTGTTAACGAACTTTCTCAATGCAATAGTGGTGTGCTACCCTAACACAATAATAAGGTGACATCACCACCCGGCAACATGGTGCGTTACTTTAAAATAACATACAGGGTGTTTCTTTCGAAGCTTAGCAGATTTGTTGCAAAAAAAGCCCTAAAAGCTACACCAATGCGGTTTGTGCAGGTGAGTTATTGGGCCAGGGGGACATAATATGAGGGGAAAATCTTACGGTAAGTCGAATACTTCACTAAAATTTGATAATTAACTTTTAAATTAGTGAAAATTGACATGGTTGCAATTAGAAACTTGATGTGCGCCATCGAAAACCACTAAATCAGTAACTTTTAGAAAGGCTTTCAGCGCGTGGAAAGCGCAGTAGTGCGCTAAAGGTACCACTCGTGGAGCAAGTACAAGGCCGGTGCTATGATCAAAGGCGGAAAAACCGCGCGGGGGCCGTCATCGCACCTGCAGCCTTGCTCGTGCTGCACCAGTGGTAACTTTAGCGCTCCACTGTGCTTCCCCCGTGCTCCAAGCCTCTCTAATACTGACTCATCTAGTGGTTTTCTATGACGTTCAGCAAATTTCTAATTAGAACAATACGTTTATTTTCAATAATTAAAAGTTAATTAACACATTTTAGTTAATTAGCCTTCTGATCGTTACGTTTAGCCCTTATACTGTATCCTCCTCGTCGTATAACTCACCTGCACAAGCCGAATTAGTGTAGCTTTCGCGGCTTTTTTAATCAAATTTGCTAAGCTTAAAAAAAAAAAAAAAACTGCATTTAGGCACAGTAGAGGTTTGTCTGCAGGAGCTAAATTTCTCTCAGCCTACAATGTTGTTTTGTAATTAATCGAAGCGCTACCGTTCTAAAGAGCGCCGCTGCTATCTTGATTCTGGATGAAAAATAATTCCTTCAGTAATTCCGTCTTTTGGAGACGTGCAGTAGTGTGCATGGAAGAGTGCCATTTCATTCCATGAGTGTCACTGGATAGGAGGCAGAAGCCGCCGCCCGATTTAAAGCGTGTATTTATCCATTCATATACGTACATTTATCTATATATATATATATATATCCGACGAACGTCAGGAAAATCGGGGCATCTCTGTCCCATGCAAAATTTTCCTGTTAAGTAGTTTATTCCATAAGCAGCGTACTTTTGGACTGCCGTCAGATGTACTAGATGAGAGAGTGCCGGGACTGTGGTCAAATGCTTACGAGATAATGTGCGCGTGCGGAAAAAAAGTGGACATTGTTTATTGCAGATCCGTCGTTGTTGCAAGACGTATTGGTGCGCTTTACACCGGTAAGCTTCCCGGAAATCACAAGTAAAGCAATGCTTCGTATCATGACCATATGGCGTATACTCAATGAGCTGACAAACTAGCAAATATTCCAGTTATAGTTCCTTGATACGCCGCCGTGCGTTCATTTATGGATATCATCGAGAAAACGCCCGTGTGCAAGCAGTCGCTGTAAGGGGCAACCGCGTTTTATTGAACCTACCATTGACGTTGATTAGATTTCCCAATGTTAGTGGATCCCAATAGTAGTGCGGTATTTTAACGAGATAAAATAAACTGCATCGACCTTAAATAACAAAAAGAATCATTTAATTAAACGTTTTGCCTTTCATACAAAAGACATCATATTCGTGTAAACAAGGGGTTGCTTGGACCCGACCTTGTTCATCTTCGATTCTCCAAAACGTGTTCAAACCAAATGCGCATATTCAACGGCGAACACGTTCTTACTGTCATTGGGGAATTGTAGTAGACCGTTTCCGCAGCCCGCTAAGCACCCGGATGGCGCTCCGTAATCCGCCAGAAGACCTTGAACTATGCAGATAAGGCTGGCGGCGCGCATGCGCAGCTGCGGCGTTTTCTTCAGGGATACCGTAGCGGAGGAGAAAAACGGTCAACTACAATTCCCTATTATTCCAAAAGCCGGTACGACGCCTGTACTTCGTTTCACGATGGGCCAGAGCACATTCAAAGGTTGGAAGGCATACGAACACATCCATGCAAAACTAAGCGTTCAAGGTCACGGCCCACTCCCCGCCCTTGATTGGATTAGCCGATGATGACACGTACGAAGAAAGTCGACGAACGCCACGACGACGCGCCGCGGGGCGGCCTTCATCGGTACCTCGAATTACAGCATCGGGTGCGTCAAATTACAGTGAAGCGAAGCATAGTTCTACACTCTTGCGCAACAAGACGCACGAGGTGGACTCTTTGGGTGCACGTGGGAATGGTGTCTCGCACGATGTTCAGATTAAATAGTTCCTCAAAAAGAAGAAAGTAACGCTGGCTCCGTCCGTGTAAAAAAAAAAAAAAAAAAAAGGAAGTCGTTTCACTACCACCGTAGCACGTTAAAAACGGTACTTGTAACTCGTGCCAGAGTAAGAGGGAGCAGGCTCGGGGAGCGTGGCCACGTGCACGGCGTGTTTACAAGCACCGCTTCCTGGCCTCGAACAAACAGAAGGCGCCTCTCCTGACCGAGTCCAGGAAGTGGGCTTCCTTTTCACGACTCAAATAACTCTCCCAGCGCACCTAGATTTCCGAGTGTTTCCAACTGCTCGATAAGGATCACGTGGTTCGTGGGCCGTGTTTGCAATGCGAACTGCGAGGAGGAGACAAAAGCGTGGCCGCCGCCGCCGTGTCTGTGCTCGTGCGGGGAAAGTACGCGCAATGGCCATTTTCCCAGTACGCTTCTGCGCCTGCGCACACCCTCTCCCCTGACCTTGCTTCGTGCTGTCTCCATTTTCGCGGGGCACCATCCCGACCGACCAACGTTGTCAGCGCCCATCTTTCCGCGTTTTTATTCTTTTTTTACGATTCTTTTTCTGGGTATCGGTAGCGTGGGGCATAACAAGCAACGGAAACCAATAGAACGGCACGATGTCCACGGGCTCTGACGAGTAGAGTCCCTTTGGGCAGCCCTTCAATCGTAGTTTGCGGACAAACCGCCACACGGCTCTCGTTACCCCGAAAAGGCACGAAAAGGTAACGAAAAGGGAACGAAAAGGTCCATCGCGAGCTTGTCAAAGCTAGGTTCACGCGCACGCTGCACATGCTTGCACGCATGGGGCACCGGTGAGGCGCCATGCTCGCAATTGTCTTTAGCGTAAAAACTTCAAAAAGGAATGACAAAACAAGCCTGAGCCTCCCTTCCCGTTAACCTCATCTCCACGCAGATAACTCAGGCATGCGCAAGTGCGGACAATTTGCGCAGGAGGCGTCCGACATTAAATTGCAAACGCCGGTGTCCAGTTGCTTCCTTTTCCCGTATCTCAGCAATCCAGCCGTTCGAACGCTGCGTGCGCCACGTGGCGGATGACCCCAAAAGGTTCCCGAGTTACGTGGTGCAGTACGTACGGTTGATGCGTATTCTTATGCGAGCACTTACTCCTTGTGGACATTGGCATCGTTGCCAGATGTCCACAAAAAGTAACATCTGGGGGCCCTAATCCACGCGGCAGGGTCAAGCGGAACCGGGACATCGCCGCTGCTGCGATTGGTGAGCGGAGCGGAACTGGCCAATCGCAGCAGGCGGCCATGTCCCGGTCCCGCCGTGTACATTAGGGGCCGCTGGTAGAATGTGCTAATGTCCCTTTTCGTGGACGGCTGTGTAGCCACTCTCATTAAAGCAAGATAAAAATAAACATTGAAAGTAACACCAAGACTGACGTCAGACCGCTGCGGTGGCACTGCTGTTGTCAGGGTGCGTAAGCGGTCCACGTGCGTTTGTAAACAGCGCGTTGGCCTCCACCCCAACGTCTAGAAAGCCACAGCCCAGCCTGCGATCTCCACAGTCCGGCACGTGCGTGTTCGTCGCTTCGGGAAGCAAACAAAGCACGTGCCATACGCACAAACGCTGAAAATGGCACCGGCCAGTAGCCTTCTTCTCTAATGGTGGTTTGGCGACGTGAGCGATCGAAAGCGTCGCTGAGATTGGCCTTCCACGATTGGCCGAATGCTATGACCTCAGCGAAGGATTTCTCATCGACGGAAGTAAGAGCAATGTGAGAACTTCACTTATGACCGTGTTGGCAGAGTTGGTTTCTGAGCGCAATGATTTCAAGCTTCCACCATGCCCATTACAAACACCACCGAAGGTTTTGTTCACGAGGTAATGACGTCACGAAAGGGAACCGTAGGACGGCGCCACCAAAGCATCTCGCCGTCAATAGTCGATGACAGGGGATAAACCAAATAGCTCCGCCTCCAGCGCACGCTCGTTGCCTTCCGTCAGGCTTTGACTGAACGAGCGACCAAGTATCATCAAAGGCAGAACCATATAGCCTCCTCTAAACTTGCATAGCCTAGCAGTTCGAAGAATGAGCCATAGAGTGCCCGGACGCAGATTTGGAGCGCGAGGATCTGGTAGCACAGAGCATCAAAGAGCCATTTCTCGGGGAACCGGGACGTCAGCATACTGCTTTTGCAGCGGCGAGGACCCGAAACACACTTGTACGCTCGGGAGAAGTGTGTTTCGGCATCTCGCCGCAGCGGGGCGCCAGTCACGTGGCTCTTCTCTCATCCGTTGTTTGCCGCTCTACCGTTTCAATTTCAGCTGCCGCTTCTCTTGGCGATCTGCCATGCGTTACGGCGACGCTTATATCCTAAATGTCTGTTATTGGCGTGGTGACGGCAAAACAATGTTTTCGCCCATACTGGAAGTGACGATATTTCAAGATGGTGGCGACCTTTCAATAAAGGTCTCTATAAAAGGAGCTTTGCGCCGACATACTGATGACTAGACATCTGCCGATGGGTCTTTATTATGCGTCCTCTTTCCCGATAAACAACAGTTGCAAGTGCGCCCTGTACTTCGACTTGGTCCTTGTTGCTTACGACGCTTTTTGCGTTGTAAAAGATGAATCAACTAACCCAATTAATTATTTTTCTGCGGAGCATCTACTACGTTCCTAGCCCCTCACCATATATAGATGTTCAATTTACTAATAAACTGCCTATAGTTTTATTTTTTTATGGCGCTATGGAGCGTTGCTTTATGGCGTCGCGATTTGAAGCGAATCGTCGAATAATATTTTTGCTTTACTGTATAAGCTTTTTTCTTCATTGTATATTACCTGTGCGTTGTGCGCATTACTTATGGTGAGCATAATTCACATTTCTGCAAACTGGTAACTGAGCCAAACAAATTGGGAATTTTTACGTGACTTATAATATAAATACGCGCATTATAAGAGAAAGAATCCGCCCAGGTGTATATAATAAGCTATCTGGGAGTACAAAAGTACTTGTACAAAAATAGGTCCGCTAAATTGGGCAGAAATTTTTGAAGGACCGAGTTGTACATACGTCGCAACGCTTTGAACTGCTTCACACTGTTGCCAGGGCCCGTTTGCTCGAAGCTGATTAACTTTAATCGCGGCAGAAGGATAACCGCATTTCCAGACATGTACAAATTACTCAAAGAAGGTAGTTAAGTTAAGTTACTGAGGATCGACGCCAAAAGTAATTGGAGTAAAGTAGAAACTACATATTTGTAATAGTAATTGAGTAAACTACTAACTACCGTAAAACAGTAGCGAGTTACTTTGAAGTTACTTTCCAAGTTAGTTTTTTATATTTTTGTGGTAGCAAAATGAACAGCAGTTTTGATCCGTGAAAAACCCACCGAGCCTAAAATAAATGCAGGCATTTTAAGGCTTGCGTTTTCACAAAAATAGTTTATTCGCTCGCAGAAGCAATTGACTCTCAAAGTTCTTGATAAGAGAGTTTTCCCCTTTTCCTCCTAAAGACTACCCCAGCGAAGCTAAAAAGACGTTCCACCGACGCGCTGGATGGAACGGCAGCGTTGAATTTGAGAAACAGGCTGTGCAGGTCGGGTAAGCGAGTGTCGGCATCTTAGGTGTCCAAGACGAAACATGTGAGGTTTCCCTCGGCTAGAGGGTCTTTTATAACAAACTCTCTTTCTTTTTATTTTTTCATCTTCGGCAAGTTGAGATTGTTATGACTGGCCCTCTGTATTCCCACGACGTCCGGAGAGTACGCTGAGCGAGTGCACCTGATCGCCAAGGGTTCAGGTCTCGCGCCACGACGATGAGATCATCCGGACGACTGCGCGTCTCGTTACAGTGCTAGTGCTACGATACTAAAAAAATGTTTTGGTTTAGCAGAAGATGAAACGAAGTATACTTCGCTGCTGACGCCGGGTCCAACAAAAGGATCTCCCAAGGGTGACTCGCAATCCTCACCGGCGATTACGGTATCCCGACGCGCCTGACACGCCTGACAAGTAAATCGTTTTCAACAAAGAGGAGGTTTCCCTGGCGTGAAAGGTCAGAAGGAAGCGAAGGATTACGTGAACAAGCATCGTCGCTCATACAGTTGAGCTGGAAGCGGGAATGGGCTCCCATGAATGGATTATCCGTGTCTGCGCTTGTGCGCGGGGGAGTCCGGCTTTGCAAGGGAGTATGCTCTGACGACGAGGCGACCATGGGAACAGGCGCCCAGCTGCGAGGTCATTCCAGTGGCAGCTCCCGTGGAACCCCCAAACCGCTTGAAGCAGAACTCACTAAAGGCAGACAACGTGAGAACAACAACAACCCTCGGTGTGTCCCCGTCTTTCACGGTTGCAGCTGGAGGCGCGGCGCCTGCGTGCATTACCGGATTAGGTGTTATGTTGTTATGTTTATGTATTGTTATGTGTTATGTTATGTGTTATGTTTTGGCTGCTCGTCGCCACCTTGGCCCAAGGACGCCTGTGGTGCAGCTTCTACGGCTGCCGAGTATAAGTTCGTGGGAACGGAATGTGAGGGCCCCTTGTTTGGGAATGCCACTTCATCTGCCGGCGTCTTATTTATTTCTGCGCTTAAACTTTTGTGATGAGCGAAATTAGCACTAAATTTCGGAAGTAGTTAGTAATTTGAGTAGAAGCTACCTGAAAAATTTAGTTAAATTAAACTACTAATTACCCAAATAAAGTTGTAATATAAAGTTACCAAGTTACTCAGAAAAGTAGTTAAACTACAGTAGTGAGTAAAGTAGTTGAACTACGTCCAAGTCTGCGCATTTCCCTACGAGGGGGGATGTTAGGTTACGTGACCGGCAGAGTAAGGACGTCGGGGAAACATGGCGGTGCCCCTGCGAGTAATCGATCCCATGAATGTCATTGGCTGTCTCTCTTCTTTGAACTGTTTGAACCATCACACGGCCACCTGTGATTGCACCACAGCTGAAGAAGTCTTTCTGCCTTCGCACGCTGCCGTGTACGCACTCATTTCGATCCTTGTTGTTAACTGAGGAACGTTCTTTCGCTAGTTTAAGCTAAATTCAAAGTAAACCCCAAAAGTTTAGAGGTATCAAATTCGGCGTGAGGGTAGTGAATTCGGGGTACGCGGAAAAGACTACGGTAGTGGTTACTGCGTACGCCAAAACGACTACCGTGGTGATTTAGGCGTAAGCGATAAGCGCTACCGTAGTAGTTTTGGCGTACTACACCGGCAAGCCGCTGAGGGTGAAAACCGGTCCTGGCCGGCAGCCCGCGGCAGCCAGCGGCGGACGGCAAGCCTCCGCGCCGCTAGTGTGGCCGGGCCTGAACACGCCTAAGAAGAGGCACTGAAAAGTGAGGCGAAGTCCGTACGCGAAGAAAGGTCTCGCGAAATACTCTCGCGGTTGGCCGGGTGGCACGTGCGAGTGCCCATGAACGATGCAAGGGAAAAAGACAAAACAAAGTTAAATGACACTTTCTGTTTTAAGTCATCATAAAAATAAAGGTATTTTATCAGAAAGTACACATTTCAAAGTCAAAAACGTTTTTTTTTTCTTTAATTTTGTTACCTTAAGTTTGTAAAAACTATTATGCACAGAGCATAACCTATGCGCAAAACTTGTTGTTGTTGTTGTTTTATTCGTTCACATTGTAACGAGCACAGATTTTCGCGCTCCGGTGGTCTGTTTTCTATCACTAACTTCGTGACCTTGAGCACTGTGCATGTATAACTGGAACTGATTGGGTTACTTTGACTTCCCACTAAATAATGTGTTCGGAATAGGAAAGCTTTATCTCTTTTAGGTTTATTTTATGTTGGTCTTGTGTCTGATGAAATCTAGTGAAAGTTCGACGAGTCTCCGGTGTTGTTACCATTTTGTGATCTGGCAACGGCGCTGCTTCATAAGCGATAGATAGAGCTGTGTGCTCTAGCGTACTTTGCCACACTCGGGGCATTCGACACCACTCGGGTAAAAAAAAATAAAAAAATAGATCTGCTACTGTTACCTTGAGTTCGACCGGTAATAGTCAAGAGCGCATTATTATCTGCTTTAAAAAAATATCAGAGATGCAAGTTTTTTAGCGGCAATATATACAAACGGCTCCCGTATGAGGGCGCTGCGGCGGCACTGCTGTTAAAGCCCCTTCCAGTCTTAAAAGTAGCGCAAAGTGCGTCGATGCACGAGGCACGTGCAACGTGCAGCCCTTTGAAGATCATGGCGGCACAGCGCAGCACTGGGCTAGATTTCAGACGCCATGTTCTTCCCGGAAGTGGCGCGCGGCAAGTGCCTCGAGCATTGTTAAAACAATGAATGGCGCCACTTTTCCCAGGATAGAGGGGCTTTAACTGCTGTCGGCAGTGGCAATTGTGTATTAGCCCCGTGCGCGACCGAAAGCGTCGCTGTGGTCGGCCTTCCACGATTGGCCGAACGCTGACTATGACGTCGGAAAGGGGATTTATCATCGACGGAAATAAGAGGAATGAAAGAACTTTACTTTTGACGGTGTTGGCAGTGTTTCTTTGAGAGCGCAATGATTTCAAGCTTCCACCATGCTAATAACAAACACCATCGAACTTGTTGTTTGCAAGGTAATGACGTCACAAGGGGGAACCACAGGAGGGCGCCACCAAAACATCTCGCCGCTAATAGAAGCTTCACGCGAAGCTGATTTTTGCGCAAGTGCAATGGCCACACCTGGGGCCCCTATCTTGACACTTGGCGAAAAAGTCGGCGAGAAATCCGGCGGCCGTGATTGGCCAACGACGCACTTGACCTTGGCGCCGGCCAATCGTAGCCGCTTGTCGGTTTTTTCGCCGAGTGTCCAGGTTATGGGCCTCTTGTGTGTGCAAACGTTGATTTGTGTAAACATCGTCTATGGACGAAACTGAATGTTGCTAGGGATCCTGTGAAGGTATCAATACCGGGGTGTCGAACCGAACCGAAAACCGGATCAAAACTGTCATTTTTGATCGAACCGGAACGAAGTCCAAACCATAATCAAACATGAGATTTTGAACCCGAACCGGAAGGAGACTAGAATCTCATGTGGCGGTTATCGGTTCACTGGAAACGGTTCGGAGTAATAAATCTGAGCTGCGACTGTTTTAGCAGGTGGCGGGAAGTGGCACAGTCTTGCCCTAGTAAACTGCAGCGACCTAGAGACAATTCATAAATAATTAAACAAATAAATAAATTGTGCGCTTATGTGCAGCACGATTTGCCGTCGTCAAGTCGGGTTGGAAGCGTATGCCCTCTAGCTGACAAAGCCAAAAGGGGACATAGCTATTCTTCTTTTCCTTGCAGCCGCCGCAAGGAAAGAGAACACGGACTACGTAAACACAAAAATATAAAAACAAATGGGCGGGCCCCTTGCGTATGTTTGTTCCACGATGGCCTACACTGAAAGCGGCGCCGAGAAGACATGAGTGACGCGTCATGGGGACGCCGACCTTTAGGTGGATTGCAAAGGTGCTACGAGAAGCCAATCCAAAGGCGTGTGAGTGTCTCGTGACCTTCGAGAAAGGCGCAGCGATTCGCGTTAACCTCGTTGGTGGATCCACAGCCCGAAAATCCACTAGTCGAAAAAGATCGGAGTGGGAAGGTCCAATAATTGATCTTCCGTCTCGTTGGATATTCAGACACGTTCGGCATTTCAGGCCTAGTTGGATATCCCGTCTCGTTTAGATATTCAGACTCGTTGGGCATTCAGCCTCAATCGGACGATTCCGTCTCGATGGCAGTTCAGTCCCGGTGGACCTTCCGGCCTGGTTACATCCCTTCTCGCCTGTCACGTGAAATAGTAGATAACGGATGCGGAGCGGCAAACGGCCCATTCCTCTGGTTACCGCATTCGAGCAATACGTTTCGCAATGTTTACGTATTCCGAGCTTAAAGATCTTCAAAGATGTTAAAAAGAACTTTGGTCGCTTACGCACGTTGGTTAAACTTCACTAATATTACGAAACATTTACAGTTGGTGAATAATACGAAAAAGGAAAAGACCGCACTTCACGAAGTTTCAACTGCAAAAAATCCAATATTTATTTTTAGAAACTTGTTTTATGTAGGTTATTGTAGCACAGAACCCGATATTTATTTTAGAAACATGGTTTATGTCGCTTAGTGTTTTATTATTGAATATTGCGGTAAAAAGGAAATAGGCTCCGGCAGTAATGAGGCTTCAAGAATAAAATGTAAAGACATACAACAATGAGTGATTGGTGCACACCGGACCAACTGTTTACAAAAAAAAAAAAAAAAAAAACATTACGGAGACGATGCTTCGTAGAGTGATATGTTTCCGCTTTCGCCATGAGGCACCCTTCTCCGCGTCTTCAAAAGAGCACACCGTGATCAGCGGAAAACATTAAATGTTTACGCCCTTTATGCGTCCCTAGACTACAACTGAAATAACTGCTAAGTAACCTCTGGGAGCACACCAATGCTCGTGATTCTGTCCACGTATGCAGACGATGAATGGCAGCATAGCCACTGGGGAATAAGGCAAGCGCATTCATTTCTGTGTGGAGCCTATCGTTTCTTGCCGATATGGAGCTTGATGATGTTCTTGCCACAGACAGCGGGTCGAGCAGAAGAGCCTGGATTCGATTATGTGCGGCATAAAAAAACTCAGGTTTCTTCTCGTATTTCTTTTTTTATTTGTCAGTTTTCTGCGTGATTTTTCGTTTAATAAAGGCTCGAGTGAATATGAAAAAAAAAACTACTGGCAAATGAGTGCGACAAGCAGAAAGTCAAAACATTTGTCGTAATTAATTATTTAGGGTTCTTAAACTAAGTATTTGCGCTTTCGGAAGACGCTTGCAAGCAAAGCACAATTGGTTTCATGGTGTAGAGCGGACTGCTTTTCTTCTTAAAGCTTGGCTCGTTTTAAATGAGACACTTTGTAAAGTTTTTCCGAAGCAGTGCATGAACCAGCCGTTTTCTCTGAAGGGCCGAAAAATCGGGAACATTCATTTTAAATCCATCGCAAAACTGCGAGAATCTCTCAGTTCCACTTTATTTCAGTTATGCCTTCACTCACCACCCTTTTATTAACAGAGATCAAAGTAGCAGTTTGTCTTAAGTTTGTCACGTAAATGAGGTTATTAATACCATTTTATTCGTGCTAGCCCTTGTCATTCCGTTCGCACAGCACAATAATAAACACGTAGGGTTTTTTTTTGCTCATCTGCGCGGCTTTCCCAAATGCGACTGCATACTTTTCTTTGTCGGCTTCTTCCGTAATGTTTTATTCATAACACAAAAAAACATGCGCATGTGCGGGAGACCGATAAGTAGATAAACTGTAAAGAAAGAACAAAATTACGAACCCCCCAATACTAATTTAGCCCAGAACCCGAAGAGGTTGAGGATGACGCTCATTCCCTGCGCCAAGGGGGGGGGGGGGGGGGGGGAGGGGGGGGGGGTGATAATTAGTACGTGCCCCCCTCCTTATTGCGCGCATGGGCAGGTCCGAGGGCGGGGGGTTCGCTGTATGGGCCGCAGTCTTTAGAATCAAAAGACTTGGCAAGAGGGTGGAGCGGACTAAAAAGGAGAGAGCTGAACTGAAGTGCTGACGCGCTGAGCATCGCCATCTTTATTGAATGCAAATGTACAGATATTTGATAGTTGTTCACTATCCGGGTCGTCGCAATTCAATCAGCGAAATATAAATTTAATAAAATACAAGTAATGCTAACGTATTTCGACTTGGTCGTCACCACGGTGTCGCAGAAACACAGGCCCGTTCTTAGCCTTTCGAACATTGCGAATAAATTTGAATATTTGCGTTCGATTTGACATTCGACTTTTTTGTACACTGTTCCGCTGTTACATTCGAATTCGATTCGTGTCGAAATTTTACTATGTTCACACCTTTACTTAATATGTAATTAAATACAACGTACCAAATACTGAAAGTATTTTAGATACCTATTTCAAATATTCGTGTTTGAACCTTCTGTTGTTGTTTTTTGTTGTTGTTGTCTTTTTCGTTGGTTCCTCTTTTTTTTATCGTTATATTTCGACGCACTTTTCGCAGTCCTTGTCATCTTCAACCCAGCAACCCCTTTGAAACAGCGTGAGGGTGCGGTGTGTGCTGCCTGACTCACCTCGCATGTGAGTACTGTACTTTGGTTCTATGTCCGAGCGCTCCTATGACCGTGAAATTTGCATAGAAAGGTGTTTACGATAGAACGTTAAGATAACCAAACAAAATTAAGCATATATTTGTTCCGCTGTCTCCGTTTCTATAGCACGGCTTCTGATAAATAGTTTTTGTGTGTTTTTTTTTAGTCCTCTTAATGCAGATAACGCCAAGTCATATTTACCTAGGGGCGAAATTAGTGAACGCTAATGATTTAGCGACTAGGTTTAGCACGTAACATATCACTGTTGTCATGAGCAGAAACGAAGGGTCTAGTGAGCATTTTTGATGTCACGCGTAAGAGCAAGCTTGATTTGTGCTTTTTACAGCTACTGTGTAGTAGAGATGGTAGGAAAATGTATAAGCCGCTAAGGAGGCGGTGGGATCGAGCTTGATCACAGCGTAGGCATTAGGCATTTGACGACGTGGTTTGAGTGTACTATAGGTAATCCTTAGTAGCGTGGCCATTTTCCTCGCTGCGCTAATTCCCAACTGCTTAAGTCTGTGAAAGAAAGTATAGATGTGGCGTGGCATTCTGCCGCGTGTGCCTACATAAAAAAAAGCAAGAATATATTTGCATTCGATATTGTACCGACTCCAAAGAACGACATATCAATACCTCAAATGCGGGTAATTCGTTTTCTTTTTTCTTTGCTTTGTACTGATTCACTTGAAATGCATGCAACACCAGCTTTCTCAATTTAATATCCATAATTGTTTTAATAAAAAAAACGTCTGGCTGGCATTTTCTGGTTGCTTTCCGATACGCATTCGCATCTTTATAAATTTGAGACAACCTGACTAAATATCTATATAAAAAATCACTCGCCGGGCGGTGTTTAGATTTATTGCCACTTGTACTCTTTTGATGTTTGACTCGCAGACAGGACATTTAAGTTTGATACAATCGAGGTAATGACAATAAATAAAGACGATGTAATCATTTTAAAGCTATAGTTAAAGCTCGCATTTTATTGGTTTTCTTGCATAAAACTTGTCTTGCCGAGAAAATTATTTTAGGCGCATTTTTAGTCATATAATGAGCCGCTCCATTGAATTACTTTTTTCAAAGCACATTTATTGATCACTTAGGATCTTCCAATAGATAAAGGATGTCCTGGTTGTGTCTGCATTTCCAGATTTCCCGAAATTTGATTTGTGTTGTTACGCTGTTAAGTGGAAACCTTAACTCTAAACACTTCCCTCAAACGTACTATCATTTATTTTATTTATTTATTTAATTACCTCTAAAGGCCCACAGGGGGCATTACATAGAGGGGGTACATGGGATGTCATCATAGTCGTACAATGTTGCAATTGTATGAAAATATAAAAGGAAACATAATCACTCTAACAGAACTCAATAACGCGTAACATGGTGCATGGTCACGCACACCGGCATGTAATAATTTCTAAATAATTAAAAAGTCATACAGGAGAAGTTTAAAAGTGCTACTATTTAGTTTAAATAGTAATTTGCAAGGCGAAATCCCACCATAGCCTGTTTTATTTTTGCGTTTGCTTGAAATTCAAAATTTATTCAACAGGCTCTCCGTTTTTAGTAAGACAATAATCTTCTAATGTGACCCGCACTCGCACGTGCAGTAACAGCATGCCTGGTAACCCAGCATAGTTCTGGTATGTTGAGCAAAGTAATATATGCGTCTTTCTCGTTCTGTCATGTTATTTTGGTGTGAACTTCATCTTTGTGTACGGCTACTGCAAGTAGCACATGCTGCACAAAAACCGCAGGAGATGCGCAGGCTGCCATGGTATAGGTAGAGTTATGAACCAGCTTGAACCGTTGAAACGGTAACCGAAGCGATATTTCGCATGTACGACTAAACCAAAATCAAACCGGAACAAAATAAAAAAGCTTGAACCGGGACCCGAACCGAACCGGAATAATGACGGGTTCCCGTTCGGTTCCGGTTTGGCACACTCATCAATATAAACATTACTAATGTGTGTAACAAATTAACAAAATTATTGTTTCTGCTGAGAAATGGGAAAACGATGGTCAAGCGTGCTTACGCACCAAAGCAAGGGGCAACAGTGCTTGGAATTGGGCGAGTTGGCTATTGATGCCTCGAATAAGCTGCGAAGGATTACAAACGACGACAACGAGACGATAAATACAACGCGTAAAACTGCTCACTTTTTCTCTCACACAAAGGTAAAAAAGCAAAAAGAACAAGAGGTTAAAGAGAAGTGAAAAACACAAATAAAAAATTAACGACTGCTTTTTTTTTTTTGCGATTTCCGCTATTCAAAAAGCTCAAACCTACTTCGTTGTCTCTCTTCCCTTTTCTCCTCTTCCTTCACCTTTCGCTTTTTTTTTTTTGGCACTTTTGTGTGGAAGGAACAAATACACAGTTGTTAGTTTGCACCTCGTTCAGTTTGTTTCAGTGTTGTCATTCGTAAACCTTCGCAGCGCTCTATAATTAAAGTAAGGGACACGTGGAGCGAAAACTGTCGCTGCAGAACCCAGGAATTATGGTCAGCCGCCTGTTTCGATCGAAACGAACATCGTACCGGTGTTGGTTTTGTAGGACCACAAGTTTCCAGTTGTGTTTGTCGCGCACTGGCCTAGTTTATTGCATACATCTCGGATCAGAGTCGCCATATCTGAAATGCAAATTGACCTCATGCTCTCTCGACTCTCAGCTTCTAAAAGGTGTTTCTTTTACCGACGTTCTAGGGTTGGTTTGCATGGGGTCGCCCGGGTGGTTTGCCGCTCTATCTAGGTCAGGTGACGTCTCGCGATATCACGACGTGACACCGTGATGTCACGGTGTCCCATGACGCTGCGATGTCACGTGACGACGTGACGTCATCTGACCACGTGATTCATAGTAGCACAAACCCCAAAAGCGAAACGAGCGAAACGGGTGAAACAAAGAAGTAAACGCCGGCACAAACCCACGAAGCATTCTGTGTCAATCGGTATTGGTCGAAATATCGAGCTAAAGTTGTTTTTTGTTTTCGTTTTTTAGTTTTACAAGTTTCCGAACACTTCCCCGTTAAATGCAATTGGCGCGCAGAAATAACAATTTGTCCAAGGATTTTGATAGAACGTCATCGCCTCCAGAGACGGCTATCCCTTTTAAAAAAAGAATGCCTCGCGAGCTTCTTTTGTTCTTTATCAACTTGGCATGCCATTTATTTCTGTCGAATTGTAATTTCCTAGTCCGAGAGAACAGCTATATAGTTACCAAAAAAAAATACTGTTCACATTCTTATATCAGTTACTGTATATTACACCTTTTTCAGTGTGTTTATATTCGTCTGCATATTCCAGAATTCTGCCTGTGTATTCCATTATTTTGTTTTTCTAAATTCTTGAAATTAATTTTAGTGTTCATCTTGTAATAATTTTAGGTGAAGTAAAAAATATGAACCTGCGAGTAATCAACACTGGAAAAACATATGCGTACCAGTATTTGTTTTGTTCACTGAAACATGTACATGGAATTCTCGAAATTAACAAATTTTACGAACATCTTGGGTCTACGAAAGGGCGAAATTTATGTTATATATATATACTCATTAACAATCCAATTGCAAAAAGAGACACAATAAAAAAATTGTTGCTCAACCCAGATTTATGAAGTCGAACTGTTTATTCTGTGCACCACTAGTATATATATATATTTATTTATTTTTTTGTTTGAGGACACGCAGTTGGTAACTGCGTGCCCTCAGAAAGTGTGCGCTTCTGCGAAACGCAGAAAGCACAAAACAAATTATATAGCTTATCAAGACGGCTTCACGTGACTTACTTCGTGCTCGGAATGTCACAAGAATCCATACTGACGAAGCGCTCTACGCGGGAAGGCAGTGTTTACTATTTCACCAGAGTCCCATCGCGTCACCATTGCCTGCGCCAGGCGGAGCCGTCGGGGGCAGAAAGAAACGTCGAATGGTACTCGATGCTTTGGGCGAACATCAGACGTTGTTCGGAGTCAAGACGAGCCGGCGCTTGAGCAACTCGTCGGTGGCCGAAATGGCCCCTAGGGAATCTCCGGGATTTCTGGCCAATCTAGGCCGCCTCGACCGCTCGCAGACTCGGTTAAGGGTTGTGCGACCAGGGTAGATTCGGCTCCGATGAAGCTCGTCGAGCTTTCTTGTCGGCGGAGCCGCTCCCCGTGCTTCTGAGATTTGACAAAATCAGGATCGTCGAGGGTTACGGCCGCCTACGTCCAAATAAGTAATCAAAAAGCGAAATATGGTTCGCGAGTGCGCCCGCCCACCGCTTAACGGAGAGTTGAGCGCAGAATGCGACTCCTACTGACATTTAACGGACACGATGCGATGCTCAATTAGAGCGCATCCTAAATTGCATCCGGATCCGCTTTGCATCGAATTCGCTTGAAGCGTATTAACGGTATAGCATGTCACCAGAACGAAATAACCAAACGCACTCAAAAATAACATCTTAATCAAACATATGACTCCCCAGTCGCAAAAAGGCATCATCTCGCGATCACGTTTTTAAATAACTATCATAATTTGTGAACTATTTACTTGATTATAGGATCTATTTCGACGCCATATTATGCATATTTGTCCTAGCGTTGTTGATTTTTTTTTTATTTGTGCTCGTTCTCTCTTTCGTTTTGTTTTCTGCTGTTTACTGTAAGCTTCGAAGGCTCGCCTTGTCAAGCACTTTTGTCCCCCTCTCCCTTTATTTTTGTGAACGTATTACGAATAAACGGTTAAAAAACTCGATCGAAAAGAAAATCCTGTTCCACAAGAGTCGCGGCAGGTGTTGCATACTTGTTTCGCCATGATCGGTAGAATGAACCGCTCGAATTTATGCAAATGAGAGGAGACAACATTTTATAAGCTTCCGAACGTCGTGCATGGTCAGCGGGGCATGAAGATCAAAATATCGGCCGGTCGTCGCGTCCAAGCGTCCTCGTGAAGTCGCAGTTGCTGTGCAACATCGAAAGATGCGGTGCGCTCGGACAACACCGCTTAGAATTTTGAAAGTATGAGTACACTCTCCTCTACCTCTGTGAAACGTGGTCGCACTTGGATGGCGCATACTCGGCGATTGAGGCCAAGCCTGAGATCGAGCATCCTTCGACGGTTTGATTGGACGCGTGGCCCAGCCGCCTGTTGAAACAGCACTCGTGGTGACCAATCTGTCACTCTGCTCGACCTCACTGCGAGGACGTCAGAAGTCAAGCTCACAGGCTTTGATTATAATAGGTGGTGTTGGTCTCGGGATGCCACAGTAACCATTATAGGTTAGGCAGCCCACGTATCGGCCTTGTACGGTAAGCGAAAATATACACCAACTCATGTTTACAAACAAACCGGAGCGCCCCTAGCGGACGCCACCGGCGCCGCGCATGCAAGAAGATTTATGTGGGCGACGGCAAGATTTGTTTATGGGCGACGGCAAGAAGCTCGCCGTCGCCCATAAACAAACCATTGAAATGCGATGTTGTCGGCGTCGGTGTGAGTCCCCCTGCCCTTTTTCGCGTTCGAATTGTTGATTCTACGTCTTCCTGGTGATGTCTGACTATCTTGAGCGGCGTCAGCGAAATTACCGAGGCTCGTTACACCGCAAACCTTCGCGTGAATAATGTGACATGTGGCGATTCATTCCGCGTGGACGCCGCAGTATGTACGCTAAAGCATGATGAGATTTCGCTCGCAATTTTTTGTCGCGACGCCGCTCGGGCTGCAAAAGCGTGAACCGTAGCTGAGATGGTCGACGTCGATACTGAAAATCGCAAGCAGAATCGAACCAAGTGAATTAGGCATAACAAGTCAGTGATGGTCACTGGTAACAATGATCAACGGTATCTACTGTTTACAACGAGCCTGCTTACCAACCTTCAAATTTAAGTCTTTTGAGGCCTGCACTTACTTCTTATCACAAGTACCGGGCCAACATTTGATCTACGGGCCGGTGATGTCTAGGAGAGCAGACGACAGTTCGAACGATCAGGCGGCCGTTTGACCTTGAAGACGCACTGAACGTAGTCCGCAGGTGGTCCGCACAACTTGACGGCTTTCTGGCGTTCATGTTGTAAAAAAATAAATAAATTTGATGACCACAAGTGTCCGTGAATTCAACCCAAAGTGCTTCCCACCCATGCAATCGTTGTCCGACGGCGTCTGCTTTTCCCTTTTCACGGCGCATATCCAGATTCTCGGACGAACCGAGCACGTGAAAACTGACCTTCAAACCTTTCTCGACTCTTTTGGTACGGCCTCAGTCGCGGCGTTTTGACGAGAAGGCAGGTTTTTGTCTGGTTCCTTTCAAAACAACGCAGGAATACACGTCTGGCATGGGGACTTCTGCCCACAGCCCAGACCGGAAGTGCGACCGACGCGCCACCACCGCGCCCTGACGTCACAGAGTTGAGTTCGTGTATAAGCAGGTCCAACGGAGCGCTAGCTGAATGTGGTAAAAATGCCAGTTGGGGTGCCCCCGGGCATGCGAAGCTATCAAACCGACTGTCAGATTCCAACAACCCATCTCAAAAAAAAAAAAAAAAATTTGACGCGAAAAAAAAATTTTTTTTTTCAGACCAATATTGACGGCGAGAGGTTTATTTTAAATTCTGCGCGCAAAGTCCATGACGTCACGGAATGGTTATTTGCTCTTTCGACCTCAGCGAGATGGTCATTTGCTCTTTCCACCTCAACGTGAAGGCGAAGCCCATCCACCTCTCCTCCACGCGCCCGAAACGCCGAAAGAGAAAATAAGTGGAAAGGAGGTGACTACCTACTGAATCGAGTCTCGCGCGTCAATATTTGTACACAACAACATTTTTTTTTTCGCATCAAATAATTTTTTGACAGGCGTGCCCCGAACAATCTGTTTAAAAAACATTTTTTTCTTTCTATGTTTTTTTTTTTTTAAGGTGAACCCACAGAATCGTCTTCTGCCGGGAAAAACGACGGTTCCCTGTTTCCATCTTTCCATTCCCTCTCGCAATACTCTCTCCTCTTCTCCCTACAGCAGGTATCTTATCTACCCCCCACAGGAGGAGCAGGGAATCCCTCCTTCTCAAATGGAAAGAAGGAATCGAGGGAGTATTCTCCTTTGTAGCTGCTCGTCGGCCTTTAAGGTACCAAAGGCTTCCCGCGTGACTTTTTTTTTTTTTTTTATCACCCCAGCCTGAACGCCGCTTGTCCAGATCGCATTGCCTCACCCTGGGCGTGAAATAACCGCGAGCTTGCTATCGAAGCTATAGGACGACCTTCTTCATTTTACAATGTGCGCGCATTCAAGGCGCGCTTTGCAGTGCCCAAGGCTAGTACAACGGGGCATCTTCTTGTTTTTCAGCACTGATTACTAGGGGAATGCAAATATTCGAATTTTGAATTTGAATCGAATAATAATTGTCCAAATAAACCTATGCGGCTTTCGTATTTCTGGTATTCACGTTTTCAGAAAATTCCATTCGTCGAATATTAGTGCTGTCTGAAAAAAATTCAGGTTTATTGAGGAACGCTGTTCATGTGGTGAAATAATCTTTAGAGGCTCGCGTTGGATCTAAATCCAGACTGAATTGAGCAACTTTGATTCACGAACAATTTGGACAGTGACGAATTTGCTCTTATGTTTCTCCAACAAAACAGTCATGGTCCAAGCTTCTTGGGTGCGCGCGACAATAACACGAAACCACCCACCGTTCGAATTCAAGGATCCTGCGTTATCTATACAGTCAACTCTGTGCACTTCAATCCTATTCTCGGTTGCTACGTCCATAATATGACAAATTATGAGTAAACTGCAAATAACAACGGCAACTTAATCGGTCTATTTTACTAACCCGTCGCTCCCCGCGGCGTCAAGCGAGGTGCAAGGATTAGCCGACGCAAGACGTCAACCGATTCACACGGTTCAGCCGTTCAGGAGTACCCGTCCATTTATCCGAAATGCCGCGATCCACACCTGGGATGGACTCATTCGTCGGCTAGGTCTTAAGTTTGTCATTTAAGTGCGTTCATTGACGCCGTTTCTATTCGTCTTAGCTTATCTTCGTTCCCCGTGCCCTGCTGAAGAATAAACATGAACGGCTTTTTCTATATATTCTATGCGGCTTCTTTTTTTCAGTTTTGCGAATATTAAGAACAAACTCGTTTGGTAATTGGACTCTATTGGATATTCGACTTGTTGGCCACTATTCGGCACAATTCGATTCTAATTCGACTCAAGGTTAAATCGGATTATTTGCACCGGTCTACTTATTACAAACACCGAACCTTGAAATCGAATATTAGGTAAATGGTAAACAATTGAAATAACTCGTGCCCTGTATGCCACCCGAATGAAATCAGCACTAAGCGCTCGTTGCTTTCAACCCCGATTGCAAAGGGTTACCCATCAGACGAAGCACAAATCCCAATCCTTTCCATAATGAACTGCACTTTTGTCTCATTTCTTGTACACGCTTAAAGTTCAACGATTCGATAAAAATAATATCGCAAAGGGCGAGGACGAGAAGAAGGGGATCGGACAAGCGCCGACGAGAAATTGACAATTTAATGCGATGGAAAATAACGAAAATGTAGGCAGAGTATTCTACAAAAACAAAATAGTAATATTATGGTGCCTGGAGCGCGTCTCCGACTGGTGTGTTTAGCGTCCTATCCCGCCCATACATCAAAAATAGTCCCCAAGTGGCAACAAATGACGTCACAGAAGCCGGAGTGTCATGCTGTAGCCTGTCGCGATCCTGGCGGTTGGCCATAGAAATACTGGCGAAAAGCACGAGCGAACGCGAGTGTCGCTGTCGTCACGGCGTCCCAGGCGTCCCAACTTCCTGCTGCTTCAGCTTCTGTGGACTGTCGAAGTGAAGAGCGACCTGCAGCAGAACAGGCGTCTGCCACATCCCCCACAGCTGCTGAGACACCACCAGGGTCGCGACCAGCGACAGCATAACACTTTTATGACGTCATCAGGCGGAAATCAAGGGACCACTTTTTTGCACGCGGTAAACACACCAGTCGGAGACGCGTTCCAGGCACCATAGTAATATGAAGTCGAAGGTTACAATTACATGAACTTCATTCAGCAGTACACAATTATGAACAAAATAAAACATAAAATAAGAAGGTTAAATACAAAATGAGTTTTTAGAATAAATAATTAATATTAAAAAGCTGCCCGGTTGAAGAACGTAAACAAAAAAAAAGAATTAAAAAGTTTCACGAATACAGAGTCACGTCGTGCCGTTTCTCTTCAAACATCGTCCCTCGTGGTGCACGGACGAGTGCGTCGCCTTCGTTGAAAATGCACGTTCGTGCCTCGAAGACGTTTCCGATTCTATTGTCGCACAAAGCCTATGCGGAGGGCAAGTTCGTCTGCTTCTCGCGCAGGGGGTACCGGTGACGTCAGAACGCCGCGCCCTGATTGGCTGATCGCGGCCCCCCTATCTGAGAATCGTCTGCTCCTTTGCAACGTCGTCTGCGTCTGTCTTACCTTTCCTGCGACTTTCGGAATTGCAGAGGCCAGATTCACAAAACCATGTTACGCCGAAAGAGTGCGTAAGACAAAACGTGAGAACACATTCGTATTCACGAAACGAAATTATCGTAAGTTTTGCTCAGGTTACGACGGAATCCTACGACGATCAACTCAGCATGGCCGACAGCGTCGCTCAGTTAGTTGGTCGCGACGACCAACGGACGTTTATTTTTGTACGTCCTCTTCTCACGCGTCACGACCACAAGCAGCAAGAAAAAAAGTAAAAAGCACTTGAAATAAACCACGACGAACAAGAACGCTGGATCCACAAACACCCGGGAAATGCTCCAACGGCCACGATTCCACTGACCCCGTCCAAGCGAGCTCGGCAGATAGGCCTAGCAGCGGCGCAGCGGTGCTCCGACGGTCCTTGGCCAAGACCGTCTGCCCACGACCGGCTGGCGTGCTGAATGGAATATGCCCGCGCGACCCTTGTGAACCCTTCAATCTCTTCCTCTTGTCATCGCCTCGTTTTCCGAGGCAGCGGCGACTCTCGCCGGTGAAAAAGCGGTGAATCTCCGACAGACGCAGGAAAGGTAAAGCAGCCATCGCTTTGACTAGCAGACGTAAAGCAGACGACGTTAACTGCACCAACCCGCCGACGCCGTTTAAGAGTGAGGAGTCTCGCCGCACACGCAAGGAGGGAAAAAGTATTTGGGAGGGAACTTGCGGACACTCGCTTCTTAGCAGACAAACCTCGGCGCCACGGGACACCTCGCCAGCGAGTCCCTTGACTTCCCCCCTTTATGCACGTCTGCTAGTTGTTCGACAAAAACAACGTACCGCTCGAGTTATTTCGTCTCCCCTCTCTGAAAGGCGAAGTCGAGCTCGCTCGTAAAGGCCTGCACTTCGCAGAAAAGGTAAGAGAGACGCAGACGACGTTGCGAGCAGACGACGTTGCAGAGGAGCAGACGACGCTCAGATAGGGGGGTCGCGATCAGCCAATCAGGGCTCGGCGTTCTGACGTCACCGCTACCTCCTTTCTCATGCGCAGAAGACGAAAATGAGCCCACTTGCGAGGCGTATACACCCTTTCTACGTGAACGCCGCCATATTCAATTCTGGAACTTCCGGTATGCGTCAAAACATCGCTTTCTTCTCGCCTCGTCAGCAGAACGTGTTAACATTTTAATTGCAACCGTCATTCGTTCTTGTTTTGACCCTTCTACACTTTTTTACTTGTTCGGGGTTGTAATCTCTTGCTTTTTTTTTTTTCGGAACGCATACCGGATATGGGGATAACGTGGCTGGGTGCGAGGCTAAACGAAAAAGGTGTATACGGGACTCTGGTTTATAGTGGAACAATGGGGCGTGACTGCTCTCTCAAACAAGTACGGCGAGATGCCGAGCAGGTTAGGACTCCCGTGAACGGGCGCGTTCCACGTCGCTAAACTTTTAGGTGCAAAGTGACGTATAGAGACAGTTTGAGAACAGGGGCAGCAAAGGATCAGAAAAGCGGGCCGCTTCCGATTTCCTCGAAGCTCGACCGCAGCCCAAGAGCCAATGGAGGCACCCAGCCAGCGCCGAAAGTATAGTACGTGTTGAGGGCGCCCACAGCCTTCTTGCCTTTGCTACCGCTGACTAAACGAATCGCACACAAAAATCTTCCCCGATCGTTGGCTTTTTTTTTTTTTTTTTCTGCGCGTTATCGGTTTTTCCGGTGAGAGCAAACGCACGGAGACAACGAGACCCGTGACCATCCACTTTTCAATAGGGAGTATTCACTGGCGGCCATAGCTGTGTGCGCGACTGCTGAGCGCGTGCTGATGGCTAGCTTCCAGGGTTCTTTTGCAACGTGCATTCCACACCGTCAAAATGGCCGGTCTTAGCAGCCTATTAATGGGGGCTCGTTCTGAGCATGCGCTCTAGGCAGTACCCACAAATATGGCACCCAGTGAATACTCCTTATAGTAGCTATTGCACTTGTTGCGGCAGACGCCCCATGCACACTGTTGCCCACCTGGAGGCTGGACATCAGATATACGAGAGAGAAAAGTGGTGGCTGCGTGTTGTAGACGGCGATGGAATACAGGTATAGGAAAACTGCAATGCTGTTTGGTTTAGCGCCATCTAGCGACTGAAACTAGAAACTTTGGGTATGCCTGGGAGTGCGGACTGCGTTGTTCAAACGTGAGCTATTACGCTAGTGGCGCCGCTTAGCCTAGTGTCTGAAGCAAGAAATACTGGGTATCCCAGGAAGCCGTGATCGCGTAACATGCCAGTACGGGGGAAGCCACGGCCCTGGCGGGCCAATCGGAACGTGACTACGTGTCATCAGAATGGGCTATTACTGCGAAGAAGTATCAGGCTTTCCGCTGCGTCATGCAACACTATGTGTGCGCTGCGCTCGTATGCGTAGCGCATATCGAAGCCATCGGCACACAATGTACCGATGGCTTCGCCTTTTGCCAAGTTACAGCAAAGTAGGGTATAACCTTGGCTCTCATTCTGCTGGCGCCGCCTGGCCGTTGCCGGCTGGCTATAGAAACTCAGGGAGAGATTAGAGTACGCGGGGACGTCGGAACACCTAGCTCCGGCCAGAATGACCACTGGGCAGAGGCCAGCCAGCCCCGCCTCCACCCACCCCCCAAGGGCGCCCGAACACCGAACGGCGGCGTCCGCCACTCGAACGCGCTCCAACAGCGAGTAGAGACAAAGGCAGGCAGCCCGGTGTCAAACAGCCAAGTCAGAGCCCGGCGCCTTCGCGCTGTCCCAGCCTCCACCCGCATAAGGGAGATGCACCGACATGCGGATCACTTTCGCAGCTGCCTGTTTGGCTACGTCGCAGCGTAGCCTCGGCTGTGGTCAGACTTAATTTAGCTCGAAGCGCTTTACCTGATAGTTCATTATTTTTGGCTCCCACGACGAAACACGACGAGCTTTGCGGTTCTCTCTGACGCGTTGGAAGCTCCGTTCGTTTGGCGGTTGACTGCGCACGGCAGACAACAACTCCGCCGACGCAGGTTGGAGCGATTATGCGGCCCCGGCAATCAGATCGGGGGACAGCTGCGCCGCTTCGAGAAGATTTAGGAAATGTTCAACATGCTGCCTCTGAGTCAGCGTTGGTTGTACCGGTCAACTTACGCGACTCTGAAACTCAGTAATGGCCGGGAATTCTCGAGTGAAAAAAAATCGATAATAGGAACAAAATAAAAAACAAATAAAATAACCCAATTTATGGCACCAGCGCTCGCAAGCCAAACCACGTTTGAAGTTGGAGGAAGGTTTAAACGCACGAGGCAACGATATTACCGTTGAAAAAATCTACAGCACGTATTTTGTTTTACGTAGCTTATCCTTGGCACAAGTAAGAGAAAACGCGCCGCCTTTCCCCGAAATACTTCGATTCCGCAGCGTAATAGCGAAGGAAAACAACGTTCTTCTCGACCTACAGCCGCGTCTGGCGGACATGGGAACTGCGCACCTCACTCGGAAGGCCGTGTCAGAGTTGACCCCAAGCTTCGATTTGTTTCATTTGTTGTTGTTTTAGTAAAAACTAGAGGACGCGAAATAAATGGTTTCTCGTTCTTCATTGAATAGGCGACAGAGGCCAATTCTTGCAATGAATTGGCCCGAGGCCCGAAAATTGTTGACCGCTCTTTTAATAGGCAGCAACGCCCACCTCATATTTTGCCACTGCCGCTTGCGGGTTGTCGTACCGACAACTCCAGGGAATAACCGAACCGCCTTTCAGATTTTGGTAAGAGTTCTCGACTTTGAACGAGACGGAGCGCCCGCGTTTAGGTCGCAGGAGTACAACTAGAAGTTCTCTTAAATGTTTCATGAACGGGGGTGCTACTGGCTAGGACTGCTGACTCCATAGCCATATTGCGGCTTCGAGTAATGGCCCGTTCACATGCTGGCGTTTGCTTAGCATCGAGTTCTTGCGATTTCTTACGAGAGAATACACTGTCACGCTAGCGCCATAATATATGAAGTATACCCTGGAACGTCATTTCACTACAGCGAAGGTTTTGTGGTATTTGCGAGCTTAAATGTACGTGCTATCTATGAGAAATGATCGTGTACAACATTGTCAAAAGTATTTTTTTCGATAACAAAAAAAAAAAATTATGCTTACACAAACACACACAAGTATAATGTATGCGAACTGGGAGTGTTCAACAGGAAACCGATAGATGGCGCCAGTGCGTTCTCTCGTCATCATCATCATCGTCGCCAGAGATTTTCGGAGGTTTCGAGGCAGACGGTCGTAAGCAGTAGCGAGTGTGTGAACGGGCCTTGGGTCGGGGCCGGCGTCGGCCCTCTGCCACGCGGTCCCTAGCGCGTCGCGTGCCGGCGTGTACCCGCGCGTGCCACCGGACGGGGCGTCCCGGGCCCGGAGTCGTCCCACTGCCAGATCGATGCCGGCGCGGGGCTATTTCAGGGGGCGTTGTCGATTGCGGCAGCGCCGAGTCGGCGGCCGCCGAGCGCGCCGTTCGGCTACGACGACGGACTCCTTGCGACGACGGCACGGCGAGCGGTGACCCACAAAAAGGCACCCACCAATAGCCGACGCTCGAGCCTGCCTCGACGGGCAACAATGACGCGCTTTGTTTGTTTACCCAAAGGGCGCCATCCCTCCGAAAAGAAGTTGTACTTCGGGACTCTTTCGCGTCTTTTCACTCGAACATTTTACTTTTTTTTTTTTTTTCAAAGATACGGACAGAAGGGAATTTCAATAAATGGAGAGCAAAACAAACTCGACAAAGGCAACATGGAGCGCACATTCTTTAAGGGCAAGCATGCTCTTTTTACGTAGGCTTCTCCTCCTTCCGTTTAATACGTTATTAACAAGGTCACCAAAACGATGGAATGCACTTTTTGGGGACAGGTGCCTTATGGCACGACTTCGTTCGCTCGATTAGCGTCGAGTGAAATTGTAATAAAAATATCTCGGGTCAGTTTTGCGTACACTCGCGGACTAGTTACAAACCGGACAAAGGTTAAAAATAACCGCTAATAGCAGACATGTGGTTGGATGCTCTTATGAGCAACCTTTCTTACGCTTCAGTGGCATCACTAAGCAAAAAAAAAAACAGCTTTGTCAACATACGGTGCTGCGCAAGGTAACTCCCATAGTCCAACCAAAGGCGTCCTTTTCATTCGGCTACCAATGTTGACTGCTTGTTCGCCAAAGCGAGAATGCGGTGCGCATTCATTCCCACGTGTACTTCCTATACTTCGTTTCACTTCAAGTCCGAGAGCAGCCGACGGTTGAAACCGAGGGGCAAGTCAAGGCAGCTTCGAAAGCGCAACGTCGTGGCATTCTCCGTTTTTACCTGAATGGTTTTTCCGCCGGCTAATCCTATCGAAGAGCAGGAAATGTGCCGTGACTTTGCGTTTTAGTGTGTGTTTATGCGCTCGTTTGTCTTTTAGGTTTTTAGCGCTTGATGTGAAACGCAGTACAGTCTCAATCCTCGCTACTCGCTCATCGATTGCCAATGAAGGGAAACGCAGTACCAGTACAGTCTCATTCCTCGCACCTCGCTCATGAATTGGCAGTCAACGGCGAACTTCTTTTTGTTTCTTTTTAATTTCTACCGATTGAAGTAGCACGTTTGACTCTCATCTTTCCGAACTTTGCATTAACTCGCTAATGAGGGCAATCCGAGAAGCGACATTAAAACAACTCGGCACGCGGAATACAACGTTTGTCAGGTAGCCGGCCCAGAATTTGCGTACTTACAATGCTCCTTAAGCTTGACGTCGTCACTCGGATGCCGAAATATTTTTTTTTTATCCGCTAGTTAAAGCTATCTCGATCACTGCAGCCGCTAGAATGTCTTTTCCGGCTTGTCTCGTCCTTTTCATGCTCCTGTTATTTCGCGCTATTGTATATATGATGTCTTCCTCGGGCTGGGTTGTGATCGAAGAGACAAAACTTCACCACGTAGTTAGACCGGCAGGCGCAAGAATAACGCAGAGTAGCTAAAAACGACCATGTCGCGACAGCGTGAAGTTTAGGAAGCACCGAATACTCCGCTACATTGTTGGCGCACGCGTGATATCGACGCATTTTTGCGTTCTACACCTAAAGGGTAATGGTGGACACCGCGATTCACCGCTTGCGTTAGGACACTAAGTGGGCACTTTCCACTAAACCACTAATATAGATGACAGCACTCTCAAGTCGAAATACAAACCGGGGAGAATAAAAAACGGTGATCCCTCCTTCTCGCTAACAGTGTCGCGCTGTCAAGAAGCCGTACTTGTCGTCGTACGCAGCACGGGAAACTACCGTCTCCCGCTCCGACTCCGTAAGCGACGTGCGCTCTCGACGCCGTCCCCGAGGGGGGCGGGGTCGGACCTCGCGAGAAATCGCGAGGCAACCGCTCGTGGGCTGACGCGTCTCTCGCCCGGCACTCAATGAACCCCTTCAGTCGTCGCATTTGGTTAGTCGACTGAGTCAGTCAACGAACACAGCCTCCGGGTCTGCAATTCGGAGAGAGGTTCGGCACTTGGCCGGAGGCCCGTGTTGGACGGCCAGGGGCGGGGTGCGGGGACCTTGGCGAGCGGGGCGCGCAGGCGATCGATTCCGAGCGGGCGCCATGAGAGGCCCGGAGGAGCGCGGCGGCGCAGGAGGCAACCTGGCCGACTACTTCTCGCGTCCCACGAGTGGTCGGGGCGCTCGGTCGGCAAGACCTTTGGCAGCGGCGCCCGTCAGGCCGCGAGCCAGGGAGGACGCCGTAAAAATAGCGCCGCCGACTCCGAGCCGTCCGCCGGGCCACGGGTTTTCCGACGCCGCCGGGTCCCCGACGGAAACCCCGGGGCTGCTCCGGACCGCGGTCCACCCCGAACACACAACCCGCGACACCTTCCGAACCCGAGGAAAGCGACCGCTCGGACCTCTCGACCCAAACGACATCGGGGGACAGGGAAGGTTTCCTGGGGTAGCCTCCGCTAGCCCGCGGGGAGGGATGGTGGGGGGGCAGGGTGCCCGGAAGGGGTCCCAGGCCCGGGGTCTGCGCGCGGGGCGCGTTGCCATCGCGACGGTCCGAACGGGTACCCACCGGGATAGGGTCCCAGCCGGCTAGCATGGCGCCGGGCGGGGGCCGCGCTGGGGGCTGCACCGCTGTCGTGGAGGGGGCCGCTCGTGGTGCCGGTGCACCGCCGGCCGCCGGGAGGGCACCGCCGCTGGCCTACTGAGGCTCTCAACACAACAGGTTTCCATGGCTACTCGACGCACGACGCCCTCGCCGCGCTCCTCGCCGGACCGCCGGGCCGCCGTTTCCTCGCCGTCTCGGGGTCTCGGAAGGGCCGACGCGGAAGCACGCACCTCGGACGGGGGACTCGGGGTCCTGGGCACGCGACGGAGAGGCGGCCGTACGGGGGAGACGGCGCCGGAAGTGGAGCCCGCCGAACCGGGCGTGACGTCGGGCGCCCGCCGCAGCGTCGCCAGGCGGTCTCGAATCAATTTCGGACGCTCCTCGTGACTGTTGCGCGTCGCCAACAGGGGCGCCCAGAGACATCCGCTCTTCGCCAGGAATCCGCGCACCGACAACGCGGCTTATTCGGATCGGGAAACCAGATCAAAGTCATCGCGTATTGCATCAAACAAGCCAATGGCTTCCTTTCGGCATGATGGCGATGAACGCTTTCAGGCACTCGCAACTCGAATTCTCTCGCGTGGGCTTAATGCCCGTCTCTTTTCATTCTGGCTCTTACCAAAGTGTAGCGAGGTGCGCATTATTTGTTTCACCTCATGTCCGGACGCAGTCAAAGTTAGGATCCGATGAGACTAATAAAAATCATTAAAAGCGCAACGTCACGGTGTTCGTCATGTTTCTGTGCGTGTTCTACTACGGGTAAATCAATCGTGTATAGGGAAGGGCCCGTGACTCGCGCTTTTAGAATGTGTGTTCCCGGTCTTAAGCATTCGTGCCTTGGACTGTTGTCGGATTTATGACGAAACGAAGTATAGTTGGGCAAGTTTATGCAAAATCAGGATAAATAGAACTGTGAAAAAAAAGAGGCCGAGTAGAAGAGTAGAACACGCTTTGCGTTTGTGTGTGCCCTCTACTTGCTTTTTTGTGCTGTTCTATTTGGAAAGAAAAGTGTCATCTTAAATTCGTTCTAATCATCTTGACTTGGATTTTGTTACCTTTTAACCTTGAACCTATGGCTTGTTCCGGCGTCTGCACAATATATCCTTTAGTACCCGCGCGTCCATACTCCAACGAGTCAAAACGTGTACAAAAAACGACACACCTTACGCATATGTCTTTAACATTCTTCGTTAATTCAATCGGCGCGCTTTATTAATAACACTATACATCGAAAAAGCCGTTGACAAGTTATCAGAAGCGTCATTTTTCGCAATTTACGCTAACTCGATCATGCTGACAAAAACAGGGAGCGCAGAATCTGTTCTCCTACCATGCGCACGAAGTGTGCGGGTTGCGCATGTTGGGCATGTGTGATGGGGTTAATGCGTGCGGGACTAGCGCAACCACACACTTCCCGCGTATGGTACCTTAACACATTCTCCGTCTCCGGGCCTTTGTCAGCACAACCAAAAGCTCGTGCAATGTTGTTGTTGTTGTTTTTATAATTATACTATTAGTCGTCCCCCGAACCTTTTCCGCTTAGCTCCGTCGATGTAGGCAGGGAATCACTTGACCCAAAGTTCGATCCCCGGGAGGAGCAGTCTTGTGCTCGTGTTTTAAAATGCACGTGCGCTTTGTACATAGAAACTTAACCCCCGTGTGACGGCCTATACTTCGTTTCACATTAAGTCCAGACACAGCCGACGCTACGAGCTGTTGGCATCCATTCCGACAGCATCAAAATCGCATCATCATGGTGTTCGCCATGTTTCTTTCGGCGCTCTATCGTCGCTGAAAAAATCATAAACAAAAAAGGCTTAGTGACTCCTGTGTTTTTTTTTGTTTTTTTTGACCCTGCTCGATTGGTTTCTTCAGCTCGTAGCCTCGACTGAGTCTGGACTCACGCTGAAACGCAGTATACCGTTAGAACCAAGTGTCACAGCCCAGCATTACAGCCGAGCGTTTCGATGTTTCGTAGAAATGAGCGCTTAAACATATTCTGCGTTCAAAATGCAGAGTCAAAGCGGCATCCGAAGAAGGGTTAGTAGGTGCCCCCCCGAGCTTCGAAGCCATCCCTGTAAAGCGTGCTTTGCCTGCATAACTTCGGTGCACTGCGGCGATGCCAGCCCCCCGCGGGAAATGACCCGCTGTCGTGACGCAGAGTTTCCGGTCAACTGCGCGCCCGTGACGGGCATGGGCCGCGAGGGGGCACGCCCCCCGTCTCGCGTGGACCTTATCTCGGGGCTCGCGCATGAACTGCATTCGGATAAGGTTTCCTGCGTGGGCAAGGTCCCGGAAGTACCGACAAACCACTGCCTCGTCCGCGAGATCACCTCAGCGCGCACAAATGGTTCGTCTATCTAGTTTATATCACATCGTTTAACGAGAAGAAAACTAGGTCTTCGAGACATTCTCGCGGAAATATGCCCTCGTTTTCTTTGACTGAAAGTATTTAGAAAAATACTTTTCATCGAAATATTATGCGAGATTGAGAGAAATTTGAATAACAAAAACTTTATCTATCAACACAATATTTTTTTTCAGTCTGCTTTTTTTAATTCAAATTTTAAGAAGGGAAGACTCTTCTCGAAACGTCAGTATTGATAGAGTCTCTGTTGCAACTCAAATTTATCTTAACGTAATATTTCTGTTTTAACTAGAAGAAAAGCGCGAACCGAATTTATTTTCCTTACTTCTTTGGCTCTTCAGCCATGACAATTGAAGGCAATACTATTTCGTGCTGCCTATTGTTGTACTTTCTTCGTATATTGCCCTTTATATCGGTGGATGTCTTGCGTTTAGAGCTGTTTACGTTTTGCGTTGTTATTGCTGTTGGTATTTACAGTTTTGTGGTGTCTGGTTTACCTATGCAGTCAGTGGAGCACTGTTCAACTTTGTCTTGGCCACTGGAAGGGCGACTAGCAATTCATTCAGTCATTCATCCTATTTATATGCTTATTTTTTGTGCGCATAAAGAGTTGATGCCATGGTGAAGATGCGCAAACAGTGAAATTACAAATTATTCAGAAACTACCTAAACGCTAGCAACTTTTAGTTAACAACGTCGATATCTGTTGCGTCTAGGATGTTATATAAGTGTTGTGTGCGGGTCATGGGACTAATCGAGATCATTTTATTAACAAAATAAGTAAAAAAAAAACTCGAAAAATTCGCCTTGGAACTTGAACATAAATAGATAATGTAAGATCAGAGAAATGAATTCATCCATTAGGCATTTATACAAAAATATTACATCTCCCTTACATCTTGAAGTCAATGTAAGGCAATATTGTTCAATAAATATATCAATATATAAATATATAAATAAAAGATACTATTATTATAAAGTTCTGTCAATTGAGAGTGGTTACGACACTGACCACATACAGACACAGATACTTTGTGTTTTCCATAGGATTTGCAGATTAGAGTGCACACTTTTAAACAGAGACATTTTTTTCTTCACAACATTTTTGTTTATTTAAACATTTTTAGACCTGATGATACCTCGTCGTATCTCATTCAAAAATGTTAATGCAGTCGGAATTATGACATAATGTTGAGTAATCACAGGATAGCTTATGAATATACTTACAGAACATCTCCGAGTTCACTAATGTAAAATAAAAAAAAAAACCTTGTAATGAGATAAAGCGCGCCATATTACAGGCACTAAAACAAGGCCAATTAAATTTCTTCTTTCTTAAAAACAGTCGCAGAACTTTTTTTTATTAAATTTTGGTTGACAACATGATCTAAGTAATCTCAAGATTGCTATAAAAATTATTTGTAGCGTTTATTTATTCTTTTGTTTCGCTTATGTTCTCATGAACAGCTGATGTCTTGGTAATGATGTACAATGAGTGAGGTCACAATTTAGTCAATAACAACGTGAATGAAAAAAAACATTTGGGTTAAAAACGTCGTTCCGCTGTACAGAAGATGCTACACAATTGCTGTATATGGGCCGTGGGGCTCATTGAAATGATTTGATTAACAAAGTGATTCGAAGAAACTAGCAAATTTATTTCTTTATTTATTTCAGTTTACCCCGCAGCACCAGAGGCATTATAGCAGGGGAGGGGGATAGTACATTTGCGTATAAGATGACATGGTACTTGCGTACACAATGTACAAATAAGCAAAAACACAAGCTCACAGGTGAATATACACTTGCACAGTATCAGCCAAACACGAGACAAAACAAAAACGTTTGAGTGTCACAAAAAGAGGCACGAGCCCCTCCACTCAGATCAACCACAATAGAAAAAAGAAGGACAGAAATCATAACATTACATAAAAAAGCGCAAAACAGTGCAATACAGAGCTACCCACAGAATCCGGCACATTTTCCACAAGAGAAGGTAAACGTAAAGGAGATATTATATTGTCTTCAGTCATGACAGCCTGCCCAACCATCGCGCTGCAGTCTGTCGTAAAAAAGAGACTCGGACACGATGGAAACAGTTCCGTCATAAAGTTCATTCCACTCTTTTATGGTGTTAGGAAAAAATGAATATTTAAAAATGTTGGTTCGGGCTGTGTATACTCTTATTTTCTTAGAGTGGTCCAATCTCCGAGAGATAAAGCGAGGTGGTTGTATGAACTTCGGTTTAATAATACCCGTACGGTCATGATATATTGCATGAAGAAACTTCAAGCGCAGTCGTCTTCTTCTTGAGCATAGTGGTTCCCATTCTAATTGTTTCTTAAGAGCAGTAACACTTTCTCTGTAGTTATAATTTCCTGTAACAAATCGAGCTGCTCTGTTCTGAACTTGCTCCAGTTTGTTTGCGAGACAGCGCTCTTTTGGGTCCCACAAAACACTGGCGCACTCTAGGATTGGTCTTACGTTAGAATTATACAGGGTTGCTTTTACATTCCGGGAACATGTGTTAAAGTTCCGTCTTAGAAAATTTATCATGCGGTTTGCTTTAGCCGTAATGAAGTCTATGTGTGAGCTCCAAGAAAGACTGGGAGTGAAGTGGACGCCAAGATACTTTACTGCTTCAACCCTTTCTATCGGAACATCGGTAATCATGTATGAGAAATTAACTGGTTGACGTTTCCTAGTGAAAGTCATCAGGTTACATTCGTTAATATTTAACTTCATTTTCCATTGAGCACACCATCTTGAAATGCGATCAATGTCCTCTTGCAGCACCAGGCAATCTGCCTCCAACTTGATGCCACTGTATAGGACACAGTCGTCCGCATAAAGACGAATGTTTGATCTAATTTCTCCAGAAATATCATTTATAAATATTAAGAATAAGAGCGGTCCTAATACGGAACCCTGGGGGACACCCGACGTTACATCTAAGTAAGTTGACGTTACTCCGTTAATCAATACTGCTTGCTTTCTATTTGTTAAGTAGTCGGTAAGCCAGTTAAAAACAACGTCTGGAGCGTTCAAGAATTTCACTTTTTGCAAAATTAATTTGTGAGGGACCATGTCAAATGCTTTCTGGAAATCCAGAAAGATGCAGTCTACCTGTACACTTTTATCAAACGAATAAGCGATATCGTGATAGAATTCTACTAATTGAGTGTCACATGAAAAAACCACCTCTGAATCCGTGCTGATAGGGAATTAAAAAATTATTTCTGTCAAGATGTTTCGCAAGGCTACTGTAAACTATATGTTCTAATATTTTTGAGCATACACACAGTAAGGAAATGGGTCTGTAGTTTTCTACTTTGTTTCTTTTCCCGCCTTTGTGAACCGGCACAACATGAGCTGTTTTCTATTCCTTGGGCAGGCTGCCAGAGGACAAAGACCTATCAAATAACACGTGCAAGAAAAATGACAAAATTCCAGAACACTCTTTTAGTACGCGGCAAGGCATTCCGTCCGGTCCGGTAGCTTCGTTTTCATTCGAGCCATTTATCAGTTTCAAAATCCCGTCCTGGCTTAGTTCGATGTCAGGCATGCTATCTTCTAAGATTGTGGAAACGAGGGAAAGGGCACCCACTATAGGCGACGAAAATACAGATTTCGAAATAAATATTCAAGAGGGCCGCCTTGTCATTATCGTTATCAACTAGCCGAGCCGAATCGCTGATAGGAGGAATGCCTGTCACGTCTTTCTTTGATGTCTTCACACACTTCCAGAATTCCTTCGGGTTTCGTTTTAGCCTATCACCGAGGGAATTGTGATATATAGTTTTAAAGTAAGACACTTTAGTCTTAAGAAGTGCTGTGAGCTCCTTTAGACGGCTCAGAAAATCAGGATTGCCTTTTTGTCTATATTTCACATATACACGCCTCTTTTTCTTAGCAATAGTTCTTAGCTCTTTGTTTACCCATGGTTTCTCTTTCCGTCTTCTCGGTGTGATAACTTTTGAGGGAATTCAAGTATCAGTAAGTGTCATCAACTTGGTTTTGATCATAATCCATAATGTATCTACATCAGCACCGATACTGGTTTCTTTAAACGAAGAAACGAAATTAAAAAGCTCGTCAGCTATGCTCGCGTAGTCACCTTTATCGTAGAAAGAATTTTCCTCGAAGGCATATTTGCCGTTTGTTTCTTCGCGCATTTTATGTTCCCGATTACTGTCAGATGGTCGCTCGTGCCAGAAAGGGTGGAAACGGATGACACAATAGAACTATCATTGCTGAATATTAGATCCAAGGTACTATTTCTCCTTGCATCTAAGCGCGTAGGAAATGTAACGTGCTGATGTAGAGCGAAACTCGAAACAAAGTTCACAAACGTCCTGTACTGCACAGATGCGTTCAAGGCAACCAGAATACCCTCGTCCCAGCGTATGTCTGGGAAATTGAAATCCCCTCCCAATACAAGATAGTCGTACAAGATTGAGGACAGGGCGTCTGATAAAGTTTGGATACATTCGTCGCTAGACGCAGGTGGTCTATAAAAGGAACCGATCACGAGAAATTTACCATCACGCAAGGACAGTCTACACCAGACAGATTCAAATGAATATTCCGAAAAATCAATGGGGATGCTTTGTAGGCTGCTATGAATCAACAGGAATACGCCACCGCCATGGCTGTTCCTGTCCTGTCGATAAGCCACATAATCAGACGGACACACTTCCGCGTCACTGATCGTTTCATCAAGCCAAGATTCTGTACCTATTACTATACTAGGCCTAGTCAAATCAAGTAGTTCTGCGAAGTCATCAACTTTATTTTTAATACTGCGGCAGTTCAGAAGTAATACATCATGTTCGTTCACTAGTTCGGTCCTCTTGACTACAGGATTCACGGGATGCCGGGCCGGTAGCTATGCAGCTTTTTCTTTGACGCACATGTCTGTTGGGTCAACATAGTAGGTTTTTTTACCAATAACCAGTTTGTTAAAACGCAGTTGAAATTTAGTTTTTTGGGGATTTGGCAAATTCTAGAAGTTTCCTTCTTTCATGACGGACGTTATCAGAGAAGTCCTCTCCAACTGCTATTCTGCTGTCCCTGAACTTAAAGGCTTGAGACAGTATTCCTTGTTTAATCTTGAAGGATGAAAAGTTTACAATGATTGGCCTACACTTTCCTGTTTGTAACCGGCCGAGACGATGAGCACGTTCAACATGTGCACCCTCAAGTTTAAATCCGAGCAGTTCGTCGCACACTTGCGCAATCTTTGCTTCCGACACTTCCCACGTCTCGCTTGTTCCCTCGGCATTTTTATATGTTGTTGCCTTGCTCAGGAGTCCTGTCTGCCTTGGAACGTTAACATAAATAGATGACGTGAAATCAGGGCGCATCATTAAACCATTGCCCTGATAGTTAATTAATATAATTTTACACGGTGTTACCATGATAAAATATTTATTCTTGTCTTCGTCCCTAATATCATTGTTAGAAACAGCTGCAAACCTGTGTATCTTATCCACGGTGAAAGTTTGCTTTAGAGTACTTTTTTAAATTATCTATCAAGCCCTTACTAACAAAAAGAAAAGTCCAAAAGGCGAAGCCTTTTAGTCAAGAAAAGTGTTGAAAACTGGGCTAGTTGTAGTAAGGTGGTTAGTTGGGCGAGTTGGTAATGAACATGGTTAAAATTGCGCACAAATAGAAAGGAACAGAGGAGAGAGAAGCGACAAGCGCAAACTCACAACTCGATGTATTGAAGGAAGAAAAAAGAAGAAGAGCCCGCAGTATCCGCTCGGGCCAAGGCCACGTTGACACGGGGGCACTCGAGCACGCGGAATGCGCACAACATCAACCACACTCATACAATTGCAGAAAGGCGATTTCCTTGTCGGTTAATGCCACAGAAGGTTGCACAATACACATGCACAATACACAGCAAAGTGAACTCTTTCGAATATAAACAGGTAACTTTTAGGATGTATATTTTATTGCTGCATTGATATAGAAATACAAACAAATGCGTAAGTATAAAAACAAAAAAGATATAAAACACTTTTGCCATGCCAACACGTTATATCTTAATTGAACTTGCCGACTAAAATAAACTTAAATTTGCATACAAACTTTAAGCGTCACAAGATCCAAAAAGAGCGCAGAAGATGCGGCTGGAAATATTATTCAAGTTAAGAAGTGTTCGAGTATGTTTTTGACAACTGTCTATAATTTTGAGACCCATTCTTGTTTCTTTATTTTATCGTACAAGTTACCCGAGCTACATCTATATCCTCCCCCCCCCCCCCCCCCCCGCCCCCTCAAAGCTTCTGGAGCCACGGGGAAAATGCGGGTCTATAAAAAATGCCCAGCCAAAATTAAGTGAACACAAATCGTGCCGCTACGGACGAGAGAGGAGAAAAAGATGTGACGCATTTCCGGTCTCTGTTAGAATGGAAATAGGAATTCAGAGCGCGATGGAGAGGAGACGCAATGCCAGCGTAAGAATACTTGAGTATAATATTCCACGAGCAGATGTGGTGCGAAGTTGTACTTCAGTATTGAATCCCGCTATTAAAACGAAGAAATCGAACGTCCGAAACTGAATGCTCTGCTTCATCCACCTGCCACGAGTTTAAACCCTCTTGAACAAAGCCCCCCCCCCCCCCCCCCACACACACACACACGCACATACACTTTTGAAAACTGAGCCTCAACAAGGGGAGGAATTTTTTCGTTCCGTGTGCTTCTTTAGAAAGGAAAGAACCGTTCCCACTGCGAAAATAGACGAGCTGTCTACTTTCAGCTATAGACGCAACTTCGCTTTTAAGCTAATGGTAAACGGCTCTTCCGACGACTAACACATTTCAAAATTGCGGCTCGAAATGGTGCTTGAAGTGCTCCGGCGTCAATTGCACCTTTTTTTTACTAAATATATTTTCTGAAAGACCACGAAAAAATAATCATTAGACCAGCAAAAGCATTTTCCCCAAAACTCTTTAAATAATTTTTCATCGTAGAAATTTAGTAGAAAACCCGAAATGCAAATTAATCTGAAAAGCTTTTCTGAGTCAAGCAATAGCCAGCAATTTCCTTCGAGATTTTCAGCACGAAATTTGAGACGATTTGCCTTTCGTATTTGATCCGCCGGCGTCGCCAACGAGGTGACCACCCGTGGTGGCTGCATTCGCGATTCGCCGACATATGGATCCAGATGCCGCTTCAGAAGCAGGATGGTATGGAAGCCTTTGTTTGCTATCACGACACGAACGCTCGGAGCCAGCGTTCACGTCGGGCTGGAGAGACCCACTCCCCCTTTCGTCGCGGACATTTCTTGGTGTGAAACCCACGAGATGGCATTCCGCTTCACTTCTTTATGGTGTTATTCCATTCCACAGCACAGCACCAATTTCCCTCTCGCCTGCCGCAAATTGCCAGAAACATGCACAATCCGCAAATCCACAGACGATCACTCGCTGCAACACACAACGCCATAGGGGAGGGAGCGTCTGCCCTCGGATGCAACGTTTGACGTCACAATCAACCCCAGCGCCACCGCTGCTCGTTGTTGCCAGTAGAGAGACAGCCAGTGATTCGGAGGTGTACGCGTATATTTCGAAATTCATTTTCTTGAACGAAAATGAATATTTGCTTATAGACATTTCTCAGACATACTCGAGGGTGTATATTTTGTGTGGTGGTGAAAATTTGATAAACATTAATGGCCATGAGAACAAATGCTGTGCGAATTTCCGGCATTTGTACTGTACGCCCTCAGTCCGGCCCAAAACGCACTAGAAATGTGTTTGTGTGTGTGTCTTTTTTCTGCAACAAATCTGTTGGCGTTCCTCGGGACGTGGTGAACGAGGACAAGAAAGTTGTCGCTCCTCACCCCACGATTAAGGACATGCAAGGTCCTTCATCTGTCGCCAAAAGGTGACCACCGGCGCCGAAGCGCAATAGGTTTCCAACAAGGCTGGTGACGTTTCTTCGTGTCCTTGGAACCTTGTTTGAAGGCAGTCATTGCCTTTTACCGCTGCTCGGATTTGACGCATCGAGGCAGTAAGTATCGTCTGTCCATAAAACCCTCGAGAATATTCACTTTTGATCCGCGCATACGCAGTTAATTGTGTTCGCTTATTCATTAGTCACGCTTTTACACTATTTTATTAGAGTGATTTTGATTTCTGGTTTCTGATTGGCATTAATCTTGTCTAAGTAAATAGAACAAACCGCAGAATCTAAATGTGCGGTTCGTGATTAAGTTGTTGACCCCGACAAATGGCAGACAATGCACATTAAATATCCATCAACAAGTTGGCGAAATCAATAAACTAACCACGATTAGAAAAGTCATGATGAGAAACCGGTTTCGAATGTATAATAAAGAACGACAGGGCGTTCACGAGGCATTTCGGTGCAGTACACCGTCTCTAGATAAGGATGATTTGGGGGAGGAAGTGAACAAAAAAGTTATAAAGAATCGACGCTTTGCAACTTTTGACTTTGCGACACAACTCCAAGAAGCACGCCAGTCGTTACTCCACAAAAGTTTTAAAGAAACATTTCAGTAATACGAAATTTTTTCACGGTGAGTTCCAAAGGCTCAAGACACGGGCGGTAGACTTCTATGAGGATATTTAAAATGCTTGAGCCACGAAATTTAAAATGCTTGAGCCACGAAACCACAAATCGAATAATGTCAAAGGGGTTTGAATTTAAAAATAGACTATCGTGTGCACAATGCATTGAAATAAAAAAAAAATTACACACAATTTTGTATAAGTTTCTTTTTTTTTTTTATGAATCTTTTTGGTTGTTTAGCTAGTACCTCGCAGTCCTCTTCCGAAAAATATGTCCGGCTCTGGACGCATTATTCCGATATCTATCGATTGTGGCGGGCCACGAGCTGGTTATGTCTAATTTATTCCCTCTAAGCCTCGGACATGTAACAAAACAGCTGTCAGAATAGATGACGGATGATACGGCCGACCTTTTCCTCTCCCGCGAAGGGTGGGATAGACCTTTCGCAAACAAAAATCTCAAAAGGTCACGCGCGAAGCGCACGACAAATTATGGGAAAGGTCCCGCGTGCTCCTCTTTGTCCCGGCAGTATCTACCACGCGACACTGAAAAGAGCGAGAGAGAGGGAGAGTTAGCGCAGTCGCTCGCCTGCCTTCGCCTGTTCACTCGTGTATGTCTTCCGTCGCCTGCTACAGCCGGTTGTACACAGCTGGTTCCCAGCAGACCTAACGGCGCCTCGGAGGGTGCTGCACGTCGGGTCTACACTCTAAAAAAAAAAGGTGTATATTTACACCCTTTGACCCACATAATACACCCCGAAACTTCAATTCGACGTACAGCACACTGACGTCGAACCAACGGTACCAACTTTCACTGGCGGCTTGATACCCGAGTGGTACAACTTGTTAAAATAGCTAATGTACGGGTTACTGGCTACAAAAAAAGAATAATCGAGATTTCTTGGCCCTACTGCAAAACCTCAGTGCTTTCTTTCTGTGGTCTTTGATGCGTACTTTAGCTGTTCATTGAGTTATATCACACCGTTATCAAGCCCAAGTAAAATTTGGGGCCGTACGTAGGACTATAGTGCGCTGTACGTCGAAGTGACATTTTGTTGCGCATTATAAGAGACAAAACGTTGCAAGGTGATACCTTTTCTTTTTAGAGTGTATTGCCGGTTGCTTTCCTTTCCACCACTTGTGAAGCGAGGGCCCGAATTCTACAGGGCCGCACATGTGTGGCGGTGGCGCCGGGTTTGAACCCGGCGAGTTATAGTTCTTTATTTTAGCCTTCGTGGTTGCTCTGGAGCGTTTTAGTGGAATCTTGGGTCTTATCTCGAGTTCTTGTACAGAAAGTGCTCGACAGCACAACCAGCGTAAAAGACGCTGTGGCTGGCGGAACTGTCACCCTTTATCGTCTCAGGATGCGAGGTACTCTCATGTCTCGTTTTAGTTGCAGGCACAAGTTGGCCTCCATAAATACTAATCGGGAGTGTTGACGTCGGGAGATTTCGCAGCAAATCCTCCGTTGCACTTCGCCTAGGTCCTCGCCAGAAATATAAACTATGCGGAAAACTCTCCGCTAGATTTATCGGGTAAAAAAAGATAATGACCACGTGATCAGGGCACGTGTTGTAAAGGCGCCAATTTAGCGGACCCGCTACCATAAGCGGACAAGATTCACGTGACAGCGTGACGTCACGGGACACCATAACATCATGCGACGCCCCTAATGGATTTCAATGAGAATGCGTGCCATGGCCAGAAGGCGTCACTAAAACACTTCATATCAGAAGAACCTGAACCTTACATGTATAACGACGATGCGGAAAGCGCCACAGGTGATCGCACTGTTCTGAACTTTGTATTTGGTAAATGTCTTAGCAGTGTCGATTGTCTTCACTTCGTGGTACACTTTAGTACGCTCTTAAGAAATAGGGGGTGCATAGGGGTACACCTCTTGTATCATATGTAACACCCCAAAACTACATTTGGACTTTCAGTCCATTAACGTAGAGCTGGCGATACCAACTTGGATATAACGTACTTAATAGCTAATGTGCGTATCAAAGACTAGGAAAAAGAAATAAAAACAAAAACACCGACGTTTTGCAGTACGGCTCAAAAAACTTGATTGCCTTACTGTAGCCTTTAATGCGTACATTAGCTATTTTAATAAGTGTATCGGTCGACTATCAAGTCGCTCTTGAAAGTTGGTATCGTCAGTTAGACGTCTGTGGACTGAACGTTGAATTGTTGTTTTGGTGCGTTACATATATGGGACAAGGGGCGTACCCCTATACACCCCATATTTCTTAGAGTGTAGTCGCAATCCGGCAATCCGGTAACAGTTTGTGTTTTACGCTAAAAAGTTTGAATGGTGGTGAAGGATTACTTTGCGCAGTCTGAGTGCAGTAGAGCATGTAGCACGTCAGCTGCCGTTGCATTTCATTACCAGAACTCGGCAATAAACCGGAATTTTTTTTCATTCGCGACAGGCGTTTTTTGTAGACAGTCACTTGCATGAGTCGGGGTCTGTTCCCAGTAGAGACGTTTGGCAGGGATTGGTCTTCGGCAGCGAGTAGAGCGGAGGTTGGATTTACCAACACCTCAATGCAACGAACTATATGCACACTGGGGTGAAGTAGCTGATCAGTGTATAAAGATATGTTTGATCGGGCAACCACGGGCCTTAAATATGAGTATATCGATCAACCAGCAACAAAAACGAGAAGTCGAATAGATATCTGGTTGCGTACACTGTAACTTTTATACCGCCCCACGGGTTGAATTTTTTTTTTAACATTGGTACAATTTTATTGTTACGCAACACGTCGGAGAATCTAAGCAGGAAACTACCGACAGACATAATTACACTTAGGTAGTTTCGTCGCAAGTTCGGGCGCTGTCAAGGGCCAGGACACGTACAAACACGATCACATATACTACAAACGTAGAGTGACAATGAACTTACTGTGCTGATAACCGTCTCAACAAGTTTTTGATTGGAACCACATGTTCATTTTCCCTATCAAAAAGTTAATTAACCAATTTTACTTAACTAGCCCAGTGATCGCTACGACTGGCCCCTGCTACTTTGTCCCCCTGGCCGTATAACTCACCTGCACAAACCGCGTAATGGCGCATTCACACTGGAAGCGGATCCGCGTACGCTAAGCGGTTGCGGATGCGGTTCGCGAGCGACCCCGTTCAGACACACCGAGAGGCGGTTGGCGGTTGGCGAGAGACGGTTGGCGATCTTTTGAGAGTTGCGTTTGGCAACCCTGTTTTAAAATCCAAAATCCACTTTAATCCACGATCCAAAGCCAAAATTTTGCTATTTTGGCACTCTGAAGATTTTTCTTCAGGATGTTACAGGACTATCTCTTCCTTTCCAAACTCCTTCTCTCTCTCTGTTCGAACGCATCACGAGTTCAGGCAGCGAAAAAAGAGGCATGCACCCGCAAAAGTCGCCTGTGATTCCCTCGACTTCGCCCACAAGCAAAGCCCAGCTAGGCGCGCCTTGCTGACTCAGGACAGGATGCCCCCGACCTTTTTTTCGCGAAGTGGGCCCTTCCCGCATGAATAGCTGACCTTGTTTTCCGGATAGTGGGCCAGGTTTCCCCCCTCGCTCGCTCTTATCCTTTTCGAAGTTGTGAGCAGTGGGGTGAACTGTGGTGCGGGGGAATGTGTTCGATGCTAGCCGGTCGTGGCTTCGTTGGTGGCGGACTCTCCTTTCGTCGCTCGCACGTCGATCGAGTCTTCTGTTTGTTTGACTTTAAGCTCAAATAAACGCCGTATTGAGTAATCTGCATCGTCTGGACACTTTATTCCTTGAGTATGTTTCCTTCATTTTATTTTGTTAGTAGTAAACGTTACAGGTCGAGCTAGCGCAGGTAACCTGCCCGCTCCGCGGTAGTGCCTTGGCTAAGCAATCAGGCTCACGACGTCTCTACCGGCCTTCGTTTTGGTCATGCACGGTGTGGAAAGCTTTTAATAGTTCAAGCGACTATCGTGGGTAGAAAAGCTGACGTTTCAGCCGATCAGGGGCGGCTTCCGACGTCCTACGGGCAGAGACTAACAAGTCAGCGAGCTTCGGGCTGTAGCACCCGGAATAATAGACAAACTCTTACCCGAACCAAATCACCGGTGCGAAGCCCGTTAAAATTACGAATCAATCCTCTTCGCGGCGGATACAGTGACGGACGTGAACATCACGTTTCTCCGTTGATTTGTCTACTGTAACGCTAGGACTACAGCGCCTTGGACGCCTCACCAGCGACAGGTCCCATCTTGTTTCGAAAGACACTGACGTCACATCAGCGTCGCGTTGTGATTGGTTGCCGCTTTGCGGTTCGTGAAAGCGGTTGGGAGAAATCGGTCCAGAAGCGGTTGGCAAAAACGCGCTCCAACCGCTCGATCCTAGCCGCAATTGCGGTTGAGAACGCACGGACCCGCTTCGCGTTTCCGGATCCCCTTCCAGTGTGAACGCGCCATTAGTGTGGCTTTCACGTCATTTATTAAACAAATCTTTTAAGCTTGAAAAAAAAACACCCTGTATAACCAAACCACACACTACTAGGTCCGATCATGAACAAGTTAGAATTAAACCACGTGGGTTTTAACTGGCTCGCAATTTTTTTAACAATTCTCAAAAAAACTATTTTGTTAGTATACCAGATGTAGTTAAACAAAACAATTGGATTCCTGCTTGAATTTTAGTTTTTGAATTGATCCGCAAACGGCGAAGTTATTGGCACGTGGCGAAGGTGTAAAACGCTTGGACTTTCTCTATCGGGGACGATAGGCACTCACCGACGCATGTACGGCGCAGTACCACTACTTCTGCTTCCAGGTGATGACTTAGCAGTTACTTTTTACATTATATATATATATATAGGTTCCATGTGTTTACATCCATGTCACGGCCGGTGTTTTCGTATGAAAACTGAGTTTTTAGATGAAGAAGCTAAACAAAAGCCAGTGCAAATGATTCTTCGTTGAATCTCGCGGATTTTCCTTCCTTTTCATATTTTGTCACACGAATTGTAGGATTGAGAACAACATCGTGTATGATCGACATCATCGTCTTCGGTAGCAGTAATGCGGGCGTGCAGTCAACGCAGACGAATTTTCATACTCCTCGCTAGCGTAAGAGGGAGCGCACAGGACAGGTGACGAGCTCTCGTTTTTTTTCTTTCCAGAAAAGCATCAAAAATTAGCTCTGCACCTGACGGACAAAGCTACGCGGTGGTACCACTAGCTGCGCGGGGTACCACAGACGCCCGCAGGGCACTGAGCGCGCCAGGTACCTACGCTCGGCCGTGGGGAGAGCGTAGCCTCGGGTCCAGTCCACACTCGTCAAGATGTCACGCGCCTGCAGGCGGGTCCAGATTTCGGACGAGATTCCCGACGCACTGTACGTCACGCCGAGGATCTTCGCCACGGCCGCCGCCGGCAGCGGGGAAGCTGGGCCGGGCAGGCGGTTGACCCACAACGCATTACAGTTTCGCTCGTTCAGGCGCGCGCCCGAGAGCGACCCTTAGGTAGTGAAGTTCTGTAGCACCGCGCCAAGATCGTTCGTGTCGCGCAGGTACAACGTAATAGCATCGGCGTACGCCGTCACCTTTAACTCGCCGCTGCCGGGGAGGGGGAAACCGCACATTTGAGGGCATATGTCGATGCTTGCGAGGAAGGGCTTGAGCGGCAGGACGAAGTTCAGCGAGAGCCGGCAGACTTGGCGGATGTCTCGGGTGACCGGGAGGCTGGCCTCCTCGCACATTTCGCTAATCATGTCGGCGTACAAAACCTCGAAGAGACGAGCGCCCTCTGGAGGCAACCCGAAGGCGTCGAGCGTGGCGAAGACGGTCGAACTCGGCCAAAGTGTTCGACTTGGTCGAACATGGCTTGATCCAAGGAAGCAGTGAAGCCCATGGTGAAGCGGTCGTTCGTGAAGTAGAGCACGTCCCTCGTGAGCGACGGCCGCGTCTGGACGCTGCGGCCCACGACCGAACACGTCTGGCGTTTAGACAACATGTCTGGGAGAATGTCGTGAAGCCGTTGCGCAAGCATCGAGGCGAGCAGCTTGTAGCTCCCGTTCAGCGAGGTAATGGGCCGCCTACGCGCCTGCGTCACTGGGGTCTCTCCCTCCTGGGGTAGCATGATGACCCCGCCATGCCGGAAGAACTCGGTCAGCCGGTGCTTCGTAAAGAAGCTGCGGAGCACTGCACAGATGTGTTCCCTGCACCTCCCGGAAGGTAATGTATGACTCGGTCGGGAAGCCGTTCAGACCGGTTGTGGATTCCGTCTCCGTTCTTCGTAGAGCACTGTGCATCTTTTTCGCGATGGGAGGCTTGTACAGTTGAGCGCCGGTGACGGGTGGGACCCTTGGGATGTCGCGCAGGACCGGATGCGTGGCCAAGGTGGTGCGGCCCACCGCTGCCTCCGAAGTCGCCAAGGCCTCGAAGTGGGCGCTGAAACTGCGGACGGAAGGTTGGCCTGCAAGTGGACCTGCAAGCCAACCCTCCTTCTAAGAACGGCGAACGCTCTCGTACCTCCATGCCGTGTGTGGAAAGCAGGACGGGGTAGATGGAGGTTCCATCCCGACCTTGGAGAGCCGCGGCTACGTTTGTGAACATCCGCAGTAAACGTTAATATCGGGCGAGGAGCTGCGACACGTAGCCTGCATCAGGGGAGTTACGGTGGCCTCGCGTCAAACAATACAGATTCGCAGCGAGGTGTCTCGGAACTCTTCAGCTCGCCACAGTCGCAGGGCATGGCCTTCTGCGACACACACCACACGCCCGGTTCCATGCAGGCAGTCCCAGTCCTCCGGATTCGGTGTAGCTCCGATGAGACTCCGGCTCAAAACTTCCTGTGCCGGTCACGGCTCGTTGGGACTCGTAAGACTTGGGTACCCAGATGCCGGAAGCGATAGTGCCCGGTTGAGGTAGCGAGACAGAGTTCCATGAGCCCCGGTTGATCGTACGAGACGTAGCCGATATCGGGTGGGAAATCCAGTACCCCGCAAACCCGAACGGCGGAGGTCAGGGTTTCGTTGACGCGGACATTGTTAGGCGACTGCTCGAACCTCCCCGTTGCCGATTGTTCTCAAACGTGGCGCCGCAGAGGAGGGTCCATCAGTCCACCAGGCCGAAATGTTCGATTAGCCGTCTTAGTTCGCGGCGTTCCAAGCGTCGGGGCGGATACGATCGACGCTGTACGCACACGGCGCGGAAGCGGGCGGCGTCCAAGATACAGTCAAAGGCAATAAACCGGCGGTCGGGGTCAAAACAGCAGGAGCTTTGCCGCATGATCCAGCAATGAATAAAAAAATAATTGGAGAAGGCACTTGAGACTGCTTGCGTGCAGGAATGTGCTTTCGCATTCCTACACGCAGCGGATGCCTACAAGAAGCGCGACACGCCTTCCTTTCGCACACTGCGCACTGGTGGTGACCCTTCCCCACTGCGCAGGCGGGGCGAACCCCGCCGGCTTTACGACGGCTTCTGTGACGAAGCATTGCATTGCTGTGCTTTTCTTTGTGTTTTATTTCTGAGGCGCATCCGCTTTAACCTTGTGCGCACTCGCCGGCTTCCGTGACTTAGCATCTGCGTTCCTGTGCTTTTCTTTGTGTTTCATTGGAAATGGGAATTTAGGTCCTGTTTCGCTCAGTCAATGAGAATTTAGGTGCCGTTTTTTGCCGGCTTCACATCTTGAGAAATTTAATGTTTTCGTATTAATAAATCCTACACCCGAGCCCCGGGAAAAAAAAAGTCCCAGTGCATAGCGTTGATTGAAAAAATGAAAGCCGTTTACAACTCCCTGTAACGCCGAATTAGAGCGCAGCTCTTGAGGAGGCGGGGAAGGCGCGGAGGGGGGGGGGGGTCACGTGACCTGGGGGGGGGGGGTCACGTGACCAGGGAGGCCACGTGACCTCGGGGGGGGGGGGGGGGGGGTCACGTGACCTGGGGGGCCACGTGGCCTGGGTGGTCACGTGACCTGGGGGGTCACGTGACCGGGGAGGGTCACGTGACCTTGCGGTTACGCCGACGCCGACGGCGACGCCGCTCAAGCCGGAAACGGGCGCCTAAGAGCTGCGCTCTAAAAGGTAATGTCGAGATGCCCGGAGAAGTTAGTTTCTTAGAGGAATAAAATGTCGCAACCCACATTCCGGGGAAACTTTAGCACTTCTACCTGCTTAATTACTCTGCAGAAGCCCTGAATGTTCAGGGTGAGAACACGCAGGCTTGCGAAAAGTAGGGAATGAGGTCACCAGGCTCTGCGCTCAGTCCGTGAGTGGGTTGCTTGAGCTTTCATCTGGCGTGGCTAAGTCCTTCTGGAGCCGCTTGGGGTGTCCTGCCGGGGCTGGAGTACCGCGCGGGGTCACGAACTCCTCGCTGCTGGTAAGAACGCGCTTCTCTTCTTCAGCACAACCTCGACAGCTGTGGCTGCGGCTGCGAAGGCCTCATGGTTCCGTGGTATCGTCGTGGTGGCGATCTCGGTCACGCGAGGCGTGTTTTCTCGAGTTCGACGGCGGTCTCGTCGGTGTCGAGGCGTTTGTCGATGACGGGGAGTTCGTCGTCTGAGTCTCCCGTGAGGTCACTCCAGTCGAGGCTAAGGCTGGACACGGCTGCTGGGCTGGCGCTACCGGGGCCTCGAGTATCACCGTCGTTTCCTCGGAGCGGGAATACGTGAGGTTCATATGGTCAGAGGTAGCGACGCTCGAAAACGTGGTCCCTGACGCGTTCGAAAGTAGGACCGCTGCACATTATAATCCTCGACCGTACTACTAGCGGGGGCCGGCGCGGTCTGCGGCGACGTCGTTGCGTCTCGTACGAAGTTGTTGCGGTTGACTCGGGCGGTGCTGTCGCACGGGGGGAGGGGGGGGGGGGGGCGGCGGCAACGGCAAGCGCCGGCCTGGCCGTCCTAAGAGGTTGGCACCAAGTCTGGGAACTCGTGCAAGCTGAGACCGGCCACGGAAGAGTATCTACGACGTTGGGTACAGTCCACCCTCGCGTGGGCCGCCCCGCAACGTCCGCAGCCGTCCGTACATACCTCGGCGTCATGGCCGGAGGCGGGGCAGCTGGTACAGCGGGCACACTGCAGGCCGAGTTGATATGGCATTCCCGTCTCTGATATGGCCAACCTGTTACTGGGAATTTAGATCGGCTTAAAAGGAAGGGAGAGGTCAAAGAGAAACTGCTCATTCCTTAGACCAAAATGGCGATCATACGAGGTACTTGGCGCTACTTTCGTAGAATCCAGTGACTTTAGCTCAACCCGCTGAAAATTAAGTCTGACACTGCGATCGTCAAAGACTTCGGACTTACCTCTTTTAAACCAAAGAAGGTCAAAAGTGAGGCTGCTAAGCCGTATAAGGAATTTCAGCTTTTTAAGTTTGGAAAAGACATTGAAAAGAACAAGAGGGAAAATCTTGATGTCTTCTTTTCTGTAAAGACCCTTAAGGTGGATGCACCCTTGCCGGCCATCGTAACAGATAGAGGCAGACAATTGCACGCGTATTTCTACAGGAGCACCTCAGTGGGTTAGAGACATTTGATTCGTATTTGGCGCGCAACTCGCAGTGTGTCATAACTTATCTCAGCACTTGTACATTCATGGATGTGGGGAGGTTTTAGAGAGCAGCTCTTAGGCGCCCGCTTCCGGCTTGAGCGGCGTCGCCGTCGCCGTCGGCGTCGGCGTAACTGCGCGGGGCATTATGGGACGCGTGACGTCACTGGTGACGTCACTGATAACGTCATCAGTGACGTCACGCGTCCCATAATGCACCGCGCGGTTACGCCGACGCCGACGGCGCTCGGAGGGAGGAGTAGCACGCAGGATGAGGAGGTGAGGAGGAGGGAGGAGGGGTATACGCTCCCCTCAGTACCCTTCCCTCCTCCTCCTCAAGAGCTGCGCTCTAATTCGGTGCTACAGGGGGTTGTAACCGACTTTCATTTTAGAGCGCAGCTCTTAGGCGCCCGTTTCCAGCTTGAGCGGCGTCGGCGTCGCCGTCGGCGTAACCGCGCGGTGAGGTGAGGTGAGAACAACGTTTATTTAAACCAAGGATAAACGTCAGTCCCCAAAGCGGGGGCCACGCCGGTCAGACACCACACAAAAGACAGCCCCCAGACATATTTGAGCGCGAGCCACCGCGAAATCCGTGCCCCGAATGGCGCGGGGCAACAAGTTCAAAGAGAAACTCGGCACGCGCCACCAGAACCACGAACACCGCGGCGACTCGCGTCCGCAGGCCATCCCCCGCACGATGAATGAGCAGCGCGAACTCGGCCCAAGGGACCGACACGGCGTGGTCGCTCTCAAGCGTGGCGTCTACGTCCTTGGCGGCGTGAAATGATGATGTGTTTCATTATAACGAGGGCCCAAGTCCGCTCCGCCACAAAAAGTCGAGGAGGGAAGTCAGGACCCTCGTCCGGCGCTCGGAGTCGCCGGCAGGATGCGCCCATTCTTGCATGGTCGTCGGAAGGTCTTCAGGAAGAAGAGTAGCCCAGGCTGCTTGACGCTGGGCAACCAGAGCTGCGCACTCCCAAATGAGATGGTGAAGTTTCGGGAGGGCATCTGGGTCTTTGCATCGCTGGCAGCGAGGGTCTGGTGGGACATAGTAAGGGTGAAGTTTACGTTGCCGGGTCAGCTCGAGGCGATAGACATGATGAGGCGTGACCGCTCCACCTGTCCTAATGCGTCGAAGCAGGACCATCTGGTGCCTACGGAACGTGTTTTCGGGTATTGGGAACTGTTCTGGGGTCCAAGAGGCGTCAAGTCGGCGATTCCAGTCCCGACGGACGAGGCGAACAGCATCGACTGGGTCGTACACGTAGGCTTCGTCTTCGGGAAACTGGTCATCGTTGGGTGCCATGGGAGGCACCGGTAAGGTCCGCTGAGAGGAGGGGAAATCTCTATGCAGCTCCTCAAATGCAGCCTTGTGGGCCTTCTCGTTGCCGTCAATGCCCGCATGTCCTGGAACCCAGCGTATGCTGACTCGGACTCTTCGATGGCGGTACAGGCGAAGTGCAGTGTCGTAAATAGTGGCGACTGTCGGACTTGATGTGAGTAGATGCGTTTTAAACGCGGGAATCGTGTTCTGAGAGTCTGTGAACACCGTAAGCGTGCCGGGCTATGGATTCCTGACCTCATACGTCTGAAGGCGAGGAGGACGGCGCAGGCTTCGACTTGTTCGGGCGATGAAAGGGTCATGTTGGTGTTTGCAACAACGATAGGATCACACTCTGCAGGATCATGGTACGGGAACACCGCAGCTGCCGCAGACCAACCGGATGTGTGCAGGGCAGCATACGTATACGCGATGACCTGGGCAGGATCCTGAGTTAATGCGGTGACCTCGGCTTGGTGTTGACGGGCATAATGCGCGCGACGCTGGGCGTGGCGCTTGGCATCCATATTTCGCGGAACAGGCCGGGCATGTTGCGTGAGATCAATGAGATCCCATGGAGGCTTGGTAGGCGGCAGGTCGTTTATGTTCGTTACAGCTACTCCAATGAAACAAGCAACTGCCCTTCCCTGGAGCGTATGCACAAGTCGGGCCATGTGGATGTCGAGTTGCTGCTCTAGTGTCTCTCGAAGGTCGACGAGGTGCAGGCACTTGCGAAGCTCTGACGTTCGTGTGTGTCGAGGGAGTCCGAGGATGGTTCGGCGGGCCTCGTTATACAGCGTTGCAATCTTGTCGAAATGGACTCGTTTGAGGGAGTAGAAACGCGCTGCATAGGCCACCTTCGAAGCAAGGACGGACGTGACCAGAATCTTGGCGATACGTTCTCCCGCGCCGCCCAGACGATGGGAGATGCGACGGATGAGGTGTAGGCCGTGTCTCAATTGCCGCGAAATAGATTTAACCCATTCGGCTGCCACTTGAGAGCTGTACCCAAAATTCACTCCAAGGATTTTTATGAAAGGCTCTTTGCTTATGTGACTACCGTCAAAAGTGAGGCCCAAGTCCAGGGTAGAATTCCCACGGCCGTACAACATGTACTTTGTTTTTTTCCGGGGACAGAAACATGCCGAAGCGGCGAAGGTGAGAGTGGATGGCATCTAGACCCGCTTGCAGCGCTGTCTTCTGCGTCAAAACCGAGCCTCGGCATGTCCAGATGGTAATGTCGTCGGCGTAGGCAGAAGCTCGTAGGTTCAGAATACGATGGAGGGCCCAGAGCAGCGGCGCCATGACAATGTTAAATAATGTCGGTGACAATACTGCTCCTTGAGGGACTTCAATGTTGTTCTCCTTGGTAGTACTGCTACGCGCGTCAGAGCCGTAGCCCGACTTGACGAGGTATCGCCGGCCGGCCAGAAATGACCGGACAAAATCTAGTTGTTTCCCATCTAGGCCCCGCTCGTACATCGAGGAGACAACGGCTTCGTGTGAGACCGTGTCAAAGGCCTTCTTGATGTCCACCGTGACCACGACCCGGAGCTGCTGGCTGTTGGGGTGCCAGTCAGCGACATTATGGTAAATCATAGCCAGACTATCGTGGGTACTCAAATTCTTGCGGAACCCCGTTTGTGTGGGATGAAAGATCCTGAGGTTTTCTGCTTGCCACTGAATGCGTGCAAGTACCATTCGTTCCATCAACTTTCCCATTATAGATGTAAGTGAGATTGGACGCAGGTTTTTCGGGTCGGTCGGTGGTTTGCCGGGTTTGGGGATGGGGGTAACCCATGACATCTTCCAATCCTCAGGGAGGTGACCCGTGTGTCAGATGGAGTTGAACCAGTGAAGGATACTTTCCCTTGCGGCACGAGGTGCATTACGAAGCATCGGGGCTGTAACTCCATCGGGCCTGGGGGCACTCTTAAGTTTGCACTGGGCGATCGTCGCATCAAGTTCCCACTCAGTGAATGGCTGGTTCCCAGGGTTTTCCGTGTCCACAATGTCTGCATACACGGGTCTATATACATCGGGGATGGGAGATCGTGATCCAGGATATCTTCCTCGGTGTCTGTCGAAAGCAGGGTCAGAAGAGGGACAGGGCTACACGACTTGCGCTTGCCATACATAGCATTAAAAGTTCGCCACACCTCGTCGAGCTTCGTAGTCCTGTCGAAGGACTCGCAATGGGCAATCCAGCGTGTGAGGCTGAGGGTCTGTGCGTATGTGCTAGCTTCCTTGGTGAGGAGGGTCACACGTTTCAGGTAGCAGCGCCGCTTGTGCCTCCGGTACTTGGTAAGCGCAGCCGTGCGACGATCCCACAGCGATAGTAGATGCGTGTCCGGAGTGGGTGTATTCATATCCACCTGGCAGAAGTCAGTCGCAGACTTTGTAGCCGTCGTGAGAAAGGCCGAAATGTTAGCAGGGTTGATATCTTCAATGTGTTCCTCTATAAAGGCACGAAATCGATCCCATTTTATCGTCTTCGTAAGTCGCTTGATCATTTTGCGTTTGCCTGAGTATAGTTCGAGCACTATGGGGAGCACAGTCCACGCGAGAAGGCGGGCGGTCGACGCGGGTGCGAAAGTGAGATCTATCACACTGTCCGATTGGCGTGCCGATGTGCCATAACGCGTCGCACAATCTAAATTATTGACGATCGTTAGGTCGGTTAGTTCGAGGACAGTGCACAAGTCCTGTGCGCGCGGGGTATGTGGCGCAGAACTCCACGATTCAAAGCGAGCGTTTAAGTCTCCTCCAAATATTACATAGTCAGAGGGGTACTTATCGCGGAGCGCTTTGATCCATGAAAAGTCGTAAGCTGCGTGGAGGGGCCGAACGTATGTGGAGACAATCAAGAGGCGTTTAGTGGTTCCGCAGAGAGCGACGCGGACCGCGACTACCTCCTGCGTGGTGGTACACCAGTTCATCGTGTCTATCTTGATATGCGAAACACCACGACGGACATATATACTGGCCTGAGCACTAGTAAGGGGGGTTTGGCGTGAACGCGCCGCGTATTCTATCGTAGGGTTGTGGTGCCCTTAAAACCCTGACAATGTAATGTTCTTGGCGCGAGATTCCTGCAGTAAAAGAACGTCACAGGTATATTGTGAATCTGACAGGCGCGTAAGGAGTTCGGCCTTTCTTTGTTGCTAGCCCACGACAGTTCCACTGCAGGATCCGGAACGGAGCGTTATTCAGGAGTCTGGAAGCCATTATGGTTTTGGACCTGGATCGGCGGAGTTTGGGGGACGACCATGAACATTGCAGAGTGCTCCGCATGGGTCGCTGCCAGCATCTGTTGGAATTGCTGTAACTGTTGCTGCATTTGTTGCTGCATCTGTTGCTGCATTTGTTGCTGCTGCCGCTGCTGCAATTGCTGCTGCATTTGGGCGAGTGCGGCATGAAGATATTCCTGTGTTACCGTCGTAGTGACGACGGAGGTGGCTGGTTGTTCAGGTCGAGTGGATTGGGAAACCGATACTGCTTTGCATGATTGCTGCCCATCGTGGGTCGTGGGTTGTTGTTGCTGTAATGCACATTGCTGCGGTTTCCTGACTGCTTCTTTTTCTTTAGGTGCCTGTGAAGTTCGGTTTCCCTGAATGCTCGGCGCTTCTCTGCTTCTACTTCGTTCATCCTAATTTCAGCGTGCTTATTTGCCGGTTTTTTTTGCGTGAACTTCAAGATCTTGGATTCGTTTCGCACTTTTCTTGCGGGCTTCGCCGATAGACCGCAGTGCTTCCATCCAGGCCTGCGCCTCAATGTCGCTGTCCGCATAATAACCTGTCTTGAGCATTTTGTACACCGCTTGGGCATACGTTCCAGCTTGTTTCTGCGGTCTCGGCGTCTTAGGTTGGCGGCGTGCCAGTGGGGAGCGTTGGCGCTTTTGGAATCCCGCGGACTCGTCTCGCCGATTCGCGTTGTTCAAGAGTTGATGTGACACTGATACATCACGCCTTGTTCTGCTCTTACTTGTAACTCTCGGCTTGTTTTTCGGTATCTCGTTCTCTTCTTCCCCGTCAGAAAACGTGCCGAGCGCGGCGTATCTGTTGTGTGTGGCTATTACCTGAGGGTAGTCTTTTAGCCTGACATCGGGCGGGTTACGAGGCCTGCTCCTGCCGCGGCCTCCCGAGGGGTTACGGCATCTTTCGTTGTCTCGCGTTGCCTGGTTGCGGTTTGCGTGGCCTCTGTCCTGAAGTCTTCGGTCCACCCGCAGTTTGGTGGGGCACTTGGGATCGGTCGCAAGGTGGTTGCCGTGGGATCGGCAGTTGACACAATACTTGCGTCCGCACACGTGGTGTTCCTGCTTCAGCCACCCGCAATCGGGGCATCTCAGCGCGCGGGTGCACACGTGTTGCTTGTGCCCTAGGCCTTGGCATCTCCAGCACTGCACTGCGTGAGACACATACGGCGTGACTCTTATGATGCACCCTCTGTATACGATAGACCTTGGCACATTGGTTCCGCGGAATGTCACCATGGCCAGCCCGTTTTTGCGGAGAAGTCTCGCGTATAGGACCTCGTGTGTTTTGGACCGTAGAGCGCTCGCTAAAGTGTCCGAAGTCTCTCCGCAGTCAATGCCGTGCGCCACGCCGCGTACCGTGTCCTTTGGGGGAATTTCGTGGGTCACCACCGACACGGCTCTATCCTGTGCGGTGAGAGAGTGCAGCGCCAAAGGTTTTTCTGCGGCGTCCCTCGAATGTACCATGACTGAGATTGTGTTGGTGTCCCTATTCAGCCTGAATGTAAGTTCTTCATTGATTAAGCCGTTTATTTGGCTTAAAGTTCTCTCAAGTAAGCCCTTCGGAGTGCTCGTAAGATCATAAGGGACCTTCGACCAAAAAACAGTTACGTGGCACGGCCTGTCTTCCTCATCGGTACCCCTGAGTCTTGTGTATGATGAGATAGGTCCTCCCACTGATACACTATGCTCGCCTTGTCTGTGCTTCTTTTTTTTAACATATGTCACCTTGTTCCATTCGGAGCCTGGATAGTCTTCTGCATGTACTGATTCTCTGAAGGTCGAAAGAAGACCCTCGGTGAGAGTCTCTATGGACGATATCTCAGCCATTGAGAAGCCGGCGTCCGAGTCTGCGTCGGCGTCCGTTCGATCAGAATTTGTATCAGTAGTTCCGCGGTCGTCATCCTCCTTCACTTCGGAGGAGTTCGTACCGGTACTAGAACTACTAGGGTGGCGAGTCCGTTTAATTGCGGGATCCAAAAATATCAGTGGGTCCCCTTTCGTTTTTCGCTTTCCATGAATTCGTTGCGGTGACTGGCTGAAAGCTTCAGCTTGTGTAAGCGTAGCGATGGCTTCGATTTGGCCGGTCGCAGGGGCTTGCCCAGCGATTTTCATCTCGAGATTGCTCGAAGGCTGGGGGTGAGACGGTTGCGAGATCTCAGCCATGTCGCTCTCTTCGGAGCCCTTCGCCTGTGGCCAGCTCCAGTTTAGGCCTATCTCCGAAGCACATTCGCCGGCGGTCGAAAACACATGCGAAATACCGAATTCGGGACTCACTGTGGGTTCCGACTTGTTGGAAGGGACGTCGTTAGCCTTCAGAAGGGTGTTCTAGCCAACCTCATGTCCAAATTCGGCTCGAATTTGGACACAAGCACAGGAGCAAAAGAGCATAAGCTCCTCGCCCCGGCGCTTCTTCTTCCTTCCCGGTGCATTATGGGACGCGTGACATCACTGATGACGTCATCGTCACGTGACCCCCAGGTCACGTGACCCCTCAGGTCACGTGACCTCCTTTAAGGTCACGTGACCCCCCTTCCCCCCGAGGTCACTTGACCCCCCCCCCCCCCCCCAGTACCCTTCCCTCCTCCTCCTCAAGAGCTGCGCTCTAATTCGGTGTTACAGAGTTGTAAACGGCTTTCACTTTTTTTTCTTTCGCAATTATACCTTTAGGGCAAAAGCCATGTGTCTTTTTTTCATAGATGTTTAAGATATTTTTTACTCCATCCCTCATAAGGCCATGATGGTCTCGGTACGTGAATGTATTGAAAGAAACGGCGAGATAGGCTTCCAGAACGCTAGCAACGTGTTTACTGGTGGTTTCTTGGAGCTGCTAAAGTGTTATTTGGAGTCAACGTTTATCCTATATGACGGCAAGTTTTAGGTGCAGAGGGAAAGAATTGGTATAGGCTCGTGTGTGGAGCCTGTGCTTTTTAATATTTTTTAGCCAAGTTCGATAGGGCCATCTCTGGCAACCTGGATGACGAGTGTGTTTTTAAATTGTTTTGTTACGTTGATGATTTCTTGGTTTTATTTAGTAAGTCTAAAAGTATGTCTGAGGCATGCGTCGTCAAGTCTGTTTTATATGTTTTCACAAAAACGTCGGAGGGACTCACGTTCACTTATAAACTTCAGAATGGGGATTTTCTACAATTTTTAAATTTGAGATTGGAATTCACGGCTAGACGTGTCTGCTGGTCTCATCACCCACGTTCGAAGAAGGGTCTTCTCCCATTTGATTCGTCGCCCTCAAAATTAGTAAAAAGAAGTATATAGCTTCGTCTTGCCTACAGGCCATCCTCGAGAAGTCGTGCCACCCTGTGGTTAAAAATAGCTTTGACCGGCGGGTAGAACGGCTGACAGCGGCTGGTTTCCCAACATTGGTTTTATTGAGCGCTGCGTAGGCTTTGTTGAGGAAACTAGAGGGAACACCTGGCCCCAGGAGGGAAAGGCTGAACCAAAGACCTCCTGTCATTCCGTACATACACAAGATTTCACACAACTTGAAAAATGTTGCGCTTCGGTGCGATGTGCCCTTGGTGTTTTCTGCCCCCTGCAAGCTGGCGCAGCTTTGCCCTAGAGTTGCAAATAAGACAAATAATGGCCCCACTAGCACGGTAAGGCATGAAAATCAGTATGTTGACTGCAAGGTGGAATTTGTTTATAAAATTCCGCTTACATGTAAAAAAAACATAGATTGGTCAGACGGGAGAGGCGTTATACACAGATTGCGGGAGCATATGATTTGTCGTTAAAGTCAGAAGTGGGAGCGCTGGGGGGGGGGCATTCTCTTTCATTTTGCTAGCTGTGGATGTCAACCCATTTTCAACAATGCAGAAATTATATGTAAGGGCACAGACTGAATGACTAGGGAGATATTAGAAGCCTATGCGATTAAAAAAGAACGTACGAAATGCATCTGCCAGACGTCACTGAATTTACACCGCAAAGAGATTGCAGTTTTAGACACCTGTTAATTGGCCATCCCGTGAGTTGTTCGGTATTGCTGATTTAGATTTTTTTACTAAAGCTAAGTTGAGAGTCAGCGCTTGTTTTGTGTTCACTCCTACTTTGCCCCTGTTTTTCCCCTTTTGTCAGTATGAACCAACTACCCCACATCGCCTCCCTAATTCAGTTCATCTCTTCTACGGTGGATTCTTTTACATGTACTAACAGCAACAACGACCATGCATTACTTGTGTCAACCTCATCGCCGTGTCGACATGCCACGCAAGATATCTCTCGATTTGCATCAAGACGGGCCAAGTTCCTCCTAAGACAATCGGCATTTTCGGATGTACACTTCCATCCGATGGGCATTCCAAGCGCGTCTGCAAGGTCCTGACGTCGGAAAGCAGGAGGAAAGTACGCTTTCTGCACGAATATCTGAGGATTTTGTGTTTCCGTGATGGTTCTACCCTCCTGGCATACCGATACCATCCAGAGCATCTGCAGCTTGTGATCCAGGTGACAGAATGTGTGTGGCAATGCGTCAGAACTGGGATTCCCAGGAGGACTCGGGCACATGGGAATAGGTAGAGTACCTTGACGGTTTTGGGAGACGCTCAAGTTCCTGTGACTCGAATTCTGGAAAGAGGGCCGAATTACAGTGAAGCTTAGCAAATAAACCGCATGAACTGTTAGTTGTTGTACGGACAAGTATCGCAAAAGGTTGTTTTCAATGACAAGAACCACCGTTTTTTTGAATGGGGTGGACTGCCTGCTAAAGTCTGCCACAAAACACCCTTCAACTCCTGGAGTGGGTTCACTACAAAGTGTAGTTTCCTTTTTTTGTTTTCAAAACAACTATCTCAAGATCCTACAAGCAGATAAAAAGGAAGAATTCAATGTGCTGCCTGGGAACTTGCTGAAAATTAAATCTGACATTGCGATTGACAACAACTTCGGGCTTACCTCTCTTAAACCAAAGAAGGTCAGAAGTGCGGCTGCTAAGCTGTGTAAGGAATTTCAGCTTTTCAAGTTGGAAAAAAAGACATTGGAAAGAGCAAGAAGGGAAATCTTGATGTTTACTTTTCTGTAGAGACCCATAAGCTGGATGCACCATTGCGGGCCATCGTAACAGAGGGAGGTAGACAGGTGCGCCTATTTCTACAGGAGCACCTAAGTGGATTAGAGACCTTTGATGCGTATTTGGTGAACTCGCAGTGTGTCATAAATTACCTCAGCACTGTAATATTCGCAGATGTGAGGAGTTTTTCATATATGTTGAAGATCTTTTTACACCATCCCTCATAAAGCCATGCTTGTCTCGGTACATGGGTGTATTGAAAGAAACGGCGAGATAGGTTTCCAGAACGCTAGCGGCGTGTGTACTTACGGTTTCTTGGAGCTGCTAAAGTTTCATTTGCAGTAAATGTTTATTCTATATACGGCAAGTTTTACGTGCAGAGGGAAGGAATTTGTATAGGCTCGTGTGTGGAGCCTGTGCTTTTTATATTTTTTTTAGCCAAGTGCGATAGGGCCATCTTCAACAATCTGGATGACCAGTGTGTGTTTAAAGTGTTTCGTTACGTTAATGATTTCTTGTTTTTATTTAATAAGTTTAAAAGTATGTCTCAGACAGGCGTCGTCAAGTCTGTTCTGGGTGTTTTCAGAAAAACTCACGTTTACTTATAACCTTCAGGATGGGGATTTTCTACAATTTCTGAATTTGAGATTGAAATTCACGGCTAGACATGTCTGCGGGTTTTATCACCCACGTTCGAAGAAGGGACTTCTCCCACTTGATTCGTCTCGCTACAAATTAGTAAAAAGAAGTATAGCTTCGTCTTGCCTACAGGCCGCCCTCGAGAAGTCGTGTCACCATGTCGTTAACAATAGCTTTGACCGGCAGGTAGAACCGCTGACAGCGGCTGGTTTCCCAACGTCGGTTTTATTGAGCGCTGCGTAGGCTTTGTTGAGGAAACTAGAAAGAGCACCTGGCCCCAAGAGGGAAAGGCTGAACCAAAGACCTCCTGTCATGCCGTACATACGCAAGATTTCACACAACTTGAAAAACGTTGCGCTCCAGTACGTGTAGCCTTTGTTTTCTGCCCCCCATAAGTTGGTGCAGCTTTGCCCTAGAGTTGCAAATAAGAAAGGTGATGGCCCCACTTGCACGGTAAGGCACAACAATTAGTATGTTGAGTGCAAGGTGGGAGTTGTTTATAAAGTTTCGTTTACGTGTAAAAAAGCACATATTGGTGAGACGGGCAAATCCATTAACCACAGATTACGGGAGCATGACTTGTCGCTACAGTAAAACGTGGGTGGGGGAGGGCACTTTCCCCTTCATTGTGCTAGCTGTGGATGTCGACCCATCTTCAAAAAGGCAGAGATTATTGGCAAGGGCAGAGACCGGATGACTAGAGAAATTTTAGAAGCCTAGCTGTGCGATTACAAGAGAAGGTACTAAATGCGTCAGCCAGGCGTCGCTGAATTTACACACAAAGAGATTGAATTTTTAGACACGTGTTGAGTGGCCACTCGTGATGTGTTCGATATTGCTGATTTAGTTTTTTTTTTTATTAAAGTTAAGTTGAGATTCAGCGCTTGTCCTGTGTTCACATCTACTTTTTCTGTTTTTGTCTTCCGCGCTGTATTTGTTTTTTGGCGGATGAGACCATAAATAATGAAATGTGGCATGCTAATTTAATTTGTATCATTGTGCGCACAAATGGTTGTTGTTGGTCCCGTAGGAAAAAAAACGCGACACAAGTTTTCTAAGGTGTGGTAAGCCGATGCCACCAAGTGAAATGCATCGAAAAAGGTTGTCTCGTCTCATCAGCTCTGATCCGAACTTCCAAATGAACGAAGCACACACACTGAGATTTTTTAACATTCATGCATGCATAATGTAGAACTTGCTGCACGTACATAATCATCGCAATCAAAAAAAAATGTTGCAATACATTTCTCTTGCAAAAATGGGCATACCACAAGCAGGCCAACGTGACACACTTTTTTAATCGCTAGTAACAATAGACAGCGACATTTTAATCGCTAGTAACGTTAGCCAAAAATGTTACTGTCTTATCACAAACGCAATGGATAAAAAGAAAACCAACTGCCGGTTGTTTTTTTTTTTTTTCTCGCGGAAACGCAAAGAAGGATTTCTGTTTCGCGCCTTAGTTTCGGGAGAAAACACATGGCAAGCACATTTGTCGGCTTTTTTCTAACAAGACATTTTCCAAAGTTCAGCTAAAAGACCCATTCAAGATGTAAAACTCAAGAAGTGTGATCAATTTCTTTTTTTAAGAAAGGTTTGTAGTGAACGGCCAGCCCAAAACGAACGAAGAAATAGGAGAGGCTGAAAGTTTTAGAAACCGATCTCGTCGGGGCTGGTTGTTCTAACTGAAGTACTAATACATCGTTTTAAAGTAGTTCAGTTAGAATTGTGGAGTTGTTAAAGTGGTGAATAAGGGTCAAAAAAGCGGCAGAAACTGGAGCCAATCAATGGCTACCATTCCTGTTCTCCACCTTTATTTCCTCTTCTTTGGCCCAAATTTATCAACAAAATCCCATAACTACATCACTCCCCCACAAGGAAAGAAAGAAATTTCGGTAGAAATAAATTCTAGTTAGTTACAGACATAGTCTTTGAGTCTGTCTTGTGGGCGTCTTGTAAGAACTGTTCGTCCCGCACATAAGAGAGCCGGTGGTTCAGTCGGCAGCTGCTCTATCTCTCCCCCCAACACGTCCAGGCATTCACGCGGTTCAGGAGCTTGGTGGTTTTGAGGCGTGTTGCCAGCGTCAAATTCGTATGGGTTGGTGGGGAAAACCACGTGGCAACTGTGTCATCAATTTTATCATTTCTCGATGTATTTGTGCAAGCAGGAAAATGTTTAAAAAATCTAGAGTTCCTAGTGATTGTTCTTTGACCCCTTCGTGCAGTGATTCGTGCTTCGTTGATCTCGGTGACCTTGTATGGCTTGGAGTCATACGGAGGAGCCAGCTTATTTGTCTGGTTTTGTTGGCAGTTAAACAAATTCCCGATCTTGAGGTTGTGAGTTCTCGTGTGTCTGTAATCGTCTGCGTAGACCTTGTGTTTTTTGCGATTTGTAAGGTATGTGTGTCGCCACATCTGCTCTTGAGCGTTGTCGTTGTCCGTTGAATCTGGAAGCAGGTAGCGTATGGGTCGTCCGAAAAGTAATGCAAAGGGTGTTTGTTTTGTTGCCGAGTGAAGAGTTGCTCTATAAGCCATTAAGAACTTACTCAAATCGGTGGTACAATTGTTGTTTTCCAGTGTCGTCGCTTTTATGAATCTCTTAAACGTGGGCATAGACCACTCAACTTCACCATTAGCTTGCGGCCAGCACGGCGTAATGCGGTGATGGCGGAATCGTAATGGCAGAGCGAAAGTTTTGAAATCGTGGCTCTGAAATGGAGGTCTATTGTCCGTCTTAATTATTTTCTGAATTACAAAAGTGCTAAAGATCTTCATAAGATTGCTAATTGCTGTTGGGGCCGCGAGTGATGATATTATCTTCACGATAGGATATCGCGAAGCATCATCTATTAGGGTCATTAAGTATTTCCCATTAGGGAACGGTCCTCCAAAGTCATGTGAGAGGGCTTCCCAAGCCTGGTTGGGTTTCGCTGAAATAGTGGCGGGTTCAGCTTGTCGATGCTTGATAGTGACCTGGCATGCCATGCGGTTCTTTAGAGTTGACGGCACCATGCTGTCAAGGTGTGAAAACCAAACTTTTTGCTTCATAAAAGCTTTCGTTTTGGTTGTCCCCTGAGGGCCAGCATGTGCAAAGGATATTGCTCATTGTTGGAGAGCGGCAGGTAAGACGAGGCAATTACCTTTCAGCAGTAGACCGCTGTCTGTCAGAGATAGCTCTGTTGTATTGATGCAAAATCTCTCAGCGCTGGCTTGCTCCAGTTAACAGGATTCTAGAAGGAAGCAATTACTTTCTGAAGATAAAGATCAACAGGCAGCAACCACTTCCGCACTAGTCATGGCTTTTGGAACATGGTGTTTTGCAATGAAGTTGACATATACATCGGTGGTGCCAGTCAGATTATCATCAGCAGGGCAGTTCGGCAAGGGGTGGCCACACAGGTAGTCTGAAGGATTGCTAACTGCACGTGTGTTCCACTCTAAAATTATACTGCTGTATCCTTAAAGCGAGACGCTCTTTTTGTGCAGATGTAGAAGCTCGTGGATTGGTGAGGATAGACACAACTGGTTTGTTGTCTGTGCGGAGGAATACGTTGCCAAAGAGGTAGAGATTAAAACGTTGTTCCCCGCACTACTGCAAACAGCTCACGCTCGATCTGAGAGTATCGGGTTTCGGTCGAAGTCAAAGCGCGACTGGCACAGGCGACCATCTCAGTATTCCCGCCTCTTTTCTGAGCTAGAATGGCACCGAGGCCAATTGGAGAAACGGCAACCGTGAGGGTGATTTTTTTTGAACCGTCAAAAAAAAAAGCGAGGTTATGAACTTCAGAGTTGTTTTCTTTCAGGGCCTCCAAGGCAGGTTGCTTTGTTGGACCCCATTCCCATTTAGCATTCATTTTGGTGAGGTAGAAAGCGCCCACTGTAGTTGACCATGTCAAGGACGTTTCGCACTTCATGTGCGTTTGCAGGGGCAGACATTATTTTTATGCTTCAATTTGTTTAGGGTCCTGCTGTGATGCCGAAAGCAGAGAAGTTCTTTCCAAAGATTCAGAGGCCTTTCTGCGCGAAGAGGCATTTTTGAGGGTTATCCGTGAGGCCAGACTCTCTCAATCTCTGGAGTGGAGACTCTACAGCATGATTGTGTTCCTCCTTCACCTTGCCAAATATGAGTATGTCATCAATGATGTTGAGCATATCAGATATTCCATTTAGAACTTGCCTAACGATCTCCTGGAACATTTGAGCTGCGGCATTGATTCCAAACATGAGCCGTTTGTAGCGGTAAAGTTTGTTGTGAGTTGCAAAAGTAGTAACTACTCTAGAGTCATTGTCAATCTCTACTTGATGGTATCCGTCTTTCGAGTCTAGTTTCGTGAAACGTTTTGCTCCCTTCAATGCTATTATAATGACATCGATGGTGGGGAAAACATGTCGCTCACGAAGGATTGCGTGATTTTCACATCTCATATCAATGGATAATTGAATGTCCTCTGGGTTTTGTAGTTTTGGCACAATGACGACTGGAGATATTCATGGAGTGGGTCCTGAAGCTTCTTCAACAATGTCAAGAGTCAGAAGCTGGTTGATCTTCTTTCCTACTTTGCTTCGCAAAGAAAACAGGATGCGTCGGTATGGTTGGGCCACCGGAAGGACGTTTTCGTCAATATGAAGATGTACTTGGAAATTATTGAGTTTTCCAACGCCGTTACGCAGATCAAGAAAAGCAATGAGCAGTGTCTAAGCAGGACTTGGAGACATATTCGTATTGGTGCATAGTTCAACGCCATATGTTATTTTGATGAGATCTAGTCTGCTGTCAGCCGCGAAGCTTAGCAGTTATTTTATGCCACCTTCCATTACAAACAGGTCTTCTGTTGTGTGGCTATCTCTGTGAGATAACGTGACACTGAGTTGTCCAGTGATGGGTAATGGGGTGTTAGACTCGTACGCGTAGATTCGAACTTTTGTCTGTTGGAGCTTAGCGGCTGTATCAAGATTTTGTTAGGGTGTGGATCCCGATGGCTGATACTCTGCGCCTGTATTAATTAGGAAGTCCACAGGGGCGTTGTTGAGATTTATACAGGCTTGCGGGAGACCTCGTTCAGATATCTGTGAGACAGTTCCCACAGAGTATACGCCCTCGTTAGAGTCAGAATCATGCGAGATCTGAAATATGTATTTGTGTGCTGATTTGCAGACCTTGCAGTAGTAGCCAGATGTTTTGCCAAATGTTTTGCAGACAGATATTTTGCAGCAGAATCATTTTGCAGGGCAATTTGCTTGCTCTCCCTCATAAGGCCAGTTACCACCACAGTAGAAGCGTTGGGACGGGGAGGCGTACGTATGTTTTTGCGAGTTACGTCCCGGCTCTACACGTGTATAGAAGTAGGGAAATCGTTGGACATTTTTTGGCCGAAAGTTCCCCGAGGAGTTGCAAAGTTCATTAGTGACAGCCTGAATTGCCGCAGTCGATTCTTCGCTGGTTGTCGTTGCTCGTTTAACATCTTCAAGAACCCGGGCGTGCTTTTAAAGTGATGACACTCCAAGTCTAACCTCAGAGCATCACGTCGCAGGCGCGACGACGTTTTTGCGAATATGATCTGGTTCCTGATTTCGACGTCAGTATTTGTGAACTCGCAGTGACGAGCAAGATGCCGAAGTCGGACGCAGAAGTGGCCTATGAATTCGCTCTCTAGTTGTCTTGACTGGCAAAATTAACAAATATTTCAAGCGCCGTGTTCGTGCGTGGGCTGACGTAGGCGTTAACCCATTAGGCGCCATTGTACCCATTTGGGAACAAAAACCTGTAGCTCCTAAACAGCTTCATTTTTCTACATATCTTTATCAAATTTTCCTAGCACTAATTTTGAAATATGGTATAAAGATTAATATTTTAGCGGGTAATTTGTTTTATTCACAATATAGTTTCGTTTTTGTTTTAATTGGGTTTTCTCCGGGTCGTCTGCGTCTCCTCGCTTCTGTTTTCGTCGTTCAACGCGCGGATTTTCACCTAAGGTATGTTTATGCCTGGAAACATTTCATAGTTCTAGTATACAGCTTCAGATGTACGGTCTTTTGCTTCAATGAGTTTTATCGGGAAAGAAACAATTAACGTGTCTGTTTTAGCAGTGTAATTGTCAATGTTCCCAAAAGGGAACAATGATCAAATACGGGTATACTGGTTGTGTTGCACGTGTGCTCTGTTAGCGCTGTACGCATTAGTGTTAGGATGATTGCTAGCCGGGTATTTAATTTATAGATGTCACGTTGGCAATACTTGACACATGAAGAGGCCATTAACATAGTTCCATCTGATAAAAAACAAAACGTCGTAGATTTGGTAATCTTGCCGCCATCAAACAGAGGTGACCCGATGATCGACGAAGAGCGCTGATGCATCGATGACACCTATATGGCCTTCCGATGTTGTAGGCGAGGTTAACACACATGCTACAGTTCACGATGAGAAAACCGTTGGGCAGCAGGCACTAGAAAAAGAAGGCTGACGTACCGGACTGGCAGATGCACGAGATTTTCTCAAACGCAATCACTCCAATTATGATCGATTCCCTTCGAGCTTTACGACCTGATTTGGTTGACACAATCCCGATAACCTTATTTAAGGCGTTCTTTAATTACAAAGTCGCAGCACTCTCAGTTAGCGAGACTAACAGATATTCCCACCAGGACAATTATCACCAGTTCAATCTCACAAATCACTCCATCACGCAATTGATTACAATTACCATCACACAAAAACTGGACCTCTACAATTTGTGACATTTCTTTTTGACCGAATATCACTCGCTACCACGAGAAGATTTGTATTGGTCTAAATCAGAAAACGCAAACGTGCCTCTCGAAGAAAAGGTCGTGAGCAGATTCAAGTTTCTTCAAATAAAATTACACCTCCACGCTGCCGACAATAAAGCACTAGACAAGGAAGACAAGATTTCCAAACTACGCCCGCGGCTAAACGAGGGCAACAAAAGCCTCGTTCAATTCGGCGTGTTTGCTACATAGCTCAGTGTAGATGAGCAAATGGTTCCCTTTTTCGGGAATCACAGCTGCAAGATGTTCACCAGAGGAAAGCCTATTCGCTTTGGGTAGAAGCGATGGGTGCTGTGTTCATCATCAAAATACCCTTCCAACGTAGACATATACTGCGTAAAAAACAAAAGTGTGACGCAGATAAATTGGAGTCCTTGGGGAGTCGTGTGGTTCTGTAAGCATTGAAATGTGTTTCCGTGCCCACTGACCACTTTGTATTCATGAACAACTTCTTTATTTCTCACAGTATTCTGCAAGAGCTGAAGCATCGGGGCTTTAGAGCAAGAGGAAGCGTAAAAAGGGCGAAATTGAAAACGTGCCCGCTAGAAGACGCCAGGTTATACTCAGCAGGAAAGTACGCGGTGAGTTTGACATGCGCTGTGACAGAGTCCTTGCCGTGAAATGGAATGACAACAGATGTATGTGTGTTGCAACTAACTATTACAGTGTTCATCCGATGGTAAACACAACCCATCGACAGGCGAACAGAACGCAAGATAATTCAAGTCCAACAGCCCAAGTTAATCCCGCAATATAAAAAGCACATGGGAGGCGTTGACTTGCTTGACAGGTTTGTCAGCGACTACAGGCCCACTCTTCGGGGGAAGAAGTGTTGCTGGCCATTGTTTTTCTACATGCCGGTTAATCTGCGGGAAGCAACATGGAGGCTTCATGTGGAACTGTAGAATGAGCCCCAATATGATCAGCTGCAATTTGTACGACCTGTTATTCAAGAACTTTTCGGCGAAGTTGCCCCCAAACAAAAGGTACTCGGACCATGTGGTGCCTTGAACTTCCGCAATGCTGCAAGAAGTGTTCATCATCTGGTACCTTTTGCATTATGCCAATTTGTTAAAAATTTGCACCCAAGTGTATTATAGCAATTTAGAAACAATTTGCGAAAATTTACACGGTATGTTCATTAGAAACTGTAGCGGCGTTTAATGTTTTGCTTGTCTTTGAGAACTTGGTAAGGATTACTGCTCGCGGGTGGTGTAGTCGACGCCTGGCTTGATGTTGAGCCAATCTGTAGGCCAGAGAGGGTCTCGAGATATCGTAGACCCGTTCCCCAGCATAGTGGAGTAGAAGTGATTGTTAGCGTACGTTATCTTTCACATTGAAGGCAATGAGGAAGTTTTGAAAGCGTGCTGACTATTTTTTCCATTCCGAAACGACGTTGCTTTTGTAGGTGGCGTCCAAATCAAAGGATGGCAAAGCAGTCGAAATCAAAGTCATGATCGGTGATTACACGAGGCTTAGCTGTGAAGTCGTCAAGGTTTGGCGCCGCAGCGGTGTGCTGTGGATTTGGAAGGCGATTACTTGCTGGAGTTGTTGCTGGAGACAGTCGGCAACACCCTCGTGGCCAATGTAGAGTTGTTGACGTGATGAATAAGGGTAAAAAAGCGCCAGAGACTGGAGCCAAACAATGGCGACCATCCCTGTTTTCCACTTTTATTTCCTCTTCTTCTTTGTCCCCAATCTATCAACAAAATGCCATCACTACAAGAATAACCAGCATGGATGAGGTCGGTTCATAAAACCTTCAGTCTCGGGATCGCTCCTTCTTCATCAGCTTCGGGCTGACCGTTCACTACAGGTTCACCGCTTCAAGTTTCTCTATCGACATCCAAAACATGTATTATTCCAGCACACATACAAATCTCCTATAGATTCTTCAAAACACCAGCGAAGAGCAAGGTATCCTAACCTCTAAAAACGCGGCCCCCATCATCATAGTAAGCTTTTCAGAGCTTCTAAGCGTCTACCAAAAGGGGACGGTAGTGACACATCAAACTCAACAGCATGTACAAAAGAGTGGTATATGTTTAGGATCCCGGGTAGCTCCATATTTCAGTGATCTTTACATCACAGTATAAGAATCTGCCATCCAAAAACCTTTCAAAGATCTCAGAGTTGTGGGAATCTTTATGTGGACGATTTTTTTTTTTTAGTATCGTGTAACATTGAGGTAGGGTAGATAAACAAAACAACGAGTACCAAGAAGTAGTGTTGAAATGTTTTGAGCAAAGCTGCTCGGATTTCGATTTCACTCGAACTTCCCGTGAACAGATGCATAACATTCCCAGATCTATCCTTAGAATTTACAACAGGCCACGTGTGCTGAAGATATCAGGCAAGTGTGTGCAAAATATTTCGTTTGTTTACTCCGACCATTGAAACAAAAATGTAAAACGAGGAATTGCCACCACGGCGCACACTTTCGCCCTCAAAAGTCATGTCAGCATCAAGTAGAACGAAGTTTCGCGACGCGAATCTCCAGGCTACAGGGTGCTGGTTACTTTAAAACATCTGAAAGAATATCAATTACCAACCTGAAGTTAATTACGGAACAACACCAAAGAGGCCTCGATAACCTTTTGTGCCCGGATAACCTTTTGTGCCCCGATAACTTTTTGTGCCAATAACGTTTTGTGCCCTATATCCCCGGGCTCGCCCGTCGATTAAATAAAATTGCAGACCGGAAAGGCGTTCAAGTGCTATACTCTGCTTCAAAGAAGGCCTATTTCATGTACCGTAAGGTAAACAGGGTGATTAACAAGAAAGAGACAAGCTGTGGCATATCTCAGAAGACCAAATACACCCAATGTGAAAAGGATGTGTACCAAATCCCACTGTCATCTGGTCGATTTTACATTGGGCAGACTGGAAGATGCATCAACGACCGGACGAGAGAACATGCAGCCTCGTGAGGAGGCGCTTGCCATTGTGCCGAAGGCGGACGAATGTGTGAGTGCGCCTTCCATCGCACTACACCAGAAGGAAATCATGTACCTCGGAAGTGCCACATCCGTGGTGGACGGATAAAAGAAGAGAACGAAGGTGCTTTACTAACAAAAGCCAAAAGTGTGATCTTTGTTCATAAAAGTAGAGAAAGATGAAAATGTTTTTCAATTAAATAAAATGTAATATAGATTTAAAAAACATTAATTAAACAGCTGCAAGTCCCGCGGTGTGTTTGCCTTTTTTGCCTCTTTGTGTGCTCTTCCTTCACGTTCAGCTGGCACCATAAACAAACAATATCACTAATCAGGTTCATTTTACATCAACCACCTCTCGTATTTTATGTAAAATTATAATTATATAATTATATCATAAGATATAATTATATACTATTATATTCTTTCTAATCTAAGCTTTCTCACGATTGTGTTTGTGGACAGGTGTGCGAATGGTTTAGGAGCTACCTACGGCATAAGGAAGGTTTCGTTCGAGTTAACCATAAAAATTCCACGGCATACAGAATCAAGTTAGGCGTGCCTCGGGGCTCTGTTTCAGTTCCCCTCTTATTTCCTATCTTTGTCAATAATGTCTCTCAGTCATCTCACATTCTGCTGATGATATTAAAATATATAGCGAAATTCGAAAACTTGGCGAACAGGTAGATTCTCGGGCGATAGTTCGCGGGGCGAGTTTTCTTTTCTTCAGCCTGTCGGAAACAGACAGAGCAAAAGAAAAACCAATCGCGAGGATGGCCAAGAAGCGGTTAAACTTGGCACACCGATTGCCGTTTTCTTTTCTTTTTTTTTTTTTTTTTGCAGTTTGCTCGCACGATTTTAGACACACAAAAATGAAGTACATGTCCCACATAATGCGAGTGTAATCTATAGCATGTTTATTTGAACTTTACGTCGAAGAAAGCCGCAAATAGAATTGACGAGTGTGTCACTGCGAAGAGAGCGTGCGCCACCACCGCACAACACTCCAAATATGGCAAGGGGACGAGGAAGAGATAAGACTCACCTTTTAAAAGAAAGATCTAGGTCAAGTTTCAACCTTTTTTTTTTTTTTAACAGAATGGGTCCACTTAAAAAAATAAATACGTCGCACGAACATATCCATTCAACGAGGCCTCTGGTTGTAGGCAGCGAGTGGCGAGCGCCTTGCTAGGCCTTCCGACCCACCATGCTAGGCCTTCCCACCGACTCGAGCGGTCGCTGAAGTCGTTGGGATTGTTGTCATTGCTTCCGGAATCCGTGAACCGAGCGGCCTTCACCGAGAATTGTAGTTTTGAGTACGTATTTTCTTTCCTCCGCTGCCCGAAGTCGGGAAGCGCGCGAAGAGCACGTAGAAGCATGCTCGTTGGTCTCCATGGTGAAGTATCCGAGCGGTGTTGACGCCATGAAGTTATTGTAAAATTCTATCATAACTTACACACAACTTCCGATCGTTTCGCTTGGCGTATTTGAATTTGTTTTTTCTTAGGTTTTGTCCTACGCAGGTTTTGCGTGATAGTAAAAACGAAGCACACTTAGCGAACAGTTTCTGCTGCTACGCGCTAAAGCACACAACCAAAGCGAAGCAAAGCGGAGAAAATACCTGGCCTCGTCACGTGATACTGCTCACTACGTCACTATCGAGCAATCGCAGCGCTCCAATCGGTCCCGCTCGTCCGAGGATAACTTTCTTTGTCTGTGCAGTCAAAGGTGCGGGAGCGCGTGCTTGAGAGCCATTTGATCAATATTGCTTGGCCTGTTCACAATAACCTTGGAAAGCCAAAGCATCTGCCTTTCGCTTTCTGCTTTTAGGCGGAGATTCCGACTTCTTCCGAGTGGGCTCCCTTCGGGCTTTCTTGAGTGCAGGCATTTCTCCTTCAAAGACCCATCGAAAAACGTGAGCACGGCTTCAGGGACGAGCCTCTTTATCTAGTGCCTCGGTACATAATCGTATACGGTTTAAAGTGCCTGCTGCCCGCAACCGTAGATGAAGATTTATCGTTCACCAGAAGGCATCCCATTGTATTCTCTTCTTCCCCGTAGTGCTTAGCAATTCATTGCTGGGCAGCTGGTGGATAGGTGCGCCAGAAGTAAACCATTCAGCCACGTGAAACAGAACCCGTTTACAAGCAGGGTGAAACAACCAGAATTGGTCGCAGCGACCCCACGCAGCATGATGCACGTGCTTTCTCCTGTTGCAAAACAGGTCGTATGAAAAAGAAGCACGCAAACTAGACCGGCCAATGGCACTGGATCTTGGGAAAGCAGCGCCAAGCTGCTTTCCCAAGATCGCCATGGTCGACATTTTGGTTGTTGGAATGAGCAGTCTCTCCTTCACCTCTTTATTCTTGGTGAGCTGATTCAAATTCCCGGAGAAGGTTGCTGCACAAAGACATTATTTTTTTAAATACCTAGCTTTTGCAATTCACACACCGACGAGACAAGCTCAGATCTGCGCACTGCCACCACATGCGGCATTGAAAAATAATTTTCCTGTCTAAATGCGCAAGAACAACAATACCAGACTAAAAATATCTGTGAATATAAGCATGATTGATAAGTGAATTGCATGCACAGTGCCAAAAAATATTGGCGAGAAACGCTATCAGTACGATGATGCTCCGTAACGATCTTGACGCGACTGGTTCAGGGCGTCCCTTTCGAAGCTTCAAAGATGTGAATGGACCGGCGGTTGGAAAGGCAATTGATACCGACCAGTCAATCATCCTGAGAGCTTCGGTCACTCGGATGTTAGTATCTGTTTCCTTCTGGAGGCAGGGAAGGCAAAGGCCCTTCCAGAATCCCGTGACGTTAGTCCGGCCGTTCTCAGAGAACGCATCGGTGACTAATGCAAATGCCGCGAGCGCGCGCAGCCAATGCTTGGCGAAAAACATGAAGCGCGTGCTGGAGGCGTTTGAAAGAGACGGCGTTCTCATTCTGTCAGTAGGCTGTTGATGGCGCCGGCGGCTATTGCTTCGCACCAGGCAATACATGCGAGTCAACGAAAGAAATGAATAAAAATGAACTTTTTGAAGCTTCTGGAAAGTGTCTTGGAAAGAAAACTTTATGAGATTTCGCAGGAATAGAAAGACAAATAAGTAAGACAAACGAAAAAGATCTCGCTTTTTCACTTTTTTTTTTCCTGTGGTTCAATTTATTGGTTGGTGGCAGGCAATGGCCGCCGGTGGTGTCAATCGAACCCAGCAAAACAAGCCTCGATCCGCGATTCAGCCTATTACAATAGACGCGAGCGTCTAGTCAGATAGACGCTCACGACATCGGCATTTAAAATAAATGACGGCGTGACGCGTTCAGCCGCGTATTTTCTACGATTTCTTTCATCGGAAATATTCAGCTCTCAAGTTTAAAGTTTGCAGGCCAGATTGAGTAATGCACCAGTCAGATGGGATAATCAAGTGCACTTCGCCTTTAGTCTCATTTCTGTAGTGTGCTACGCTGCTTCTTGAAGAACACACTTGGCTTCAAGTGCGTTTGGCGAGCTCACTTAACCCGATCGAGTGCGTGGCTTGGATAGCAGTTTTTCAACAGTACAACATTACACCACAAATACCAAAAATGTGGCGTAAATTTTATTCTCAACGGTCAGAAATTCGTGAAAGAGAGGACAAAAAGGAGTGTCATTCATTGCAGAAATATAGTGGGTAGGACTTATCCTTACAGTTTAAGTTGATCTGTACGGACTGTACCAAGATTATCGCAGCGGTGAAACGATAAAAGACGACGACAGTCAGTCCTTCCAATGCTATCTTGGTTGGCAGAGGAGGATAGAGCCTACATTTGTTTCTGGGTGTAGCTGTAGAGACAACACGATGATCATGATTTCATAAGGGTAGTGTCAGGGCCTCCTCGCAGACCTCCGCGGGACGAAGAGAAACGCCAAGGTTGGATCTTCTTTATCTTGGCCCGCCATTATCGATCGGAATCCTTCGATTGACGTAAAGATCGTTTATTACTGTAACGCGTTGTTTCGTAACGTTTCTTTATTAAATATACAAAATATTGCCGAGACGTCTATGGCTTTAACATTTTACGTGTCTAATAGTACTTTACCCATCGTTACTACCATCATTTGCGTGTGACACTAATCTTTCTCGTGTTGCACCGAAACTCTTGTAGTGATATTCGGTAAGCTGAAGTGCATTCGGTTGAAGTGCACCAAATTAGCCCGTCTGGCAAGGGTATAAGTTGCTTCTTTTTAAATGTCCCTTTAAATGGGCCGTGCAACAAGTTTGGTTAGAAAATTTTCTCATTTTATATAGGTTTATGGGTAGTACTGGGACCCGAGTACACCTTGTAATTCCAAGGATAAAAGCGGACGTTTTCTTCAGTCTTCGCAAAACTCGATAAGGAAGTTGTGGGGGTCGCATTGCTGGCGTTGTCATCAATGCAATTCCCAGAATTTCCTCACCTAGCTTTGTGATCTCCGTGGTGACAATATGTAAATCTGGCTCATACAGTGGACAGGAACACTAAGTGAGCATTCGATTTGGGCTTGTGGTAATCAATGCCTCGACATGCATTCGGGTAGTGACTTGTGCCCAATCGCTGCGATTACGGGACTAGCCGAACTTTAACGACGTGTGGGACTAGCCGAACTTTAACGACGTGTGGAACGCAGCGCGTGCCCTGTCGTTTGCCAGCACCAGCGCGTGGCTATGATAAGCATGGGTGCTCCAGATCACGTGGCCTTCTTCTCCTGGTTTCAAGTTGACGGGATGAACCAAGGCATAACACGTATCACGGCCGCTCTCTTTCTCTTCTTACGGCCTTTGCAATTTGGGCAATCGCCACCTCCCGCCGCAATTCGCGGGGGGCGCTGTCACCTCACCCCTGGGCTACCCTTTGCCTTTTGCACAGAACGCGTCTGACAGTGTATCTCAGCGCTGTCGAACCAGGGGTTTCCCCAGGAATTAAAATCAGGGGGGGTGTCTAAATTTGTTTTTTTGGGGGGGCGGGGTTAAAGGGGGGGGGGGGGGGGGAGCATTGCGAATATAGGAGTCGTTGTGAATTAAGGGGGTGCCTTCGGAAAAACGAGGGGGGGGGGTCTAAACCCCCCCTAGGGGGGGTCTGGAGAAATCCCTGTGTCGGACCTTGCGGTCGAGACTTTTATAGCCTTTGACACCTGATCCTTACGTTTAGACCTTCAGCCACTATCTAATGCGCTTCTGATGAGCCCAAAACGGTGAATATTTGACGCACATCTCCGAGATATTCGGGAGTAAAAAGTAGTAAGTAGAGACAACGAATGCGATTGCGGAAAAACTATAGTCGTCTTTACCTCCAGGACTTCTGTTGCAACTCAAGAACAGGAGGAGACGGACCCCTTCTACGTGGGGGAACTTGAAATGATAAATAATTCGTACACTCTCGTGAAATGTAAGCAGGCCCAATCAATCTATTGCCGTGGTCTGCATCATCAGTTCATAGGCCGCACATGAAGTCGTTCAGATGCTCTAGACGAGGGTGTAGTGGTCTGTACAATTTTCGCGCAGTACATATTACAGCCTAAAGTGCTTCCTGGAGGGCTTGTGCACTTATCCAGCTGATTTTTTGTTTCTATCCGTGACCGTCTTTGCATGGTTAATCAGAGGTATTCTGAGGAACTTGTTGCAAATTAAACCAGCCAAACGCTTTGAGTGACTGTTGTCAGTGCCCTCTGGGCAACCTAGGATTGGCGTGTCTTCAAGATAGGGTGCAATGAATAGTTGCAGAACGTCGTGCACATTTGTACGCGGAAGGTGCTTAACAGCCTTTAAAAAAAAAAAAGCAACAATGTTGTCCAGAAGTGCGAGGAACCTAGGATTTGGATAATGAAGTCCGCTTTTATCCTGGCCTTGCAATAAGACGAACAGAGGATCACCCCTGTTACTCGTAGTCAACAGCATAACACAGGTGTCGCACCCAAACTCACTAATGAGTTTCACCAGATAGCCACCGACGTACACCAGACCAGAGTATGTCACGAATGAAGATGGAGCGCAAGGCTCTTTCTGTTTTTTCAGGTCAGTACAGAGGTCCCGTCCATGTCACAGGGGAACGCAGTTTGCTGACGACACTGCCTGTCGGTAGAGTGACTTAAATCAGAGCGAAGTTCAACAAACCGTTGCCAAAACAACAACCTACAAAGCTCGAACACCAGCGCAAAGCAGCTCGAAGGCACTCTCCGAGTGGGGTTAAGTGGGGTGAGGTGGTTGCGCCTCTGGCGGCAAGCAAGTTAACTACATACGGAGAAAAAATGCCATTGACTCCCGGGCGATTGCAAAGGCCGTAAGAAGAGAAAGAGAGCGCTCGCTTCCAGTCCGGCTGAGATTAGAAGTCCCTCTTTCAGTTCGAGCTCGCTGGTTTCCGCGGGGCTTTGGTTGCGCGTGCCTGCGCGTTCACATTTGTATAAGCAAGGGCCGAAAGCTCGCGCTGAAGGCGGAGCTTTTAGTCTCAGGTTAAAGGGGCCCTGCAAAGCGTTTCTGGATTTTTAGATGCGGAGCATCTCTTGCTCGGGTCTATGTCCCGCGGCGTCGTAGTCCGCACTCACACTACGCATGCGCAACTCTCCTCCTCTAGTCTCCTCTCCTTCAAGTGTGAGCGGTAGCGCGCTGCGCGCGTTCCCCATCACGTGACCGGGGCGGGGTCTGAGGCGAAACCGTGTTTCCCCGGAGGAGGGAAAGGAGGAAAGTTTTCGGCGCGCGGGTCGCAGCGCCAGGCCAGGCCCTTCTAGTGGGGTGAGCTTTCCCCGCAACCCCGCGGCTGTCGTCTGCTAGCATTTCCCGACCGCTCGCGTCCGTTGCAGCCTAGATCTCGCCGGCCAGCCCGGTCTCGACGAGGAAACCTGCAAGCGCTGTTAGGGCATTTTGCGCCGCCTTACCGTGCGGTCTGATTAGACTTTCAAAGTTACTCGTGCTACATCAGTTCACCGCTGTTGACTCCACTTCACTCCGTTCTTCCGATGAAGTGTGATGGAAGCAACAGTCCCGTCAGTTAGTGGGTTGGCGCAAGCAAGCGTCAGCACCACCCCGATGCTCGGGAAGATGGTGTAATTTTTATTTTTATTTTGCTGGCGTAAGCTTGTCCTAACATTCATTTCACATCATAAAACTTCTTTTAACATGTCATAAACAAGCTGAACCACCCCCGTATTAAAAAAAAAAAGGTCACATTTTAAGTGTTGCCAAAAAAGCCTCTCGCTTCTCATACCAAATAGAAAAATGTAATAACCTCGCGAGAGAAAAAATTATTGGACTCTTAATTTTGGGTACTAGCTCAAATATGTATATTAATGGCTGGAAGCAATTTTGTGTCAAATCAGTGGCTATGATAATTTTGCACGAGGTCCCCTTCAATGAAGATATGTCGCCGAGCAAGAATAGTAAATCGCCAACCAATGCGTTCGGGAGAGTATCATGCTTCCCGAACTTTTCAGAGATCATCCTTTATTTCATTTCCACGTGTTTGTTTGGCTTAGACTAGAGTCACCAGATAAGCTACGCTTGGCAGCAACAACACTTCGACCATTTTGCAACTTTCAAAATGGTCGAAGATGGCGGCGCCGTTAAAGAAAAGGTCTATAGACCTTTTCTTTAACGGCGCCGCCATCTTGAGAATTGCGGCGCCGACGACGCCGTCTAGCGGTTTAGAAAACGAAATACCGGCTAGTTCTGGCAGCACAGCTATCTGGGTAGGCAACGGTGTGGGTATGGGGGGAACTTGGCTAGACTTGGCTAAGGTGGGCTGCAATAACTTGGTTGGAGCTTGTCCGGTTGAATCCAGCTGGCTACTCACAGGCCATCACCTTGCCTCCTCGAGAGAACGACGACGAAGACGGTGGGGTGTTTTGATTGAGTTTCCACAGCGAAGTATATATGAGCAGTTTAATGTAGTCTATGCAGGTAAGCTCTCGACATTTGATAGCTCCATCTTGAGTGGTGGCATGTAGACTTTTTCATACCTTTCACATACCATGGAGCTTGCAGTGATAACCTAATTGGACCACCTGCACCGGGAATTAAAATCGGTCCTCTTGTCGTAGACGAAGTGGTCGTGAGCTTAAACGTGACATTGAGTCTGATACGAATCTCTCGCGATTAAGCTCGCAATCGACTGACTTCATACATAAGGATTCTTGGGGAAAATGCGAAGCGCGATAACATTGCAGCCACACTCGCGCTGCAGCTTCTTATGCTCATGGCACACTTTCTGCTATTGCTCTTATGCTTTTTAAAATTATTTATCCATCCGACTACCACGCAGTGGTAGCCAGACAACCTTAGATTTTCGGAAATTTCAGCACGGTAAAAAGGAGCACTGGGAACTACCTCAAGCACGACGTCCGTTTTTAAGCCTTTTTGCCCATACCCTTGGCGGTTGCATACCCTGTGTCAGCGGGCAATCCAAAAATGCACCAGGTCGAGGGTACGTCAGTTACTGGCTGGTTTGAGGTTATGCGAAAAAGGTCTATACTTCGTCTCACCTTAGCATGGACTATTGTTAGCCGCGCGTGCCAAAAGCCCGAGCTAGTTGCTTTGAATGAAGCCTCGGCGGCTGCACGAGCGCTCGTGCAGCGAGTGCTCCAGTCAAGGCAGTCGAAGCTAGCCGCTCGCGCTTGCGCAGCCTTCGCAGTTAGTCCGTGCTAAAGTGAGATGAAGTATAGTGTGTGGAACTCTAGAAACGCATTAAAAATAAAATAAAAAATAAATCTGATGTATTCTGTACATATTACGAAAAAGAATTTCAGAATTTTGAGCATATTTTCAATTGTTGGTGACGCCATTTGTCAGAACCAAAAGAGAACCGAAACGACAAGAGCTTGCAACAACCATGCGCGATCTTCCTCATTGTTAGAATTAACATCCAGTTATGAAGATATGAACGCCTCACCGATTCACGGGTGTTCCAAACAAAGTTTGAGTGCGAATCGCGTGCTTGAAAAGATCAGAAGTGGTCACGTGCACCTCCTTCAGCCAGTCATACTTCTAGGATTCTATGTCGTCCGACGCTCTAGACCTATTTCGTCACTGAACGCTCGTGTTTGAATGCCCGTGTCCCACTAGAGCGACAGACAGAGACAAAAGACAGGGACACGCCTCAAACCCATGCAGCATGCGCGCGATGGTAGCTTTGACAAGCGTTTAGTCGTTCGGTGCTCGTGAAGTAAGCACGAGCGATTGCAAGCCTGCCAAAGATACCCTCGCGTGCATGATTCTCGTGTTTGAGAATAGCCTCCTTTATTCTACAAAGCCTCTCAAATCGCGAAAGACTCTGGTTTGAGGCTTGTCGTTGTCTTTTGTTTCTGTATGTCGCTCTAGTGGGACACGGTCATAATGGGCACGCTCTTCGAAGCAGCATTTGGTTTTCTTCGTCCCTTTGCAGTAACCCTTTAAGGGTGAACGAGGTGAGGACACAGCATGGCGAACGCTGCGACGCGATCGACCGGATAAAGTCCTCTCGGCGCGCGCCCAAGTCGCCTCAGCCCAGGGGAATATCCTCAGCCTACCGCACCTCCGCCATCCAGGTGCTACAACTAAGGAAAAGAAGCAAACAAAATAAAGTGTCTCGTTCCGGGCAGAGCTCTGTTTCTGGGCGCGCACTCATCTCGTTCGAAGCGCCTACTCCACCGTGGTCTGCTCTGACCTTGATGGACGCTGGCTTGAACGTCGCGCCAGAGATCTCCCCGCTTGAACGCGTTCATAAGACTGCTAGAGCCGTTGTTGAGGCACGAAACTAAGGTCAATGACGAAGCTGTGTCTAAGTAACACGCGTAGCGAAAGTTCCAAGTTCTACCGGGTGGATCAAGGAGACGGCAGGCTCTTTAAATCGACCGCAAAATTCGGTTTCTTAACCTATCGCGCTACGACTTTGTGCAGCGCTGCCCACAGATGGTGCATTTTTTTTTTGTAAAATTTGCAAAGAGCAAACTTACCTGAGGAAAAAGTAAAGAAAGAAAAAGGCTTAGCTCCTATGGAAACGCAGCGACGCCACCGGTCTTCAAAGAGCACGGCGCCGTTTCGCACGGGACACAAGAGATGGCGCAACGAACGCCGCCAACGAACGAGCATACGGCGTCGAGAGCCAGCGTCTTTAGCAGACAATCTTTTAGACTCAAAAGCAGCGCGCGTTCCGCAGGCGGCGACAGTCGCAGAAACAATTACAGGCGCGGTAACAACAAGCAACTGCAGTTCCTTGTCTGCTAAATACGCCGGCTCTCGGCGTCGTCTGCCCGTTCGCTGGCAGCAGTTGGCGTCGCGACCGCTTGCGCCATCTCTCGTCTCCCGTGCGAAACGGCGCCGTGCTCTTAGAAGACCGGTGGCGTCGCTGCGTTTCCATAGGAGCTAAGCCTTTTTCTTTCTTTACTTTTTCCTCAGGTAAGTTTGCTCTTTGCAAATTTTACAAAAAAAATGCACCATCTGTGGGCAGCGCTGCACAAAGTCGTAGCGCGATAGGTTAAGAAACCGAATTTTATGGTCGATTTAAAGAGCCTGCCGTCTCCTTGATCCACCCGGTACATGACGTGGCGCACCCAGAAAACAACTTTAAAAACAAGCATATGTCTCTCATAGAGACACATCAGAAACCGGACCCGTGACAGGCTACTTCGTTTCACCTTATGTGCGAGCGTAGGCAAAGCTGGAAGCGCGAGCACGAAAGCTCCGTGTGTTCAGGCTTTGCTCGAGCGCGCGAGCTGGGGAGAAACGCAAAAAGCGCTGGTCTCGCGCTTCTAGCTTTGGCTTCGCTCGCAGATAAGGTGAAACGAAGTATAAGGAGTATTCACTGGGCGCCATATTTGTGGGTGATGTCTAGAGCGCATGCTCTCAACGAGTCCCATATTAATAGGCTGCTAATACCGGCAATCTTGAGGATGCGGAATGCACGTTACAAAAGAACTGTGGAAGCTCGCCATGAGCACGCGCTCAGCAGTCGTGCACACAGCTATGGCCGCCAGTGAATACTTCCTATACACCTTTTTCGTTTAGCCTCGCACCCAGCCACGTCGTCCCCATATCCGGTATGCGTTCCGAAAAAAAAGCAAGAGATTACAACCCCGAACAAGTAAAAATGTATAGAAGGGTCATAACAAGAACGACTGACGGTTGCAATTAAAATGTTAACACATTCTACTGTCGAGGGGAGAAGAAAGCAACGTTTTCACGCATACCGGAAGTGCCAGAATTGAAGATGGCGGCGCCCACGTAGAAAAGGTGTATAGCATTAGCCGCATATCGAGGAGTCATCTGGTAGCGCCGCTTGTGACCAAGATGATGAGACGACTCTATCTGGCAGCTGCGGCGCGCGCGGTGTCCACACCTATACACCTTTTCCACAAGAGCGCAGCCATCTTGAATATCGTCACTTCTGGTATGCGGTAAAACATCTTTTTGATCTCTCCCCGAAGCTAGAAGGTGTTTACGAAAAATGCGTGATTGTCACACATTCCTGATTTGCCTCAGCTATATTTTCTCGCATATTCCAGGTTCAAACGTTTTATTATTTTTTCGCCCCACATACCAGATATGGAACCCACGTGACTGAGAACGACAGGAAACAGAAAAGGTCTATAGACCTTTCCAAAAACGAGCTTGTGGCCGGTGCCATTTTGAGCGTTCGTGCGTATGGCGCGTGCTTTGCTCGCTTTCCGAAGCGACGAACACGCACGTGCTGGGCTGTGAAGATCGCACGCTGGACTGTGATTTTGTAAACATTGGAAAGGTCTATAGACGTTTCCACTGTTTGCAAAAATCACATCCCACACGTGCTAAATCACATGTCCTGCCAGCGCGCTCTCGCAATTAAAGGCCAGCCAGAAAGTGCGCGTGCATAACACACAAACACAGTGTGGGGGACCGCGAGGTCCTACCACGTTATTTTTTTTTTTTCGAATTCTCAAGCGTTCCTGTTTCGAGGCGTGCGTATAACGCGCACCCCGAGAACCTCGTCTTTTATTTCTTTTGATTGTTGTTTCTGTTCGGATCTGTGTCACCACAGATATGCCCCCCTCTGGGAGGATTTATATGATGTTTCATAAATCCTTCCAACTGACAATTTTTCGTGGTCGGAGATCGTATGTCGGTATTGGCGACGTGAGCGATCGAAAGCGTCGCTGTGATCGGCCTTACACGATTGGCCGAATGCTGACTATGACGTCAGCAAAAGATTTCACATCGACGGAAATAAGAGGAATAGAAGAACTTCAATTTTGACGGTGTTGACAGTGTTGGTTCGAGAGTGCTATGGTTTCAAGCTTCCACCATGCTCTTTACAAACACCTCCAAACTTGTTGTTCACTAGGTAATGACGTCACGAAAGGTAACCATAGGAGGGCGCCACCAAAACATCTCGCCGCCAATAGTAGCCGGCGAGATGAGCAGGCTTGAGACGGTGGAGGGCAACCGCATCGTCTTTCCCGTTGATGCGGAGGACGAACGTGTCCGTCCATCTCTGTACCACGGGAAACGGTCCCTGATAGTGAAAACGTAGTGGCTTTCTGTGATGTTCTTGTCGGACGAACACGTGGGTGGCAGTCTTTAGGTCCTCCGTAACGTATGGTGATTTGGTATTCCCGACTCGAGTTGGAATTGGGCGGAGTTTTTCGAACACTTCTTTGGGGGTCTCGGCGTAAGCTTCGGGCTTTGTCGACGATGGTGTGTCGGCCTCGAAGAAATCTGATGGCAACCTCAAAGGAGTGTCATAGACGAGCTCGGCAGTAGAACATCCGAGGTCTTCTTTAAGGGCCGTCCGGACGCCAAGGAGCACGATCGGCACTTGGAAACCCACTCGTTAGGCCTTCCATGGGCCATCAATGCCGATTTCAGATGGCGATGAAAGCGCTCCAGAAGTCCGTTGGATTGCGGGTGATAAGCGGTCGTCCGCAACCGTGTCGTCCCAAGAACGCGGGTTAACTCTGTGAGAAGCGACGACTCAAATTGTCGACCCCGGTCTGTGACTATCTCGGAAGGGCATCCGAACCTGGAGACCCACGACGAGATAAAATTGGTGGCGACGGTGGTTGCGGTAATGTCCTGCAGTGGCGTTGCCTCTGGCCATCTCGTAAATTTGTCAATGCAGGTGAGAAGGTAGCGGTACCCCTGTGATGATGGAAGTGGCCCGACCAGGTCCAAATGTACCTTGTCGAACCGCGCATCGGATTGGAAAAAGGTCCTTGTCGGGGGCACAGGGTTCCGATGGACCTTCGCTTGCTGACAGGGTATGCAGGAGCGTACCCAGTCCCGGACGTCCGACTTTATGCGGGGCCAGGCGTACCTGGACGTCATGAGCCTCTGTGTTGCCCGAACGCCTGGGTGTGAGAGGCAGTGAGTGGCGTCGAAAAGTTTTCGAAGTAGTGAAACTTTTCCATGTCCTCACTTTAAATAACGTGGAAGGACCTCGCGGCCCCCACAACAGCAATAAACGCTCCCTCACACGCTTTTATGGAAACGTATATGGACGACAGCAAGCAAAGCGACTGGCCGCCGCCATGTCCCTGCTCGTGCGCTGAAGCCCTTGCAATTACAAGCTTGCCAAAGCTATGTTCACGTGCAAGCTGCACGTGCTTGCGCCCATTGGGGAACTATACTCTGTTTCATACTTAGCGTGCAACACTGTCAAAGCTTCTGGCGCGAGCGTGGGTCTTGATCTCGTTCATCGTTTGCACGCGTTCTCGCGCAAACAAATCCGTAGATGAAGCCACGCGCTCGAGCCAGTAGCTTTGACAACGTTGCATGCTAAGTATGAAACAGAGTATAGACCTTTCCAAAAAAGGACACTTGGCAGGTTCCATTTTCAGTGTTCGTGCGTATGGCGCGTGATTTGCTCGCTTTCCGAAGCGACGAACGTGCGCGTTCTGGACTGTGATTTAACACGTGTGGACTGTGATTTTTGTAAACAGTGGAAACGTCTATAGTCGAGGCGCTATGCTTCCATTTGTCTCTACTTTACACCTTTTCCACAAGGGCGCCGCCATCTCGAATGTCGTCACTTCTGGTATGTGCTAAAACATCCGTTTTGATATCTCCACACCGCTGGAAGGTGTTCAAGAAAAATTAGGTATTGTCACATTCTTGATTCGCCTCACCTATATTTTCTCGCATATTCAAGCCTAAAACGTTTTATTATTTTTCTTCCCCCATACCAGATACAGAACCCACGGGACTGAGAACAAAGAAACCGAAAGAGTCTATATTGGCGACAAGACGTTTCGGTGGCGTTCTCTCATCGTTCCTATGCCTGCCGTCACGAGCAGGATTGAGCGACAAGTTCGATGGTGCGTAAAAAGCGCGGTGGAAGCCTAATCTTTACGTTCCTAAATCAACACCGTGAGGATTGGGAGTCTGATATTTCTCTTGTTTCCGTCGAAGAGAGCAGAAATAATTCTACTCAAGAGGTCACAGTGAAGGCCGGTTCAGACACTTGCGTTTGAGTGCGTTTGACTGCGTTGCGTCGAGAGCAGAAAGCCAGTCACCGGCACATCTGTGCTTCGTATGAAGCGTGGAATCCAATTCAAGGAATCATCTTGGCACGCGATATAAGCAGCAGGGATGTCCTGGTTTGTCGCAGCCGCAACGCAGTCAAACGCAGTCAAACGCAACTGTCTGAACCAGGCTTGAGGCCAATCGTGGAAGGCAGATCGCAGCAATGCTTCTGGCCGCGCACCTCACCAGTATCTAAGGCCGGTTCAGACGTGGAATCTAATTCAAGGAATCATCTTGGCACGCGATATAAGCAGCAGGGATGTACTGGTTTCTTGCTGCCGCAACGCAGTCGAACGCAGTCAAACGCAACTGTCTGAACCAGGCTTGAGGCCAATCGTGGAAGGCAGATCGCAGCAATGCTTCTGGCCGCGCACCTCACCAGTATCTTAAGGCCGGTTCAGACACTTGCGTTTGAGTGCGTTTGACTGCGTTGCGTCGAGTACCGAAAGCGAGTCACCGGCACATCTGTGCTTCGTATGAAGCGTGGAATCTAATTCAAGGAATCATCTTGGCACGCGATATAAGCAGCAGGGATGTACTGGTTTCTTGCTGCCGCAACGCAGTCGAACGCAGTCAAACGCAACTGTCTGAACCAGGCTTGAGGCCAATCGTGGAAGGCAGATCGCAGCAATGCTTCTGGCCGCGCACCTCACCAGTATCTTAAGGCCGGTTCAGACACTTGCGTTTGAGTGCGTTTGACTGCGTTGCGTCGAGTACCGAAAGCGAGTCACCGGCACATCTGTGCTTCGTATGAAGCGTGGAATCTAATTCAAGGAATCATCTTGGCACGCGATATAAGCAGCAGGGATGTACTGGTTTCTTGCTGCCGCAACGCAGTCGAACGCAGTCAAACGCAACTGTCTGAACCGGCCTTTAAGGGCTGTTTATACTCCGACGTTGAGCGCACTGAACGCAGCGTAGCGCAGAACGCGCGCCTTTTATTGGCCGGCAACCAGAAACTCGATATCTGCAACCAATAAGTACCTGCGCGCGCTGCGCTACGCGGCGCCCGACGACGTTACGTTGGAGTATAAATGTACCTTTACACCGTGGGGTGAACGCAACTCGTTGTGCTTTTCTTTTTAGACTACCCTTGCTTGAAGAAAAAAATTTACGAGTGTTTCATTGTTTATGAATGTAAAAAATGGCTAAGCGGTATTTACTCGAAGGATGAAAATTGTTAAATCGGCCCTTTAACATGATACCGATATCATGATGCAAAAATGGTGTGTGTTTGTGTTTTTGTGTGTTTTTATAGTGCCCACCCAAGGAACAGAAAACTCAGTTAGCATCATCAGAACCAAACCTCCGTTTCCTGGCAGTGCCCGAGACAATATCACGAAACGTTGTTCATTTGGAAGCTTGGGTCAGTAATTGGTTACTTTTATAAAAAGGACCTACTATACTTCGTTTCACATTATCTGCGAGCGAAGCCAAAGCTAGAAGCGCGAGACCAGCGCTTTTTGCGTTTCTCCCCAGCTCGCGCGCTCGAGCAAAGCCTGAACGCACGGAACTTTCACGCTCGCGCTTCCAGCTTTGCCTTCGCTCGCACATAAGGTGAAACGAAGTATAGCCCAAAGGACGAACTCGGACAGGAAGAATACGGACACGGCGCAACGCTGAAAGTCAGCCAGATCGGAGCACTTAAAGGGGTACTCCGGTGATTTTTTGAGCTACCTTAACTAACTATATTTTCTGACTCCCTGGCCTTTCCCTTTCCGGTATGCTATTTAGTATCGCGAAATTCATAATAGTTATGCGAAATCGGCAAATTAAAATGATGCGAAAACCAACATTCAAATATACCCGCACTTTTCAGTGCCGTGACGTCAGTGGCGGGCAGGCTTGCCAGTCGAGCAAGCAGTCTAAAAAATAGAATATGCCAATCATTTGTTCCGTGTTGGAGCGCGGGTGCTGAAGCGAGCTTCCAAAGCCTTCGTTTGACACCATCAAACTGTATGTAATCAATTGGGAACAAAGTCTACAGTCCAAAGAGTGAACCCCTGCCTTCCACTGACGTCACTTTTTCGTTGTTGCCAGTAGAGACTTTCAGTTTGAAAAACACGGTGAGGACCAAAATTGCAAATTCAATAACTTCGTGAAAAAACATTATTTTAACCTAATATTTGGGATACTATTTTAGCGATGTTCTTTGGCGAGTTTAGCAAAATTTCAAGCAAATCGGGGACCATGAAGAAATCGCCGGAGTACCCCTTTAAGGCCGGTTCAGACACTTGCGTTTGAGTGAGTTTGACTGCAGTTGCGTCGAGAACCGAAAGCGAGTCACCGGCAGATCTGTGCTTCGTATGAAGCGTGGAATCCAATTCAAGGAATCATCTTGGCAAGCAATATAAGCAGCAGCCCTAGAAGCACACTTTCCCGGCTCATACGTGGGCCAGTTTGGCGTAAGCTTGTGCCAGGCTTGAGTCAAGTTGGCTTTTGCTCGCGCCAGCCTGGCCCAAGCCTGTGCCGAGGAAGTGTGCTACTTGGGAGGGATGTCCTGGTTTCTCGCCGCCGCAACACAGTCAAACGCAGTCAAACGCAACTGTCTGAACCAGGCTTTATTCTAATTTTAATTATATCCGGTGACGACAGATTTCTTTGATGTTTGAGGAGTGAAGAGTTCACGTTCACAGCTCTGATCGGTGTTCAAGGTGCGGGAGCCCACGCGCGTTCACAGGCTTGACCGCATGGCTACAGAAAGTGGACTTCCAGAAAAAGAATCGGCTGCGGGCAGCGCGAGGCTCGCGCTGCCACGAAAAGACGATGAAGACGAGAGTCAAGTCAGCAAGCAGTCGTAGCCAGCTTCTCGCCGTGTGTATTTTGTTCTAACATTTTCAATAAAAACTGCTACGTGATTCGAGCCTTGCTAAAAGCAGTTCCATGGAACCTGCTTTTACAATCGCTGCGAAAACCTACCTCTGAAAAGTTATAATGAAATAAAAAAACTTTCAGCTTTTCCACTCTGGTGAAGAAGGAAGACAAGCGGAGCTGTACAATGGAAAGTAATGGCCGGCCGCAAGTCGGCAAGCCAGAGTGGAAAGGCTGCCGCCATCTATGAGCGACGGCGGCAACCAGATACGTGGCTTGTCGCCGTCGCTCATAGATGGCAGTAGGTGTCCAGAGTTCGGTGTCTTCATTTCTTTGCGGGGGACACGATCCTGGAGAAACTATCCCTTAACAGCTCCGCTGTAAAACAATAATAATTTGCTTAAACATTTGGCGCTACACCTCAGCCTTCAAGGATTTGCTGATTTCGGTTGTGAAAAAGGTCCTCCCTGGGTATGACTTCAGGGGCAAATGTCCAATGGGGAATGACTAACTCTTAGGTGATTCTAAGGAGTCCGGTGTGTGGCGTTTGGTGTTTAGTCGAACGAGTAGGTTTCCAAACTGCACTAACGAATTGTTGGGTGTTCCAAGCAAAGAATCGGGCACTTCAAAGAAACAGGAGGGTCACGTGCACCTATTGAGCCAGTCTTACCTCTAAAATTCTATATTGTCATCTTCACCACGCTCTCGAGTCTAGACCAATGTCGTCACTGAACGCTCGTGTTTGACACTGATTGGCACACCCTTCAAAGCAGCGTTTGATTTTCTTCGTCCCTTTGTCCCTTGACGTCCGGACGCAGTCGACGCTACAAGCTGATGGTACCAAACAAACCGCGTCAAATGCGCGATCGAAAGCGTCGCTGTGGTCGGCCGTCCACGATTGGCCGAATGCTGACTATGACGTCAGGAAAGGAATTCTCATTGACGGAAATAAGAGGAGTGTAAGAACTTCAATTTTGACGGTGTTGTTAGCAGTGTTGGCATCAGAGCGCTATGATTTCAAGCTTCCACCATGCTCATTACAAACACCATCAAACTGGTTGTTTGCAAGGTAATGACGTCACGAGAGGAAACCATACGAGAGCGCCACCAAAACATCTCGCCGCTAATTAGCGGCGAGATGTTTTGGTGGCGCCCTCCTGTGGTTCCCCCTTGTGACGTCATTACCTTGCAAACAACAAGTTCGATGGTGTTTGTTATTAGCACGGTGGAAGCTTGAAATCATTGCGCTCTCAAAGGAACACTGCCAACACCGTCAAAATTAAAGTTCTTTCATTCATCTTATTTCCGTCGATGATAAATCCCCTTTCCGACGTCATAGTCAGCGTTCAGCCAATCGGGGAAGGCCGACCACAGCGACGCTTTCGGTCGCGCACGGGGCTAATAGACAATAGACCGATTTCACCAGCCAGTTTGACTACGCCACCGCTGCCGCAATGCATCGAGGGAACTTTAGTCTTTTAGCACGTGCGACAACCTCGCTGGAACTCATCGCGTGTGGAGCACGAGGCGGCACGAGCCCTTTCGTGCACTGCCGTTTTCCTCCCGTGAACTAAAGTTATGGTGGCGTCACGCATGCGCCGAACGCTTAATGAGATCGGTCTATTGCAAGCATGGCGCCACGATTGATGCCCCATGCATGCGTGCAACACGTCATAGAGCTTGCGCGTGAACATAGCTTTGACAAGCTTGCCATTGCACGGGTTTGTCCGCACGAGCAGAGACATGGCGACGGCCAGTCGCTTTGCTTGCAATCGTCTATGGGGTGTTTTAACATGACGTCAATCCGCCACTTTGCTGTTAAATATCTGCGTGATGAAACTTATAAGCTTTTGTGCACTACGAATTTGAAGGCGTGATGTGAATCTTCGGAGTGCTCGACTTCTGCACGCGCCAGATTGCTCATAACAACAAAATGGTGGATGAAATGACTTCTGTGAAAACACCCCATTATCGCTGAACCAATTGCGTACAGGGAAAGCCCAGTGACTTGCGCTTTTGGCGCTGTTTGATTGATTTCATCAGCTCGTAGCGTAGGGTGCGTCCGGACCTTGGGTGAAAGAAAACACAGCGCCGATAACGTGCCCGTCCTAATGCGATAAGACGAATCACGGCATATGACACTCACCCTAGGCAGCATCGTCGCCGCGAAGAAGGCATCTGCAAGCTACTCCAGTCAGCTACCATCTTTCCGAAGAGGCATCGTAGACGCGGTCGGTTAAACACAAAATGCACCAGAACACAACAGTACGGTTCGCGTCGCTTGACCACGGTGGCTTCAGCCTTGGGACAAGTTCCATTAAACACTCATTGCAATATTGGATTGACTTGACCTGCTGCGGGGCTTTTTTGGGTACGGTGTCAATGGCTATAAACTATGCAACCAAAGGGCTTCTATACTTCGTTTAAACTCACGTCCACACGCAGATGATGCTACAAGCGCGAGGTCCGGGCTTACAGCGTCCCTGCCACTGATCTCTATTGTAGTAGGCTGGATCGCGGACCGCGGCCTCGGCAGCTGGGGCCGAGTGTCGCCACCGGCGGCCATTGATTGACACCAGCCAATGCATGGGACCCTATGGGAAGAACGAGAAAAAGTGACGTTTTCTCCTGTTTCTAAGCTGTTGTCGGTACTGAAACTTTTTGGATGCTTTTCGATAAGCCCGTCAAATAGCTTGCGTACAAACATTAAAACTGACAGCCCTCGCAGTTCTTATAAATAAATATTTTGTGGTCGAGAGTGACTCCGCTGTAGTGCAGCTCAATGAGGCGAGAGTTACCTAGAGTTACCGCGGAGTCGGTGATGGTTTCGTTGAGTTGGGTTTAGCAGACGACAAGCTCGAAGGCTTTGCTACGCGGAATTCGCTCACTCCCGGAAAGCCGCTGTCGAGATGGAACTTCTTTGTCATTTATCAACTTCTGGGCTTCCCTAAGGGCGGTCTTATTGACGGCAAGTTCCTTTGTTTACTCCACTACGAGAGCAAGCTTGCCAGCTCAGCCGTAGGTGCTCCGGTACGTTTGCTTTTTTTATTCGGCGACCGGTCGTTTGACAAATACCGATTCGATCTCCAAACACCCGACATAAGGATCGCAGCGCACCATAAAATATTCGCCTCCGAGCACAGCGTACATGCTTCAGTATTCTTACTTTTGTGCGTTTCTCCCATAGACTTGCGTGTATTGCCTGGTGTCAAGCAATGGACGCCGGTGGCGACACCGACGGGCTCCCGATCCGCGATCCAGCCTACTAAAATAGAGATCCGTGGTCCCTGCCAGACACGGGCGCTCGTGAAGGGCAGGCACTGTTCAGGGTCACATGATCACGCTTGTAGCATCATCGGCTGCGTCTGGACCTTCCACCGTGGTCTGGACTAAAGCTGGAACGAAGCTGGCGGCCATATCTGTGTGCGCGGTTGCTGAGCGCGTGCTGACGGCGAGCTTCCACAGTTATTTTGCAACGTGCATTCCACACCATCAAGATTGCCGGTTTTAGCAGGCTATTAATGTAAGCTCGTTCTGAGCATGCGCCTTAAACATCGCCCTCAAATATGGCGTCCAGTGAATGCCCCCTATAGGGAGTATTCACTGGCGGCCATATCTGTGTGCTCGGCTGCGGAGCGCGTGCTGACGGCGAGCTTCCACAGTTTTTTTGCAACGTGCATTCCACACCATCAAGATTGCCGGTTTTAGCAGGCTATTAATGTAAGCTCGTTCTGAGCATGCGCCTTAAACATCGCCCTCAAATATGGCGTCCAGTGAATGCCCCCTATAGCAACGTTCCTTCTACTCCATTTCACCTTGTGTTGTACCGCAGGAAAGGCTACAAGCGCGAGCTCCTTGCTCTATGGCACACCTCGGCAGCACAAGCTCTCGTGCACCAAGGGCAGCTGCCAACGCTATGAACTCGCGCTTCTAGCCTTCGCTGCGGTACAACATAAGGTGAAACGGAGTATAGACCTTTCCAATGTTTACAAAATCACAGTCCAGCGTGCGATCTTCACAGCCCAGCACGTGCGTGTTCGTCGCTTCGGAAAGCGAGCAAAGCACGCGCCATACGCACGAACGCTCAAAATGGCACCGGCCACAAGCTCGTTTTTGGAAAGGTCTTATTTTTCAGCGTTCCTACTTATTGCGCGTGCTTTGCTTGGTTTCTGCAGCAGCGCACATGTCGTGCGCTGCGCTGTGATAGCACGCATGGGCTGTCACTATGTAGACATTGGAACGATTTATATAGTGTCGTAATAATTATTATAATTATTAAAGAGTCATAATTATAATAATATAGAAATAATTATTTTAATAATAATAATGTTTAATTGCTCGGGAGAGCGGCGGCACCGCAGAAAGGTTGTACCACAATTTCTACCACAAAGGCCCATGGTGCCACGTCTGTTGATGGTTATTATGTAATGATATTATATACAAGATGAGGACATGATATGAACGTTTCTAAAACCGCTCCCTAGATGTCGGTTGCTAGGTGACGGTCCAAACAAGTCAGTCAACGAACTGATGCTTCGGCTTGCTATTTGATGGATATTCTACGGTATAGCCCTGGCAGTTTTGTGGTACTCACTTCATTGAAGGCTCCAGGAGGTGGCCCTGTCGAAGTAGACGGCTGTCACCCCCAAGGCAGCGCCCCTGGCGAGCTCGGAGTCTCCACAAGCAGAGGAATTCTTCACAACGCTTTGCTCTTGCCTATCTCCATGCGAGGTGACCAATGAAAAAAAAAAAAAATTGTCACGGGTATTTGCTGCTTTGATAGTTAAAAATTAGGTGCCACCTCATGAGTGAAGGACATTTTCTTCGCGTGGGAAAGATGTTACAGCTTTCAGGGTTCACTTTTAGGGTTCTCCTGAAGAAAGCACTCTGTCAGAACTTGTGGAAGGCAAAACACGAATGTACCTTCACCCTGTTTCTTGAAAAAGGGCAATGTACACAAATTTCAGAACATAGCTTCGTTTCAACTTTACTGTTCTTATCGATCAATTCGTTTTGTTGTTGCAATTACCATTTCTCATGAATGTATTGCTTAAAACTGTTTGTCGAATAGGCGAGCTGGCTAATCCCGTTAAGATCGTCTCCGGATGAAGAAGCAAAAGGCAGTTTCGAACCACGTACATTACTGCGATGTCAGCATGCTCGGGAAGGAGTCTATTGTGCACATGCAAATCTGACGCTAGAACTGAAACTAATAAAAGCGGAGTTACAAAAAAAAAAAGCAGATATCTCGCGCGTGCAATGGAAAAAAGAGGAGAGCCTCGTAGCGCAAATAAAGTAGGTTTCGGTCACGTGATGTACGGTGCACAAATTTCGATTGTTAGCACCGTCCCGGTGCTAACAATTGAAATATCCTAGAAGTCGCAGAAGACTAACGTCTTCTGCGACTTCTACGATAAAGGCCGGCACCCGTTAAACGGTCCTGCAACTCCTTCCATTTTTCACACTACTTTCTTTTTATGTTTCAGGCGACGCTACGCCACCGCGTTCTTTCTTCCTCCTGCTCTTGTGCTTTTTTTTTTGTTTTTTTTTTGCTTTTTTCTTTCTTTTGTTTACTTGACGTTCGAACGTTAGCGTACTTTGCTTTGTCTTGTTTGGCGGAGTCACAAAAGAGCTACAGCGCATGTTTCGGAGCCTATACTTTTCCATCGCGTCGCCTGCTTCCGTAGACTACGAGTCCGCTAGAGGGCTCTACTAGGGAGTTTTCGTAGATCGCTTTTCCCCCTCCGCTAAGCCCTCAACAACGAAGAAGCCACTAATGCGCCTGAGCGCCGATGGCCTTGTGACCGTAGAGTTCAGGGTATCGTAGAGGGTTGCGGAGAGCGTTGCAGGGCGGCGAAAACCATCTACAAAAACTCCCCATTGTCACGTTCGCCGCCGCCCCCATAGGTTTCCGGAGGAGTATCCAGTATTGGCGAATCTCAGTAGTTACCCGACCGGCGGACAGAGGGCGCTGACGCACTCGGCGCCATTGGGTGGCTTCAATTTGGTTGGTTTCGGTTTCAGCGCGCTTTCGGCTGTGTCGGTGTGTTATGTCATTCTCGCCTAATTTCGTCATTCAAATGTGCCCGTTATAGCGCGCAACTAATAAAACTGTGGTACTGAGCCAATTCGAGAACCACGAAGTGGTTTCGAGTCATATTCGCGGACTTTTTTACGAACGCTTTACGACGCATCTGGTCATGTTCGTCGCTAATTTCGGTCAGGTTCGGCGGCGTAACGACTACGATGCACAAGGAGGGTTCCATCGTCTACGGCCTGACCCACTGACCCTAGTTTCCAAAGAAAAAATAAAATAAACTAATGAAAAGATTAATGAGTAGATATATAGTAAAAATGCCGGTCCACAACCTGATTAAAAACCTCCTAAATCGCGAAAAACACACGAAGTCGCAAGTTCACTGACTGATTTTCGCGGACACCAACTTTCTGTGAACTTTAGAAACTCGAAATGTCTCCTATAATACGCAGATATTCTAAGAAATAAGCGATATTGTCAGGGGATGTTTTCTTTAAAAAAAGAAAAAAAGTACTCGAGATATATTTTGATGGCCCGCGTCCTAGGTCGGGTGGGAAATTCCTTTAGCTATTGACCTTGCTAGAGTACTTATTAACGGCATTTAATAACGTTGGCGTTAGAAAATGAACTATTTGTTTTACTGACATTCGATTACGACGTGCTGGGCACATGAGATAAGTGAGGCCCATCAATTGAAATCTGAAATTTTGTCCTTGTAGAAACCTTGCTAAATAAAATTAAGGCTACGAGAGAAGTGATCTCTCATACGTTTGGTTGAAGTCGAATGCTAGGCACGACTCCATGAACCTTCATGACAAAGCTCCATGCAAACTGACGCGATTTAAAATCAACAACCCTGAACTTGGGTGATTTCCATGTAGATGGCTTCTTTTCGGCATCACATAATGCGAGCCCTAGGCACTTTCAAGCTGCCTGTGACAGATTATTTCACGGGGGTCTTTGTGTTTAAAATAAATAAAGTTCATTAATTAAATTTTGTATAAAAAATGTTAACACCCTTTAATGACTGCAGATATGTGACCGAGCATAGTGTACAGTTTCTCTAAATTTATAAATAAACAAATCAAGCAAACGTTTCTATTGCAAAAACGATTTAAGACCGTCTAACAGATTTAGGTGTAATGTCGTGCACAAACAAATCGCCCGATGTGGACGTTTCCATTATCCCAAGCATCAGATAAAATGTGAATTAAACGTTCGTCACCTGTATATCTTATATGTCTTATATAATCAAAAACAACTATTTAAATTTGTTATGAAGGCAAGGCCGGAGGCTTTCAGAAAACACACATAGCTTCATATGCTGCGTAGTATTTTGGTCATATGCGCGATTATACATATACATTGCACTATACATTGCACTATACGGTGAAAATAGTGAAAATTTGTTACAAAATTAACTGAATTAAATGATGGGATGCAATTAAGTTGTATATGAAAACATTGGACGGCAATTTCCAATAAGGCGAGAAACGCGGTGAAACGCGACGAAAAACGCGAATGCCGCGCCTTCGCCAAGGCGCGGAGGGGAGAGTGGAGCGACGAGTTGAAGCCACCTTATGGCGGCCGCGTCACGTGGTTCCAAGATGGCAGCGCCCTTGCGACGGAGGCCGAAAAGGTCTTTCTTCAAGGGCACCGCCATCTTGAACTGTCGTCTCTTCCAGTATGGGCGAAAACATTGTTTTGCCGTTGCCACGCCAGTAGAAGACACTTAGGATATAAGCGTAACCATCACACATTATCGTTTTGCCTCCCCCTTATTTTTTTACTAGTTACAGGTTGAAACGTTTTAGTATTTTTTCGTCGCCCATACCGGATACGCCTATTAGGTGGCTGGGGACGAGAGTACACAGAAAAGGTCTATATCGTATTTTGCCCAAGGCGTTAACGGTCAGGAATTGCAATTCTATAAAGAGCGCCGCAGTCACCCGACATGGCTTCCTGCCATCGTCCTCGTCGCCCGTCATCATAACCATCACAATCGTATGTCCTTACATTTGGGACTTTCCTTCGCTATTCCCACCGGTTCGTCTGCTACTTTATGCCCGGACATCTAGAGGGCTGTCTGCAACTTTGTTGTTACTGCTGTTTTTTCCACTGTCGTCTACGATAATTTTCTATTTTCGCCTTTGATTGAGTTTCTATTTCAAAATCTTCATGTGTGTTGTTTTATACAAAATAAATACATTAAAAGTGTAAGCTCGTAATACATTTCTATTCGGATTTTATTTAAAGACGCGGTCACGTCTGCTATGGGTCATCGTTTGCTGATCAACCGGCCGCCTTCGGGCATACACCAGTCACCAGAGCATACTTGGAGATGGCAGGCATGCCATGTGCTGCTGCAAAAACAAGTTTTTGCGATGTATTGGAAAATCCTTCTTCCGCTTCCCGAAGACCGAACAAACGTGAGTAATTAATTTGCTTCAAATTAAACTGGAAGAGTTATCCAAGTCTGGCTTCAAAATCGCCACTGACGCCTCAACAGACGTTTCTGACAACTCCTCGGAGATGGCGGAGAACTTCATGGACGACAGACCAGATGCCAGTCAAAGCTGTCATCATGCTTGCTAAGTCCAACTGCAATCAGAAACATGGGACACCTCAAAAGACATTCTGTTCAAGAACAAGAAATACTCGCAAGCGAAAATGACACCACCTTACCACTTAGCTCGTAACCTAACCGATAACATCAGCCGTGCCTTCGACACACGTTTCACTGATATATTGCATTAAACAAGGGCTCAGCTAAAGGCGTACTTGAGGCCGCTGATCGACACTCGAAACAAATGCAGGGTGTACAAGGATTGCATGGACACGTAGTACGTCAACAAGCACTCGAATGTACTTTCTAACTGCTTCGTCAAGCGAGCAAACAAACAACCTGCCAAAGTAACTGGGAAAAGAGATGTGAAAGCAAAAACAGGTCACACACTGCTAGCACGAAGCAGATTGCAGCATGCGACTCTTATTCACCGGTCAGTGTGAGCTGGACTACGTTATTCCTTTTCTCTGTTTTGTTTTTAGTTCCTACCAACGCCGCGAAAGTTTCCTATTTTCTTTCGCGGCGTTGGTAGGAACTAAAAACAAAACAGAGCTCTGTTTTGTTTTTAGTTCCTACCAACGCCGCGAAAGAAAATAAAGAAACCTGTAATGTGCAGCTAACAAAAAAAAAAAAAGTTAAGCTCTCCTTTTTTTTAAATAGTTTCTCCATGTTGCTTCCGCTTTGTTTGTTGTGGACTGAACACCGACGGTGACCACCACAGGCTCATTTTCAATGCTCCTACCGACTCCCCGCGCGATCGTCGTCGTTAAAGGAGGCCGTTGCTTTGTGCTTTGTATCTTTGTATCGTTCGCTGACTTCTTTGTTTCATTCGCCGTTGTCCGCGACTGTTCCCCATTTCTTTTTATTTTCGTATGGGATGGGGACCTCATCTTTTCTGCAAAGTTTGAAAAGTGTTTGCACTGTCATTTGCTTCGCTGCTTTTTGTTTTTGTTATTTGCAGAGGCTGGTGCGCTTGCACTGGTAGTCTTTGCGCACGTTTTAATATTCAACTATTCAGGTAAGAAATGGTGACAACGGAGTTTGTAACAGATCAACTATAACCTCTTACGACATTGTTCGAGTAGCTAAAGACCTTTTTTCCGCTTCCCAGATGCGCTTCAAACGCGTGTGATCCCCTTAGTGGCGTCTGGCACCGTTAATAAATTGCTCTATCTTAGTTTCTGCGCGCGTTGTTGTGTGATTGTCGTTGCATGTTGCAATCAGTGGATTCCGCTCTGTAAGCGGATTGACCGTATTGTTTCAGATGTTGGGGTGGCGAAGCACCCTACTGAAAAAAATTATATGAATTTATATCTGATATGTTTATTGGACACCTTTTTCATATCAGAACTTATTATTTCATATCAGTTTCATACGCTGCATATCAGTTACACTAGGCCAGGTGGCGCTAAGTACCGCCCAATTAATGTGCTACAAAAAATATTTTTATTGGCTCACGCCACCATGTAGATACATTACGCATACCACTAGCATCAGCTGAACATATACGTTGAGCGCATACACATACACAGCACAGCAAACAACAGCACACACAATAACTACTTCTGTGCTCTGCGCTTCCGCCTTTTATACAGGTCGTTTTGTAAGTACGGAGTTTTTCGGTGACCACCTAAGCAAAAAATAATATTCTCAACATGTTGGATTTTTTTCAGTAATACCATACCTCTGAGAGTATTTTGAACGGCTCAGGGGATGAATATCTTAATAAAAAGTAAATGCTCATGCCGTAGGTATTTGAAAGCCACTAAATCAAGCCGCTCCTCTGCGGTTCCAAGCCACGTGTTTGTTTTCCAGCGCGGCACGTCGTATACGAAAAAAATATTATATGAATTTATTTCTGATATGTTTATTGTACATATTCATATCAGTTGGCAAATGTTGCATATCAGTTCTTATATGTCGCATATCAGTTTTTCGGTATCTCATATGAGTTTCATATATTGCATATCAGTTTTTGGATATTTCATATCAGTTTCATATGTCGCATATCAGATTTTGGATATTTCATATCAGTTCTTATATAGGTTCATATAATTTTTTTCAGTAGGGCAGGGCTCTCAAAGCTCGATGGCGTGCTTCCGTAGACTCAGAGTCCGCTAGAGGCGCCTCTGTCACGTTCGCCGCGCTCCCATACGTTTTCGGGGGAGTTTCCAGTATTGACGAAGCTCTATATCGTATTTCCCCAAGGCGTTAACGTCCAGGAATTGCGACTAGCGCCGCAGTCACCCGGCATGGCTTCCTGTCATCGTCCTCATCGTCCGTCATCATAACCATCATAATCGTCTGTCCTTATTAGCATTAGGGACTTTTAGCAAACCGTTACCATATTCCGCGCACCGCACTACCGCAGCCTTTGAAGCCTGCTTTTAAGCGCGTGCCCCGCTCGGGCATGGTATCACCCAGGCGCGCGCTTAAATGCATGTTTCAAAGGTTTCAGTAGTGTGGTACGCGGAACACGGTAACGGTTTGCTAAAAGTCCCCATAGACCTTTCCAGAAATATTCACCGATGTTTGTTTGCAAACAAGCTCACTACCACCCCCTATCGGCGGACCCCTGCGCGCTTCCGGTTTTCCTCTTCTTTTCCATTTGCCTCGCCTCCTTTTGTTATTTGCACTACTTTGTGCAATGCACTAATGTTCTTACAAACGTACAGGCCGGCCTGCTAGAACCAGCGTCTCAGCTGAGACTGGGTGAAAGAAAGCACTGCCAAAGCCAGCGCACGAGCTGAGCGGGACTCAAGCTGCGTCTCAAGACGCTCGCGCGCCCCAGCCTTTGCAGTGCTTCTCTGAAGGCTTATCCGATCGCTGTGCGTTCCTGAAGAATAAATTAATACACTACCGGAAGTCTACTGGGGCACCAAATACTGTGGCGCCCTCGTGATACTCCCACCAAATGTAGTGAATACGGTGCCCCCAGCGTCTGCTTTACGCATTGTGACGTTCAGATGTACGGCACGTGAAATTATCCAAGAAGCGAAGACGAAGTTGATGTTGGTTTAACAGTTCGTGATTTCAGAACGCAGATTAGGCGGAAGGGAAGCAAAGCAGTGTATGCAATGACCTTCTTTTCCGTTCGCTTAATTTATATGTGTGTTCTGAGCTCTTAACGATAAGAAAGAATGAATCGTGCCGCTACCAAGATATAAAGAGCATTCAATGGGCGCCATATTTGTGGGTGCTGTCTAGAGCGCATGCTCAGAACGAGCCCAAATTAATAGGCTGCTAAGACGGGTAATCTTGAGGGTGTGGAATGTACGTTACAAAAGAACTGTGGAAGCTCGCCATCAGCACGCGCTCAGCAGTCGCGCACACAGCTATGGCCACCAGTGAATATTTCCTATTAGCCCCGTGCGCGACCGAAAGCGTCGCTGTGGTCGGCCCTCCACGATTGGCCGAACGTTGACTATGACGTCGGAAAGGGGATTTATCATCGACGGAAATAAGAGGAATGAAAGAACTTTAATTTTGACGGTGTTGGCAGTGTTCCTTTGAGAGCGCAATGATTTCAAGCTTCCACCATGCTAATAACAAACACCATCGAACTTGTTGTTTGCTAGGTAATGACGTCACAAGGGGGAACCACAGGAGGGCGCCACCAAAAACATCTCGCCGCTATAAGGTGTATTCACTGGCGGCCATATCTGTGTGCGCTAAGGCTGAGCACGCGCTGATGGCGTGCTTCCACAGTTATTTCGCAACGTGCACCCCGCACCATCAAGATTGCCGGTCTTGGCAGCCTATTAATGCGAGCTCGTTGTGAGCATGCGCTCTAAACAGTGACCTCAAATATGGCGGCCAGTGCCGGCACGAGCGTACATCTGAACAACCGTACTGTAACCGTACAAACGAAGAGGGGATGATCCGCCCCCCTCTCTGTCCTTCGTTTCTGAGCGACGACGAGGAACAGCACAGCGTGCACATTTCGAAATAATGGTTCTAGAAGTTCAGGATTTAAAACGGTTTGCGTTCTATCATCTCACGATCGGCCATGACGGACTTTCAACCTTGAGGCTCGTGCTAGGGCTCGTAGTGTGCAGGCGCGTTCAGTGACGTCCTTTTATATAGTTCCTACCCTTGACGTCAGGGTCAGGATTACCAGTTGTGAACGATAAATTTCATGGTGCGTGTTCGAAACGACGCTGACAAGTTTGATTGTTTACGATGGAAGCTTCGACTCATCGTGTTCTTAAACAAACAAACAAATATCACCGTCAATATTGACAACCTGACATTACTCTAATTTCCGTAGATGAAAGCAACATTAATCCCAGTTTGGCTAATCCATGGCAAGCCGACAACACCGACGTTTTTGGTAGCCTACGTGGCTATCAAAAGCGTCGTAGTCACGACTTAGAAAACAAAATAGTAAAATGACTTTATCCCTGGGCGGATTTCGCCTGGAGGCGAAATCCGCCCGGAAGCGGACAATGCTACTCGACTGGATCTGGCCAAGACACGTCGGGATACACTTATGAAAGGAACTAAAAGGAACGGTAAGGACGTTTTTCAGTAAATGCTGCTTTATCGGCGGAAATAATAACAATATCAGACTGTCAACTTCGACGGTGTTGATTTTAGAACGCAATTGCCTCAAGCCTTCGCCGTACCTTTTAAAGACAATCAAACATGTTGTCCTCAGCTGATAATCTTTGTCGTGACGTCACAGGTATGAACCACGGTCGTGTCCGCGTGCTCTCTCGTGTTGTTCGCCGCCTATTCTCTGTTTCATACTTAGCGTGCAACGCTGTCAAAGCTACTGGCGCGAGCGCGTGGCTTCATCTATGGTTTTGTTTGCGCGAGAACGCGTGCAGATGATCAACGAGATCAAGCCCCACGCTCGCGCCAGTAGCTTTGACAGCGTTGCACGCTAAGTATGAAACAAAGTATAGGGAGCGGTAGGAATTTTTCGCTCCTTCGATGAAAAACGTCACGAGGATAAACCAATCTTCCGGCTTGTGAGAAAAGAAAACTTCGCGACACTCTTTCTGCTCCTCCATGTCATAACGAGTTTAGCGACCCTCAGAACTGGGGTTTCTCCCACCTGTCGGGGTATCGCAATTTTGACCGCTCGCTATTCGGTCACTTCTCAAGCAAATGCACTAAAACTCCTCCTCTGACACATTCAAATTAAAATTTTATTCTCTTAAACGTAATAAAAATAGATCGTACTTTAAAATAATAGAACAAAATGTCGAACAATCTCGTTTGTGATTTTCGGCAAAGTTTAGCAAGTTCTTACGTGAGGACTTTTGAAAATATTTTATTTACCTTCATATCATTGGAAAGCTCGAATGTAGCTATTTTGATTGATATAACTTCGATATTATATAGTGAAGATGAAAAGAAAGATGAAAAAGAAAAAAATTATGAAAAAAATATGTTTGCGCAGTCGACACGATTCGAACCTGTCCGGGGAGACCCCAATGGATTTCTAGTCCATCGCCTTAACCACTCGGCCACGACTGCGGGACGAGTAGGGGGCTCCTAGATGTGGTAGTAACTCAAGAGCTGGGGATGTCATGGATGAAACGTTGCATGTAGCCGCTCAACGTCTATACAGGAGAGGGCGCTGCGGTCAAATGCGTATATAATCGCGTTAAACTTTGCATGCATTGGCTCAACGTTTATAGACGAGAGGGCGCTGCGGTCAAATGCTCAAATGCGTATATAACCACGTTCCATACCACACATTCTCTTTCTGACATGGATGAGAACGAACGAAAGGCTCGGCATGCTGCGGCTCAGCGTCTACGCAGACAAGCGCCCAGAGCTTCACCCCAATCAACATCATTCACCACGTGGAGATGTTTCTTTCAAGTTTCCTTCCCAGTATCAGGATTTTCACATCATGATCAACATACACCAGCTCGCCTGCACCTTGACAATTTTTTTCATTTTTCACACTTGTGTTAGCAAGGGCAGAAAACTCGCCCTGAAGACGGAGCGTCTATAGGAGCATAGAAACGAGCTGGAGTTCCTGAAAATGACTATGAAGGGCCAGCGCGTGCCGTAGTGACCAACTATACCATGGGCACAGTGTTCTAGAGGGTGACCATGGGTGAAAGATGCGCGTGCAAAGGTGTGAAGCGTTGCTTGTTTCTCTTTCTTCTTTCTATAAATGATAGTGTGCGTTGGGTGTTTTCTTACTTCTTTACTATAAGGAAAAAAACAGTAGTTGCGAGTCAGGACATGTCCTGTATGTTCCTTCTTTTGTCCCTATCCTTTGCGCTAATTTTGTCCACTCTGTATAACGATTACCAAATAGCTCAGCTTTCAACTTTATTGCATCACCAGCTTATTGAGCCCTAACTTTTTTGTTAATTGAAACAGAATTCTGTAACATCCAGTCACTTTTCAACTTTACAGCTAAGCTGTATATGACTCGTTCATCAGGTTTTTTCGTGTCCGTCGACAGAACAGTAGTCGACAGAATAGTCGACAAAAAACCATCGCGCTTGACCTATCACCCATCGCGCGCGGCTTATCTCTTTTCATGTGGTTTTGACACTTGTTTCAATAAGAAAGCCAAAAACAAGTGTCAAAACCACGTGATAGATGATAAGTATGTAGCGCTCCCCGCATGCGTTTCCCGGTAAAGATTGCGGTTGCATAAGCTGCCGCGGCAACGGCAGAGTACGAAGTGTGGAGTGACGTCACTAGCCCCGCTAACAATGCGAAGCACGTAGCGTCCCCGCATGCGTTTCTCGGTAAATATTGCGGTTGCATAAGCCGCCGTGGCAACGGCAGCGTGCGAAGTCTTTTTATGTATAAAAAAGGTTTTGGTACAGTGCATTTACTTTTCTTTCGTCATTCATTTAATATAGACCGTTTTGCTGTTTACAAACATGAACTAACGCTTGCGTCCCAAGCGACATCCGGTCGCACCGTCTTTGCAAGCCTGTTGAGCTTGCTTATGTCACCAGTGCTAGAAAGCGTAAATACTACACGGACAACAAATTTGGAGATTTAACGATCGAGGGCCTTCGGCTGTACAATATTACATCTTGGAGGAGGTAATTTGGTTTGTTCATTCTTTTTATAAACCGGAAGCTCTCTGAGACGTCAAAGACTGGAGCACAAAGTGGCGGCGTTTGCCAGCGGCCACCTCGGGAACTAACGCTGTGTGGAAAACAATTACTTTTCAACCGCAGTCATTAGTGCATTCGCTGCCATAGAAGACGACGACGCAAGGCTTGTGAAGGATATTGACACTATTCTTTTCTCCTAAGCGCATCTAGACAAAAGTAATCTAGTCCCCTCTTGTGTTTAATCTCATCGATCGAAGTCCTCCTGAAAGGCAAAACAAGCGCATGTGTGGTAGTAGCGGATTCAGAAAAAGGGGGGGGGGGGGGGGGGGGGGTGTCTAGACCTCCCTCTTGAATTCTGCACGTAGAAAAATTTAGGGCGAGGAAACGGGAGGGAATGGGGGTGAGGTTCTCAACCATATGATACGTTGAACCCCCCCCCCCCCCTCCTCCTCCTCTGGAAATACCTACGTGCGCGAACGCGCCGGGCCAGCCACGACGTGTTTTTGTGAACGATTCGCAAAACACGCACATCAAATCATGGACGACATCGGCGAAAGTAGGTGGTGTCTCGTTGAAGGAGAGGACGTGCTCAACTGCGATCATGTCATCGAGTGCAGCGTTGCACCAGAGCCGACGGCGGACAGTGTCCGCATCGTTGCGTACTTGCTACAGTCCTCCACGCGACATATAGACCATTCCATTTAGCTCTCTCTGGGCGGCACCATTGTGTTCGACAGCAGCGCCCTCTCCATACATCCGTGAAATTCAGCGGGTTCGGCGGGGTAAAACGAGAGAGAGGACACGCGCCCGACTCCGCTAGCAGACGATAAACCGGGAGGTTGCTATTCCCCGTCTTTGGGCTGTACCGGCGGGCTGTACGGAACATCGAACTCTCGCTCGTGGCTGCCGTTGTGAAGTGGTTCGCGTTCTTAGAATTGTTATGGCTACTCCAACATCAGCCTATAGCTCTCTGTTGTTCTAGTTCGGTAAATGACCAACTAGCATATCTTTTTTTTTTTTTTCCGTTACTTAAATAGCAGTTGAGTCAGCCGGCAGTACTACCCTCAACTACTGCGTGTATTGAGGCAGGAGAGCACGTTTTTATTTATTATATCATACTTCCACTCATGGTCGCTAAAGGCCTAGACCAGTACGAACTTTGTATAGTAAAAAAGGTACAGCAACCGGATTTACTTTTCGCCGGAGAAACCGGCCAATCTGACACAGTTTTCCCTATTTTTTTTTTATTTGCACGCAAGTAACAGCGCAATTGGACCCTGTTAGTCTTTTTATCCAGCAGAGTATTACACGATAACTGGCATACCAAAATCTGCGCATCCGCGCTTGAAATTTACAAAATGACGGGATTTTAAACAGTTTGCACGCCAGCCGGATACTAGGTACAGCCCATTCGGCGGAGCAGACGACATGCGGGGTGAGAGGGGGTGGGCATTTGTTTATCTCTATTACCCTCTCTGCTATGTTGCTGTTGCTGACATGTTGCTGATGCTGCTGGTGCGTCTCTTGCGCCCCCTATCAGCCAGACATTTTCTACCACTCTCTCGGACTGTGGAAACCCGCTCAGCGCGATTCTCTACATATGTTTTTGTGGTTTTGCATTCGACGTTTTCTGGCCCCGAGTGTCTACTTAATTTTTCTGAAGCGTGCTGCGTACCGTTTCTGTGTTATCTTGATTTCACTTTGAGAAATAGGGCTGGTAAGTGCCTGCCATTCAAGAGTTTCTGCTCGACATTCACGGGAAACTAGGGAGGGGAGGAACGTCGAATGGACCTCGATGCGATTTTGCTAACAATAACAACTGTGCCCTACCGAAAAAAAAAAAATTGTATACGTTTTCTCTAACTGGATTATGAAACAGGAAATCTAACTGGATTTCTTGCTGGAAACCTGAAATCTATACTTCGTTTCACTTTACCTGCGAGCGAAGCCAAAGCTAGAAGCGCGAGACCAGCGCTTTTTGCATTTCTCCCCAGCTCGCGCGCTCGAGCAAAGCCTGAACGCACGGAGCTTCCGTGCTCGCGCTTCCAGTTTTGCCTTCGCTCGCACATAAAGGCTCGTTCACACTCTTGCAACCGAGTACGACCGAGAAGGACAAGACCGGTTTTTAATCCTCTTACGACTTCTTAGGACCGGACGCGCTGCAGCGCGGCTGGTCCTAAGAGATCGCAAGAGGCTTAAAAACGGGTCTGGTCTCTCTCGGTCGAACTCGGTCGCAAGAGTGTGAACGAGCCTTAAGGTGAAACGAAGTATAGTTTGGATTGCCGGTTCCAGCCGGGGAAACTGACAAGGGGATAAAGGAAAGGAGGTTCTGAAAGCCGGGGATTTTGAAGACGGGGGAGATTGCGCGGGGAATCTGCAGTGGGGATTTTGACACGGTGTTTCGAGATTAGGTTATTTCGTGCTACACCCAATTACTGCACCGCGGATCAGAAGCCCATATCAGAGACTATACTCTGTTTCGCCTTATGATGTACCGCAGGAAAGGCTACAAGCGCGAGCTCCTTGCTCAAGGGCACATCTCGGCGGCAAAGTAGCTCCCAATGCTATGAGCTCGCGCTTCTAGCCTTGTCTGCGGTACAACATAAGGTGAAACGGAGTATACCAAGCTTGGCATCCTCCGATAGATGAGATGGCTGGGCAGCTTTGGGCAGTGCCAGCGCTGCCCAGAGCGTGCCCAGAGCAAACTTGGCAGCGCTGGCACCGCGTGATGCGGGTGAGAGCACGCGGTGAACGCGCAACATAGCCCGTTTCTCGGCCACAAGAATCGGTGTCGCCATCTAGGGGTCAAATTTTAAGCTTCTTCAAGATGGTCACCGTGGGGCCTCAGCCACTTCCAGTCTTTTAATAATAATAAAAAGAAAAAGAATGATAATAATAATAATAATTTTTATTTGCACAGTTTCGTTTTCCCACTCGGCAGCGTGCGACGTGGAGCAAACGACTTGCTCCCAGCGCTTGGGGTTGACTCGAACACGCACTGTTCGCCGCCGATCTACGATTTCGTTCGCTGAACACGAGCCAGTGATGCAGAGCTGGCTCTGATTTCCGACTGACTCCGAAGTTAGAACCACGTTTAAATCATTAAAATGTGTATTTGGTGAGCACAACATCTGTTGATTGCGTTGTGCGTTGGTTGTGCACGCTGTTGTCTACGTTTGCAGTTGCGTGGTGTCATTACAAGTGGAGTCGCTAACAGAACTGACGCCTCGACTGCACCTATATCTGTTACGGACAGTTGGACGTTTGATCACACAAATACGCACTGAACTTTGAAGCAACTGTGCTGTCAGAAATTCTTGAAACGTGTGCTGGCTTGAACTTTGGCCTCGATACAATTCAAGTCGTCGTCGTACGTTCGAGGCGATCGTGCACCTCGAGCGTCGATCAAAGTACAGGTTCTGTTCTCTCCCGAAATTCCATAGTTAACCCCGAGAGTAGAAGTTTGATCGATCGTCACCAACTTCATTCAACGCAGTCGTGTACTCCCTCAGAAGGAACGACTGAACCCGCGAAACTATCATGTCGTATACTTCGTTTCACCTTATGTTGTCTTGTACCGCAGCGAAGGCTAGAAGCGCGAGCTCATAGCGTTGGCAGCTGCCTTTAATGCACGAGAGCTTGTGCCGCCGAGATGCGCCCTAGACTAAGGAGGTCGCGCTTGTAGCCTTTCCTGCGGTACATCATTAGGTGAAATAGAGTTAGTAATGCAAAACCGGTTGTGAAACTTTATTACGCGCTTTTGTCATCGCTTTATGGTACCAGAAACAATCCTCGCGATTACAATGCTTACAAAAAATTATTTACTTTTTTATTAGATGTCCGTAACAACGGCCCTAGCAACGGTTTTATTTAGTTTTTAGAGCGCAGCTCTTAGGCGCCCGTTTCCGGCTTGAGCGGCGTCGCCGTCGGCGTAACCGTGAGGTCACGTGACACCTGTGACGTCACGTGACCCCCGTGAGCTCACGTGACCCCGGTGACGTCACAAGGGTCACGTGACCTCACGGTTACGCCGATGGCGACGCCGCTCGGAGGGAGGAGTAGCAGGCAGAGTGAGGAGGAGGGAGGAGGGGTATACCCTCCCCTCAGTACCCTTCCTTCCTCCTCCTCCTCAAGAACTGCACTCTAATTTGGCGTTACAGGGAGTTGTAAACGGCTTTCATTTCTTATTTAGTACATACCGCGGACCTCAGGGACCACGCAGGGTGGGCGGAAGAATAAATCACGCTACGCAAACAAGAATTAAACATGAAAAAAAGAATAAATAAAGAAAACTGCTGCATAGAAACACACACATACAAAATATGCAGATATCAGTACCTACTATGTCACATCCCATTCACATAGTAATAACAATAACACATGTTTTTTTCTGTTCTGTTGTTGTTTTGTGCGAATAATATGGAAGTTATACAAATAAGAGGGCTACACTCAAACTACAAAGCTGCGAGGCTCACTCGGATAGGAACGATTCTAATTATGATGCGAAATCAGGGGAAGAGAACAACTCCAGGAGCAATGAATTCAAATTGGTTATTGTCCATGGGAAGTATGAAAACTTAAATATATTAGTACGCGCGAAATAGGGTGTTAAGGAGTGTCTTGTCGATCTGGTTGAAATCTGACTAGCGTATAAACAAGGATAAAGAGAAACCTTAGAATTGACAAGCTGACGAAGGAAATTTAAATGGGCAATTTTACGCCGGAGCTTGAGGGTAGGTATTTTATTTGTTTGCATAAGCAGTGATGGGGTATCTGTGCGTTTGAATTTACCCTAACTGAAACGAACCTTTGAACTTTCGCTAGGATGTCAGAATGTTTTTGTATAAATGGATCCCAGACTACGGAACAGTATTCGAGCTTAGGTCGAATGAGGGAAGTGTATACGCTAACAATTTAATGTTTGGAAAGGGGAAAAGGGGGGGAGGGGGGGGGGGTTCCCAAATTTATGCCGTACAAGACCGAGCTTTCGAAAGGCTATCGAGAAAACGTTATTCACATGATCGTACCAACTCAAGGTTTTATTTATAGTAACACCAAGGTATTTCAATTGATTAACTTCAGAAACGACAGTCGTTAATTGAATAGAAAAACAGTAGCGGGATTCTTTTTTTTTTTTTTTCCTTACGATTTTTTTTTGCGATTCTTTTGTTTGCAATCCGTAGAGAAAGTGTTTTTTTTTTCTTTCTAATTTTAATTTCATACTCCACAGGTCGCACCAGTCCTGTATAGCACCTAGACATGAGCTGAGAAAGCATTGATCAGATGATGAAGTTATACTTTTAAATAACACGCAATCGTCCGCAAATAACCTTATCCTCACAGACGGGGGCCCCAAGACGCTTCCCTGTGGTACTCCTGGTGTGACATTCCACGTCTCCGAACAACAACCGCCCACCTCGACGAACTGTTTGCAGTCAATAAGTATGAACGAACTCAGTTGACGATTGCTGAAGGAAGACCTATGCGGAGAGCGAGTTCGTCTGCTTCTTGCACAGAAACTGCGATGAGGTCAGAACGCCGAGCTCTTATTGGTTGATTGAAAAAATAGTGGGTAAACCTAAAGGCATCTAGCATTGGCGTCTACCCACTATCCTTAACCAAAACTCGGCATCGTTCTGACGCCACCGCAACTCCTGTACAAGAAGCAGACGACTTGCTCTCCGCATTGTATGCAGTTTTAAGCTTAATTTTTCATGGGGAACCCTGTCAAATGCTTTACTGAAGTCCAGGAAGATAACATCCACCTGGCCGGCCTTATCCCGTACCTGTGCAAACTCATGAATGGTAGTTAGTAACTGTTTGATGGTCGAATGACCTTTTTTAAGTCCGTGTCGAGCCTATAGGAGGTGTTGGTCGAGCCCCCATGCATTTGTCCGAAACAACGGCCCTAGCAACGGTTTGTTTGAACTTTGGACAACGTTGACTTTGGAGCAGAGCGCCATGTTGCGACGTCATCACTTACGGAGTCAATTTATTTACGTTGACTGGCACCTGCCTCTTGTAAACTACAGTTATGGCGGCGTAACGCATGCGTGGAACACTTAGCTGGTTCGGTCCATTCGACTTTCAAGGGCGATATTTTGAAATAGCACCTAGTTTCGGTTGCGTGCCTAACTCAATATTTGTCTCACGGAGTAGATATTGCGCTAAAATAAACATATATCTTTATTCAAACTTATTTTGTACCCTAAATATTCTCTCCAGGTGTTTAGAAAAATAGTTTACCACTATATTTACGCTGTGAGCCCTGTGAGCAGCTTGAAGTAGACAGCAACCAGTCTTCTTTTGCGGTGCTCCTGTGCATTCCTATGGGAAAACGCGCGTGCATTTTGTCTCTTCGCCGGAAAATAACACGGAACACTTTGGCTATTTGGGTCATACCGAATAGTATGTACCTCAATTAGCATTGTAAAAGTGTAACTGCTTTAGTTAGCGCATTTTTTCTTCATCAGTGCCATCAGTCCCAAACGTGTGTTCCGCAGCAGGTGTGTAAAAACAAGCGACGATTCAAAGCAAAATTACAATCGAAAGGAATATAGAGTGTGTTCAAGGCTCACCAGCATTCCGGTGACGCTTATATATTCATAATATGCCAGTCCTGTCACTATGTGAAAATGACCCTGTCGTACATGAGCGGATAAAAACATTCAAAACGAAAATAATAAAGTACGTGGGCTATGAAAGGTGTCTCTTCGTATTGTTTTCTCTGCCGGGCAGCTTTTATCGGGCACTTGTTCTCAAAGATTTCGAGCGTGCGGGTGGTATTTTGAACGCAGAACAAGCACCTTCGCACAGAGCAGAAAGAATAAAGCGGTACTTACTTATTTAAAATCGGAATATATTACATGGCCTTCAATTTATTTATATCGTGCATGCACGGGTAGGTACTGATCCAGTGTTACTGCGTAGTCCATGCCGTCTCTCTTGGTTTTCCTCATGTCCTTCGTTCGTTTGGCACGTATACCCCTCATGCTGAAAAGCGCCGACGTCGTGTTCGCGCTAACAGTGTCCGACGGTGCACATAAATACACGTACGAAGCCGTTTTAGCACCGTTTTTAATGCGATGAATTTGAAAGAAAAACGCCGTAACCGACCAATTATTTCGTCGGCCTGACTGAGAAATGTTTCAAGCTACCTAGTACGTACGAATTATTCGGGATATTTGCTTTTATGATCAAGCGCAGGGAGAAAATGCACTCACTTTTTCCCATAGAAATGCATTACCGGAAGTCAATACACCAGCGCCACTTCAACCTCTACCGTACATTATAATAACATCTGGGAAACGGAAACATGGGGCGGTAGTTAGTTTTGGTTTCGTAAATTTTTATCCTGCTGAAACTAATAGCCTATAACCATTTTATTTTATTTTTGGATAAATATACTTTTTACATGTATGTCAGGTATGTCCTATTCAGGCAATTCATGTTTTTATATAATATTTTTCTTGTAGTTACACTGCACAATGGCTAGGTGGCGCGAAGTCACCGCCCGTTTCAATGGAAACAGGGTAACTTATTTATTTGTTTATTAACCTAACGGTTGTTTAGCTTATGTATTAAAATATAGATTTTTGCCCAGTTCTTTTACCTTGTTTCCTACATTGTGACAGAAGTGCACGTCGATGCATCTGAAAAAGATGCTTAATTATACTTCTTGGAAAGAGCCGCAGCATCATGTAGCAGCATAGCAGTGGCAGTGCCCACCCCCCTCGCCCTCGAACGGCGTGACAAGGGAGTAGCTGCTCTGCTTGGTAAGGGTCTTTTTTTTTCTTCCTTGGTTTTGCATTTCGCTTTGCATTGCTGTGCATCGGCGATGCCGCGAAATCCCAAACGCCTCCAGTGCGCGCTTTGGACGCGCGTTCGCACGGAAAGGATGTTTACGCGCACGTCAGCGATGTTAGGGCTACATAGTCGCGTTGCGGGGTGTATAATTACCGCAAACCTTTGTGACAGCTCATTTAACCAGGATAACCTCGACAGCCTACGAAGACGAGCAAAGAAAAACGGCAGCGTGACCGTTTCACGAGTTGCCAAAGATGGTCCGTGTTTGTTCGCGGACAAGGGTCTGTCACTTCGAAATGGTCGACACGCTTCGCCGAAATGCAGACGAAATTGCGCGACACGGCTTTGAAATAGTTTAAAAGTTTATCCGAATGGCTTTCTCTGACGTGACAGCCCTTGACAGCCGTCTTGGACGCTCTGCCCGCGAGTCTGCGCCGTGTGGGGATCTCGATTGTTCGTCGACACTCTTTTAACCCGTTGAGCACCGCAAAATGCAATGCAGCGATCGCGAGCTCGCGTCCGCGTTGCGCTTTGCTCAGCCTTCGCCCGGCCTGTCATAGTCGCTGGTAGCCTTGAGGCCACCGGACCATGATGACCGGTAGACAAACAGCGTGCCGCTTTGAACGGCGCATTCAAACGGCGAATCTGGGGCATGACCTAGTTAACACTTTGGTTACTAAATCTTTGTATTCGCCGGTTGTTTTCTCGCCCGAAAGCGCGGTCTCGAGATGTCGGTCTTCGGCGCGCCTGATGGTCGGGGTCCCCGAAGGCTGTTTCGGCTCGGGCAGCCGCGGAGACTTCAAGGTCACCGCCGCCCCGCGACGCCCTTGACGACCTGCCGAAAAACGGGCAGACGCGACGCCCGTGTTGTGCCGGTAGCGGTCGGAGCGCGCTCTGACCATGCCCTCGGGTGCAGCGCAGCGGCGGCGATGGCTACGAGGCGGCGAGTCCCGGGAGGCCGCGAGCCATGAGGCACTCGGACGCCGAGAGCAGCGACGGCGTGGACGCGGGCCGCTGGCTTTCGGCGCGGTCGTCCCCGCCCGCGGCGGGGCGCCCCCGCCAGTACCCGTGCCTGAGCCCCGGCTGCGACCGCTTGTTCAGCTCCAAGTTCAAGCTGGTCCGCCACTCGCTGATCCACGGAGGCGAGCGGCCCTTCGAGTGCCCGTCGTGCGAGCGCCGCTTCCACCGCAAGGACCACCTCAAGACGCACCTGCAGATCCACGACCCGAACAAGGCGCTTCACTCGTGCGCGCTGTGCGGCAAGAAGTACAGCTCGGTGCTGTCCTTCCGCAAGCACTCGGCGCTCCACGCGGCCGAGGCCGGGGACCCCGTGTGCCGGCTGTGCGGGGCCGCCTTCGCCAGGCGCGAAGACGTCATGCTGCACCTCAAAGTCCACTCGGGCTCGAGGGTCGTCAAGACGCCCACCGAGCGCCGCTTCAAGTGCGACCGCTGCGACCGGTCCTTCTTCACGCGCAAGGACGTCAAGCGCCACATGGTGGTGCACACGGGCCAGCGCAACTTCGTCTGCCAGTTCTGCCCGCAGAAATTTGGCCGCAAGGACCACTTGGTCCGGCACACCAAGAAGACCCACAGTGCCGGCGGGTCCTCCTCGGCCGCTGAGGTCCCCAAGCGGGAGGACAACGGCCTGGCAGTTGTGCAGCAGGGCCCCAGCGGAGAGGACGCGGCCCGGCCCTGCTTCAATGAGCCCTGGCCCACGGCCTTGCTGGCCTCGTCTCCGCTCCTGGACGGCGAGGTCAGGGCCAAGGTCCAGGCTGCCGTGGACGCCCCGTTCCTGGCCATCGTGCCCCACTTCCTGCCCAGCGGCTACTACGTGAGCACGCCGCCCCCCGTGCCTCCGGCACCCGCTACCGTGGAGCTGGCGCCCCCTCTGCCCCATTTTAGCCAGGCCTTCCAGTAGGAGGGCTCCTAATACCCCGTGCCAAAACCGGTGCCACTCTTTGACCTCTTAGTCCAGTCTTTCCCGACGGGAGGACCTCGAGCACCAGGCGGGCTCTCGGTCTTGCGGGACGTGGGAGACGGTCGACACGCTGCTCGTTTGGCACCTCTCGGAAACGTTCATGGGCCTCGAGGACGCAGATAGCTGCTGCGTCTTCGAGCCATCCGGGAGCCGAGACGAACGGGAAAACAATTGTCAGCGAGGCTCGGCCAGCGTCATCTGGTCAATCTGCAATAGCTCTACATCCTTATACTGTCGTAGCCATTTTTTGTCTCATACCACTCAATCACCGTCGGTGAGTTTGCGCATCAGAGAAGTAGGTGTTGCAAATGGGCTTCAGTCTGTTTTGCGAGCCACTAAAGTTTCAGGCCTTCGACAGCTTTCATATTTTAGTATGTGAAAAAATATCTAAACTTCAAGAATTGTGGAGAACACAAAAAAGCATTTTTTGGAGGAAATTATTTTGGAAAGTCGGGTTAGGTTATAATTAGGGTTCCTTGTTTTTAGGGTTAATTTTTCTAGGAATTTGGAGGCTTTCTTTTAGGGTTTTGGAATTTTTTGGTGTAAATTTTTTGTATCGGATGAAAAATTAACATAAAAAAGGGGCTTCTGCCGAAAAGAATGGGGAATAGCGGGCATGGGATTCCTCAACCTGGTGGGAACATACGCGTGACTTGAACTCTTAGGAAAAGTCCTGGTACCGACAAGAGAAAGAAACGATACAAGTGGTGCAAAGGAAACTTCGCAGACAGTTCAGTGTGGATTGTGTTCCCCTTCAAAACAAAGCTGTAGCTAAAGGTTTTCCTTCCGCAAAGCTTTGGCTATTCTTGTTCGGGGCAGCTCTGATCGGGGTCTTTTGCTTTTCCCCGATTTTGATCGGGGAAAAGCGAAAGGGGTTCATTTATGAGGTTTATCGGTATTTACCCACAACGCACGACCCAAGTTATAAATAGTGTTCAGTGTTTACGGTACATAGCGATGAACCACAAAACTTAACCACGAGCCGGGTTGATCAAATTTGAAAGAAACTGACGCAGCCCGAATTGGAGCTGTCCTTGAATGAGAAAAAGCAAAGCTACAGCTACACGGGGAGAAATCCTTATCTAGAGCTTACTTTTCAGCTGACCCGAAACACAACCATCACTGACTGGCTGGGGGGATAAAGGGTCCACAAAGCTTTTCTGGGGACCCTTTATCTCGATTCATGCTGTTACCGAAAGGCTGCCAACCAGAGGGAAAACTCCCAGATTAAGGTAATAGTCGGGTCTATATGGGATTAAGGGTAATCTTGCTAGTTTGAGTCAAATTTTGGGCACCGTATATATCTGGAATTTCATAGGTCAATTATGTTGTTTTTTTTCGAGGTAACATTGAATTTCAGCGGCTTTGGCTATTATTAAGTTATTTCCTCCAGCCATTTAGCGGTTTGCGGTGCAGCCATCTGGCAACACTGAGGAGTGCTAGGCTAGGTGGTGCGAGATACCGCCCGTTATAAAGGGTACAGCCTTAGCGTCCATCCATCCATCCATCCAACGTTTTTCGGCCAAATCAGTTTTCATCGCCCCCTGAAAACTATGAAGGAAGGTACCAGCAAAATTGAAGATTATGAGAGCGGTGCTGTGCCTTGTTGAAAGAAAAAAAAAACTAGAGTACAAGAAGAAATACTGCAATGTCTGGAGGTATAGGCTTATCGTGACTAATAATATTCAGTGAAGTGCCATCACGTTCCGTGTGTTCGAGAACTCTCGCTTGTTTTACGCCTTTTGTTTTGGACTCACTTTTATTAAAAGCACTAATGAGTTATTAAAGCAGTATCATGTTCTGATGACGTGCCTAACATCTAAAGCGAAGATAGGGTTTCACTTATCAGTTTGAATCTCCCGGTAACACTTCCCCTCGTCAGATTTGCTTTGACCACAATTTTGACCCGATAAACTAATTTATTGCGAAACGTACGCGAGGCGTAAAGGCTATGCGTAGAGCAAGTCGTCTGCTTCTTGCGCAGGGGTTGCGGTGACGACAGAACGACGCCAAGCTCTGATTGGCTTTGGTTGAAAGGAAACTGGGTAGACCTCAATGTTAGATGCCTTGAGGTCTACCCACTATTTTTTCGCTCGGCCTATAAGAGATCTGCGCTCTGACGTCATCGCAACCTTTGTCAAGAAGCTGACGAACTTGCGTTCCGCATATCATATATTTCTCCGTAAAAATGGAAGTGATGCAGAAAATTATATAATTATTTCCGCAAGTGAGGGAAATTTCGGCATAAATTAGGAAATTTTGACTTTTCGTGTTGGCAGCCCTGTCTTACCGTTTCCAGGACGATTTCCAACTATTTGAGTTGCACATATTTTCTGTGAGGGTTGGGGATTCAATGCAAACGCCCATTTGTTTCTTTTTAAATGTAAACATGTTTGACATAACACAGTCTGGCCCCTGACGAAAAAACTGAATCGGTTTTGAAGCGTCGAGCTCCTAACTGTTTAGGACTTGGTTAGGTGAAGGTTCGTATTTCCCCATTTGTTTCTCACCACCAAAACATTTACGCCGAAAAATAACGAATCTGTGGGAAAAATATAAACCCAGGCGAAACATCCCCTAACTCTAAGAGAAATAAACTTTGAAAAGAGAACCCTGGTTCTGGAGGGAGCTTGGTAGAGCTACGAGAACCTCCGTACGTGTAACTTCGTTATGTCGCTCCGGATGTGGAAATGTTTGCTCACCACTGATGGAGTAGTTCTCGGGCCGCGTCGTTGGCCATCCGCCGGGCATATTGGTCGGTCAGGCCACAAGCAGAAGTGCATAAGGAGTCGTGCACTTGAGATGATTCTTTCTTTCTCGTTGTTTCGATTGTGTTGGAAAGTGCAGATTATGGCCGTCTTCTCCCCAATCGTAGAAAGCGGCGAAAACGAAAACCAGTCATCCTCCGTACCTGTTAACGAGCTGGCACCACTTGCAGCTTGCCCAGTGCATTTGTCCGGAGGGCTCCGCAGTCTCGAGGCAGAACTGTTTGTTGTTGCGACGCCGGTGTCTGCGGAGCCCCCGAGCACAGTCTCGCCGCGCGATCTCCCGCTCTCGTGTGTTTGTGCGGGCAACCGCACCCGGTCAGGCTTCCCTGTTGAAGCCACCCTTGGTCCTACGACGGGGCGGCCGTCGCTCGTGCCACTTGCGGCGCCCGTCTTAACGGCGTGCTCGCCGCGTCGTACCTGTACAACCAACCAGTTATACCTCTAGCGTGTTTTACAATTTTACGTGCCCTGTATACAGTATACAAACTCCTATATAAGATTCTATGTTTATACATACAAGTTTTACAAATTTATGTTTTACATGTGGAAGGACTGTTTTTGTGTCGTTCTACTCGGGGCACCCGTTGCCGCCAGTGAATTCCGGTGCCTTAAAAACAAACCGGTGAATGTGTTCATTTTTATTGCACTCGAGAGCCTCTTGACCGCATTGTTTTTTAGCTGACGGCGGGGACACCGGAATACTGCGAGTGGATATCTGGAAGAACTGGGGGCAAGAGTAGAGAAATCTTGTAACTTGCGCCTCGGAAGGCTGTCCGAAGCTTCTGGTGAGAAAAACTAATACATTGCAAGTCCCGCAGGCTCCGATGTGGATGGATGCTTTGTTGGCATGCATTTATGCGAAATCGCTGCCGAATGAATACTGTCAGATAGCTAGAGTTAGCAGTTGTGCTGCACCAACTAAGTTTCCTTCTATGACGGAGACACGGGCAGGCCGACTTTTTTTCCATAATTTTTTACACGACCCATTTGTCTTTTGACGTTGCATCGAGGTAAATCAATAAATCCTAGAAGACTCGGAAAAAAATACGAGCAAACATTAATAACATTCCCACATAGAGGTTCCTCCCGTGGAAAAGGCGAAAAGTGCATCCGTGCGAAACATTCAATTTTGCAGTGTCTGTACAGCTTTAAGGTATGGTAGCTTGTGTCACTACTGTACAGTCGAGGGTCTAGCACCCGAGTCGCGCAGCAATTCCACCGACCGAAATGTTGGTTTCGGTCAAAACCAACAGGTTTGAAAACTTCTCTCTACGGAAGAGCCAACTTCTTTTGGTGGAAGCGTAGCCCAAATCACTCCAGACAGTTGCAAAGTTGCGTAATTTCACTATAGAGGCAGTATTATGCAAGTATCACTGCAGGAGCTTGATACATTTATTCCAAAAGACTAAAACTTCTATGAGCAATATAATTAGAATCACATCCTCGTTAAGTGCGGTGAAGCCGTTGCATAAATTATCCATCGGTTGCATGTCAAATACCCCCTGGTGATATAAATTAGCCCTCAGTCTTTTGCTGAGGCGTGGCTGATGGCCTTTGGCAATTGCATACGTAAACCTCAAAAGTTCTGTGCGTGCAGTTAAGACAAAGTCTGTATAATTCATAATCCCATCCCCTTTCTCAGTGATGTCGTATGCCAAGCGATAAAGTCGTATCGCCGTAAGTTTAGTAAATACATGCTTAATTTATTCATAGATTTCATAATGAAAACAAAGGATAAATTCAATGTTTCGGGTGAGGGAACGGCTGAAAACTTTGGTTCTAGAAATAGCCTCAGAATCTTGAGGATGCGAAGACCTGGTTATTTCGAAGGACTCGTACAAGCATTGCAGGTCAGGCCGGTGTCCCCTCTGTTTGCCAGTGTGAGCGACCCCCCCCGTGGCATTCCAGGCCGTGAGTGCAGCAGTCCGTCGTCGTACCTGATTCAGCCGAAAATCCTCGAGGCCTCTGTGCTATCCATTGCCGCTATTGAACCGTGCCTAGTCACCCCCTTGGAATGTCACTCGGATGGCGTCTGCTCAAGCCGGTGGGCGGTTCTCCGGAAGCGTCCGCAGCGTACCTCCGGGACGGGTGTCGTGGGACGACGGAGCGTTGGCTCGAAGCTCGGGCTATGAGCTTTGAGCCAATCGTGATTGTGATCAAGATTGGCTCAACTGGATTGGCTCCTATCGTGATCACTAGATTACGACGGGAGCCAGTAACTTAATCTTTTTATCTTGCCGGCTGGTCGTCCAATTGGTTTGCCCCAACATTTTGCGAACCAGACGTCATAAGTTGCTGGAGTCGTTGGAACAGAGACGACTTTCACAACTCGGGCCCGGGTCGCGCAACCTTGTGACAAAAATAATTTGATGCCCAGCCGGCAAGATAAAAATATTAATTTACCGACTTCCGTCGTGACTTGCGAATAAAGCTTGTAGCCCGAGGTTCAAGCCGACGCTTCTGCACCGTCATCCCGCAACGTTTGTCCCGAAGATGCGTTACAATGTGTCCCTTTATCTCGGTGTTGTTTCTTTCGTGCAGTGATCCTCCCGCGAGTGTCGGGATCACTTGTGTGCCTTTGGCAGTCTGGATTTCGAGTGCTGCGTTTTGTTGTGTCCCAGGTCAAAGAAGAGCATTTCTCCATTGTGATTTGGAAAGTTCTGGGAGCCCTTTTCAGATTTTATTCCACCAATACACTTCAATTTTGCAGGAAAACGAATTAGGAAAGTGGTCTATTGTTGGCAAATGGAGCCTGCATTTACAACCTTTGGAGTTTACGACCGTCGGTGAATACTCAACCTTGTTCGTTTGAAGATCCGTTGCGGCTCAATTCGGAAATTTTGATCTCCAAAAAGCAGTCGCAGCTTGTTCGAGTTAATTCTACCAGTTTGACTCCGAGGCTGGCAACAGCTGCACCGCTCATTATGGGGTCCTCTCGCACCTGCACCACTTCTGGGCCTATGGGAAAATAGGAGTCAATTACATTATTTGAAGGGAAAGAACAGCTAAACTGTGCATCCATTGTGCAATGACCGTGCGTGCCCTTATGTGCCAACCAAATGTAGCACCACTAACAATCGAGCAAAATTCAAACAATCGCCGTGCATCTTCCGCACGGCGCTGCATAAAGTGAAAACGTGACAACGGTCTAGCCTAGAGCCACTCAGTGAGCTACGCCTCGAGAGTAACGACACTTCAGCCATCTCTGTGCTTCGAATCATTGTTGCCAGTTATCCGAAATCGCAGGAAACGCTTTTCCATCTTTCAGAAGCATTAAAACAGTCTATGACAGAGCAAAATGACATCGCTCGAGCTACCCAGCACCGTATCTAAAGCTGAGGAAGATGCATTTTAGAATTGAGACGATCGCCAGTTGTGCCTGCTCCGCACTAGGCACCAGGATGGCGGCGCCCTTATAGATGAAGGAATGGAGTGTGTACATTCGGAGCGTAGCTTATCTAGTGGCTCTTGTTTAGCCGGGCCTTGCCTCGCTTCCCTAGTCGCCCAGTGGATGCTCCAACAGCCCTGCTCGGACGCTTCCAACACCAGGAACAAGCCTCCGCAAAGTCCCTTCTTCCGGTGTCTGCCGCGAAGCGCATTGTGCTCAAGCCTCAGATGCCAAAGCCCCTGGCGGACTGCCGGGGGCACTCTACCTCAGGAACGTACAAAGTGCCTCAATTCCTATTTTTATAGCGTTCGTGTCGCCACGGCGACGGTGCAAGTGTTCAGGCGAAAGCCGTCGAATGTGTTCAGCGCAGCTTGTGTAGCCAGTGTAAGTGCTTGCCCGGTGTGTTCACTGTGTTCAGATAATCCCCGTGCTACCCAGTTTATACAATAAATTTTACACAAACGAGCCGAGTGTTTTTTTGTTGTTTTTTTCCCTCGCTTCTTTCGAGTGGTGTAAAAGCCCTCTAACCAACTAGGCTAGATGGCCGTCTACTCGCAAACTATCACTGGAATCTTGGTTTGCCGAGTAGCGTGCCATACAGCTTGAAATTCAACGTACCATATTTTCCGGTCTATAAGTCGCACCCATACTCGTACGGTCTGCGCGGGGAGACTGCATTTAAGATGCATCACCAATGAAAAGTTTGCATCAACAAATTAAACAAGATGTAATTCCTATGCAAATTCCCAGTGAATCTATACGTATAGAAAAAAAAAATATATATATATATACAAGTCTTACCATTGTATAAAAATGTTAGAAATTTTGGGGAAAAACCGCAACTTATACACGGGAAAATATGGTACTTTTTCGTATCTTTGAAAAAATATTGCGGGGAACTATAATTTATGTTAGTGCTCTAATTGAGCACTTTCCGTTGCACTAATAGTTTTGATGACATTCGATTCTAAGAGAAAAGTAGAAAAACTGCTTATCGCTTGTTCACGCAAACAAGTGCCATAGTAAACTACTAGTCATTTGAGCTCGTTGGTACTTCAACATAATAAAACAGCGCACAGAACACGGAGGAAGAGTGCACACTCTTCCTCCGTATTCTGTGCGCTGTTTTATCATGTTGAAACAAGTGCCACACCACCGTAATAACCCACCCGTTTTGGGCTCAATTTACTACATTTTTTTTAAGCACCGAAAGGTGTTTAAAAAAAATATAGAATGGAAACCATTAATCGGTGATCAATGGTTCCCAAGCACCGTCAAGAAATTAAAGTTAGAACGGAGAATTACGTTCCAGATTCTCGTGAATAGCCAAAGAACCAGTTTTGGTTGCAACGTAGGTTTCAGCTTTATCGCAAGCTGGTGGGCCGTCGAAAATAGTCCTGAGAACGGTGCTTGCACTTGTCTTACATGGCTAACTGCATGCATCAGTCTTTGTGACAAAGACGACATTATTTACATCCTTCAACTGTATTGTGGCATATTTTTCAGACCTCAAGAGCTCCGGGGACTCTGAATGATGTTATAGGCGTCACTTAACAGATGATTGTCGCTAAGCATCACTTTAATTTTCAAGACTCTCCAGAGTCGGCGTGCACGTTTTATGTTCCCAACAAGGCGCATCAAAATTCTAAATATGAGGGAACTGCAATGGAGGCTATGACGTAACCAAGGTAGAACACAAGGAAATCACTCTGCTAGGGACGCGAGGTGTACTATCTGTGTTTCATCAATGTAAGCATTCCTTCGGTGAAAAGCACACAGTCACGGAGGCTAACTCTCCGACGAACCAAAAATGGACGTCGGAGCACACCAACTTTCAGAAGTAATAGCCGTGGGTGTGGGGGCACATTTTCTATGTTCTGAATTTTTCTGATTTGTCGTTTAATTTTACATAGATGTAGAAGTTTCTGCGTTTATATGCCTTTCACACACACATTGAAATTTCAAAAAATGAAATTTGAAAATATTTTTCCCACATTATATGTTAATCTTTGTTTCTTTTGAATTAACAAGCAACTGGCCACACGTTGACGAGTCATATTGCTCCATACGCAAGCTACTTAGGAAAATAAAAGCGTTTGCACGGATCCTTTGAAAATGGGCCTTTTTCTGAGTTTGGCCACGATCATAGTGCACCCTCGCGGGAATCGCTCGAAACCCTTTTGGGGGTCGTCCGCGCCTGGAGTGTCTCCCGGTCTGTGTGTTTACGTGTTCCCTGGCAGCGTCGTTCCGTCTTTCACCAATCTGAACATTTCTTTCTGTCATCGCTTCGCATGCATCTTTTCTTCGAAGTGGCAGAGGAGGACCCTGGAAGATTAACGAAAGCCAGTCTATGAAACAGACGATGCCGCGTCGCCAATGCTCACGCGGCATTGGCACACATCGACTCGAAGTCACTCGTCATTTCGTCGTTGCGTCATGCAAGCAACTGAAAAAGGGGTCGGCTTTCAAGGCGAGCGTTATGCAATGGTGACCAGTTTCGATCCCGACCTAACTATCCACCTTGTGCAGAGCCTGTGCGGCCCGTTTATGAGGCCCGTCCACTACAAACGGCTGATTTCGCTCTTCTTGAGCGCCTAAGTTATTCTAGCTTATTGCGTTCCGTCACTTCGCCGTTTTGTGTACCGCGCGAGTGCACGGGGCGTCGCCGCACCCAGGACTGTACAAAGTCGGACGAGGAGAAATTGGACGGTCCTGATATCGTGAAGGCTCACCTGCGCCGTCAAAAGTAAGAAACGGTATGTCAAAAAACATCTCTTTGAATTCAGCACGTTTACGAACTTCCGACGAAGTGGGCCCTGCAAACCGGCGAGTTCACGTCAGGGTTCTGTTGCCATAGGGCTTAAATACATTTCGCACACTTTAAATGCTTTGTCAGCGACTAATTTTTTTAACTTTTAACGTCGCAAGACGTGATTATGTATAGTGCACTCCTGAAGAACGGAAAGCTTTATCATTATTCTTTACTTGAGAATCGGGTACGACACGACTACGTAACACAAACTCGCGTGCACACTTACTGTCTTTTAGTTAAAAGCAGAACGTCCCGCCGTCGCACGAGGACTTAGCCACCTGACATGGGGAATTCGCATCATAGGCTTCTGAAACTTGGGCTTTTGAAAGCAGGGCAAGAAGTGGGGGGGGGGGGATAACTACCGCAAACTCTACTACTGCACTACAAGCATAGGTTATCCCTAGAGTCAAGACAGGGAAGCACATTTACTACAGAAAAGCCCAATACAATATGCTCGCAGCACTTGGGCAGATTGGATACTCTTGATCCAAGCCACGATTGCTCCAAAAGAGCACTGAAGATCTTGATATGCATTTTATTGCAAAAGTATATGGCATTCTACAAATACTTTAGAAACGAGAAATAACTTCCATGCACAGCGTCTCGCCCCCCTCAGCTAGTCCACACCAGAGCCGTATATGTAGAAAGTTTGGTCAATGGGAGGCGCGGGCAGAGCCAGGGCAAGCGGCAGACTCGGAAAGAGGGCTTGGCGTGCTCTCTTGACCAACCAGAAGCCGAAAAGAATCCCCTAGCGGTGGTAGCGATAAGCAGTTCTGATCAAAGGTCTATGTTCGTAAACGGTTTTAATAAGCGCGTAAGAGTGAAGTGTAGTAACTCTTTGTGGTTGAAAATAGGGTGCACGTGTTGTTTTGATCATGACCATGGAGAAAGATGTAAGAAACGAATGCGCCGCTCAACTCTGTTTTGCTCGGACAGAGTGTGACCGCTAGGACGGCAGATTCCCGGCCCTCGGTGCACAGATCATGTCGATCGTTCCGCTAGTCGCACTCTTCCACCATCATTTTGGATGAGCGTGATTGAAACATCATGTGTACCATATTTTCAGTCATCGAGAGTTACTCCAATGCAGTTATCAGGTCTGTTTCTCGCGACCACCGCCAGGGTATTATTTCCAGCTTCTGGTTGGTCACATTCGAATTTCTGAAGACGCCCTGGAACACGCCCAGTCCGCTTTCGGCCAATGGCGCCTCCTCATTTGTCTCCTATACTTCCCAACGAATGGCCAAACTCTCTACATATACGGCTCTGGTCCACACCACACACAGGTCGCGTGTAGATCATCCATGAACCTCAAGGCCCATTCACACGGGAGTGTTTGCTTACAAGTTACTAAAACATCCGTGCCTCCTGCGTTACATGCAAGGCTATTCCTTGAGCAGATTGCCACGCTTTACAGAAAGCACAGGCGCCCCGGTAACTCGGCATAAGCATACGTAACAATGCAATGGAAGCAAATGGTGTTGTGTGAACAGAGCTCCAATAGACCACCTGCATCAGCCAGTTTGGCTACGCCACCGCTGCAGCAATGTAATCGAGGGAACTTTTGCGACAACCTTGCTGGAGCTTTGACCGTGCAGACCCTGTGACGGCACGAGTTGTCTCGGGCACTGCCGCCTGCCTCCAGTGAACCAAAGCTGTGGCGGCTTCACGCACACACAAGACGCTTAGCGAGATTGGTCTATTGCCAGGATGACACAAGCTTCCAGAGCCCTCTACGAGGACCATTGGAGACAAATTTGCCAGCGAGGCTCTTCCGCAGGGCAGACAGAGGGGAAGTTTGCTCAATAATCCCGGTCCTCGATTCCTACTTTGTACACCCTTGCAGAACTTTGCTGGGCTAGCACCACCCAAAATGGCTTACGAACAACCCTCTCCTCCTCAATGAAACGTCATCACATTTGGATGGCACCAACTGGACCCAAGGACCCTCGATTGGACACAACCGAACACAGCGCTCGTGTCCAATCTGCATCTTTGTCACCGTGACATCAAAATTCTAGCGCTTTGATTTCTAGGCTGGACTCACCTCTTGCACCTGCACACACCACCCAGTTTGTCAGATGCAATCTCGCAGCACTTGCATCCAACTGGCAAATTTCGCAGGGAGGTGTCACTAACTTTCGATTTGTTTGACATGCATTCACCACAGTTTGCACATCTTGATTGTGCACTCTAAGAAGTAACCAGAAAACTCGGATTAAAGTTGGCCAAGTGCATAACTTGGCTTGGCCAGGGCTCTCGCGAGGAAACGACCCTGCAGGTGGCTCTCGCACAATTTTATTTGCAAAGCACACGCAGGCCTCGCATCATGGTCTTTCTGGTCCAAATCTGGGGTGGCTGCTCAGTCCAACTGCAAAGAAACCATTGAACAAGTCAGCACGGGGAGAAAGACAATAGTCTTAACGAGGCTCCACTTCAAAACATGCTTTCGGCAGCACGAGGCAATTAATCGGATTGGGATAGAAGGATGTGTCTGCCTCACTTTAAGATTTCAGTTTGAAAAGGTTTTGCAGCCTTTCAAGTGTAATACCCAATTCACACGGCAGCGTAAAGGTACAGTGCGCTGCAATATGAAAGACCCACTGGGAGCGCGTGGCCGTGGCGGTGGCTGGCAAGGGGCGCTGCGAGCGCTCCGGGCAATTCCATTCTGCCTCGAGGGGAGGAGGCTCACTCGGGGCTCCGCTAAAGCGCAATGCGCTATCAGTTGGTGCTGAGCCCCGAGTGAGCGTCCTCCCCTCGAAGCAGAATGAAATTGCCCGGTGCGCTCGCAGCGCCCCCGCCAGCCACCGCCACGGCCACGCGCTCCCAGTGGGTCTTTCATATTGCAGTGCACTGTACCTTTAGCTTAGGTCCCTTAGCTGAAGGTACCTTTAGTAAGCGGTGTTCTTGATCACACGATTTTGCATTCCTGCTAAACCGAGAGAGGAGCAGATGATAAACAATTATTCCTCGAAATCAGTTTGAAGCGCAGTTTTTGATTATTGTGTGTGAAATATCACATTTAAAACCTAAATATTATTTGTGTACGCTTTTGCGGCACTTTATTTTTTTTCTCTCTCCAAGTCTAAGGGCTCACCTAAATGAGTCTTGCTTTAAAACGTGCGACCCGTCTGGCCACACTGGCTCTAAAAATCATCTGCGTTTATGAGTTTTCATTGCGAGGTGGGCGACCTGTTTCTGTTTAGCAGCTTCATTTTCTCGCGAAGTTCTCACCAAAATAGCTAAGTAGAGCCCGGAACCACGTCGGAGTCTCACGGTTACGCCAGCCACGCCATCAAAAGGGATGGACGACGACGAGGATAAAAGGTCCTGCATGGGCTCTGGGAGTAGAGCAACTCAACTACAACCTCGAAAAAAACAAAAGCTCGCAGTGGTCCATCGCGTTCGGGTTCGTAGCAGACATTGTTTTCCACATGCCGCCGCTGCTACCTGCTAGCTGGAGTATGCGTTCCTCGTTAATGTGTCATTCCATCACATTTGTGTTCACAATCAATTCATAATTTGCTACTTATATATATTCAATTCGTTATAATGCATTAAACAATATATATTTATATATCTGTGATATTTATTTTGAGTTTGTGGGTCCGAGGCTACTCCCCGTAGCTGTAAAGGGAGCTTGACGAGCTCCATTTAACACAGGACCTCCCTTAGCGAAAGGGACCTTTATGCGCCGTGTGATCACAATCTCCAGCTCCCTTTACTACAGATACCTGTGCCAAAGGTACCTTTACGCTGCCGCGTGAATTGGGTATTACACTGCAACTGGATGCTCCTTGTCCCTGTGTTCTCCAGAGGTAGCACCATTTTGAATAGATCACCACATTCTTTCCAAAATAGTTCAACCTTTGTTGAGAATGCAACTACACTTTTGCAGGGTATGGACAGCCAATCATTGTGACACATACCAGGTGCCCCAACATTGTGCCCGAAAGAGTTAGCTCTACTGAGCTGATTGCAGGCTGAAAAGCTGTTCATAGGCTGAAAAGTGAATAGCACATTCTATTCTAGACCCTTCTTTCAATGACAAATAAATGGCTCTATGTGCCCTACAGGAGACTAAAAAAGCAAGATTTCCTTCATACAAAGGTCGGCCATTCCAGCAAATATGATAGTAGACTATACACAAAACATCTATTTCGAACTAAAAGTAATTTTGAATCTGAAAAACAGGTCATCTACTTTGAGAAGCAGCAACGTTACGCCAAACGGCAGCATGCAAGTAGTTCGCTCCTGCCTTGCCTGCGGCAACACTGTACAATAACAGTGACTATGACCCAGACGAGGCAAGTACCGATCAAGAGTTTTTGGGAGAGAACAAAACAAGACACCCTAGCTGCAGGGTGTCTAGCAAATTATTATTTTGAAATTCCCAGACTTTTCCAGGTTTTCCCTGACAATTTCAGGTGAAATTCCCTGACCACTGTAGAGGCGGTTAAATATACAAGACCATTACAAGGAGTTACGTTACGAGCACTGTGAGGGTAATTTGGCACGAGCTTAATCCAACTAGGATATTCCGAAATTTTCGGGTTCGTCTAGTCCGGATTAAACGAGCACTTTCTTGACGGTGACATACTTCCGCATGGCAGCATGGCCGTGAGGGTAATTTGGCACTGTGCACTGTGAGGGTAATTTGGCACGAGCTTAATCCAACTAGGACATTCCGAAATTTTCGGGTTCGTCTAGTCCGGATTAAACGAGCACTTTCTTGACGGTGACATACTTCCGCATGGCAGCATGGCCGTATGGCTGGCATGGCCGCCAGATGCGCACTTTTGGATACTTTCGGCTTGGATTGGATTGGGGTCTGAGGCTTTCCCATTTGTTATCTAGTAGCTCTAACTAGATTTAGCCTAGTGTCGCGCCCTCAATCCAATCCAAGGCTTGGACTGGATTTGTCGGCTGTTCCCTTTGAATCGGGTAGCACACTCTACATCGGGTAAGCATAGCCCGCGCTCCGCTCTAAGCAGAATTTATTGCCTATTTTTCTGTCCCCAAGTCCTCAAAGCTTTTGCTCAGGGCACTCGATGGCGTTTCTGGCTCATTTTCCCTGACTGGGCTCGCTTTTTGATAATATCCCTGACAATTCCCCGATTTTTCCCGGTAATTAAAATTTCCCTGACAATTCCTGGTCGCTAGACACCCTGGGTTGTTATGCCACCCTCAAGGATGGTTTGCAGAAAATAGATTCTGGACTAACCAATTCTTACACAATGCCAGCGCACATTCCAAGTGCATGAGCAGCAAGCATGCTCCCAACTTGGGTGGGACAGCATTGTTTCTTATTAGTATGCTGTATTTAGACTGGGGGACCCCCACTCTTTAGTGTATATGTCTTGGGCAGAATGTTCTATAAGAGAATTTTTGACATTTATGCAGCGACGAGAGTGGCATTTAATAGCGAGACACTTCAGTTGAGAAAAAGTCCTCCCTTGTTTACGCTCGACGGTTTTTTTTTAGCCTGTAAATATAATTCCTGTAAAATGCCAACAAAAACCAGCATAACCTACAGCTGCGCTTTCAAAAGTAGCCATGCGCTTTAGCAGTGTTGGAGCCAGAGTCGAGATTCGCTGCCCTTACAATTGACTGCAAACATAGAACTACCTTGATTACCGTATTGGTTCAAATATAGACCCGCGTTTTTTCCCCTTTCTCAGCCAGCTTTTTCTAATTAGATTGCGGTGAGAGTGTAGGTGAGCTGGTGTTTATTTACCATCTTGTTGAGTTACCCGAGACTGGAGCAAGAGACCTAGAAACATCAGCCGTGGAAGAGAAAGAAAAAGGTGACAGGAGGACACAGTTGATGTGTCTAGGTTTCTCGCCCCAGTCTCGTAATAGTACTGAGACTAGTTTTCGGGCCAATTTCAGACGATGACAAGGCTGGCGCAGTTGACGAGCAGTCTATACTTTGTTTCGACCTAAAGTCAATGCGCAGCGGATGACACCAGTCAATGAAACAGCGTCAAAAGTGCGACATTGTGGCATTCATCATCTTTCTGGGCGAGTTCCTTCGTGCAACCAATCAAGTGCAGTGAATGCCCATGAAGTGAACATAGGAACGTGAACCTAGGAATCCTTTCATAACCCCGTTTTCTGCAAGCCAAACAGGCCCAGGTGGTTGCTGCACTGCTGCCCAGTGCATCAGGTCGCAATAGTGTCCACTTCATAATTCATAATCCTCACAACGTAATACACATGGAGGAATGCTTTTTCGTCAATAGGGAAACCCGAGATTGCGGAATACAAACGGGCAATTCATGTTCAGAACGTATTATCTGACCATCATTATCTCCCCCTCACAGGACGTTTTTAATGATCTGGGGCTATGTTCACCGATTGGCTATAGGCTCAAATGACGAAAGAGGGAACTTTCGTAATTTGAGCCTCTAATTAATCAGACGCGATATCGTCGCTTCTGTAAGTTCCGTTTCTCTTTAGGAGAAACGAAACATTTGTCGAACATAGCCCCCCTGCTGATCGTGCACGAGTGATCAGGCTACAACAGCCGGACAGGAACATGACCAAGCTGCAGTCTGCTACTTTTTCCTAACGCGCTTTTGAGCACGAAAGCGGTCATATTGAAAGCGGCAAAACACATCTTAAAGCTTACCTTCTTGAATCCAATGTCGGCGGCGTACTGCCTGAAGCATCGACGGCAGATGTTCAGCCCGTACTTCCTGATGAGGCCGTGGTGGTTGGCGCATACCCGGCTGAAATGGGAACGCCGAGAGCAAGTCAGTCGAGGCAGCTACTTCATCTGTCTGCTCACGTCGCAGGAATTTTCATCTTTTTATTTATATACAATGCCAAACAAAATTTTCGCATGGTGGGCATTGGACAACCTCCACGTGTTACCCTACGCGTCACTCCTATGCGACCCGGGCTTTTTGCTTGGACCACCACTCGCCATAGTTAATATAAATACATTAACCTAAAAAAAAAGGCAGTTTACCTAAGCATTTTTGTCCTGTCTGCGTACAAGAGGGTTAATCACTCGCTATTTCATTGCAGATCCAATGCGCGTGCCATTAGGCCTAACCCGCTACAGTGTTACAAATAACCCTCACACAAACGAAGGACAATAATTCCATTCGTAAATCCGCCCACGAAATGCCCGTTTGTTTCAATTGAAAACTTACCAGTAGCGAGAGCCCGGACCATACTTCCTGGGGTGAGAATACCAGATATTTTCGTGACCCATGGTTCGACGACAGCAAGGCTGACCGACCGGCGCAAAAGAAAGGAAAAAGAAGGCTGCGGCTTTGGATCGGTTTGGATTTATTTGATATGTAAGTCAATGAATATAAAAAAAACGATGGAATTTTTATTTGGAAGGTGCGCTGCGCTATCTAGCGAGTGTTTTGAAACCTGTCTTTTAAGACTAAATATTTCCAAGATAAAAAAAAAAAAAAAAAACAGATCTGAACGATTTGTATCAGAATTGACTGCTGGGCTAGTTGGTAAAGCGTTATGGAGGACAAGAGCGGTTATGTAGAAGAACAGGACAGGACGGGACAATGCGCTACTATCAACTGCCGTTTTTAATGTGATTAGAATACGATTTGAATGATGTACGATTTGAATGATACAGGTGCCTCTCGGGCGATCCAGTCCCTGCACGCAGCCAGAAGTCTATAAATAAAAACTAAAACGAAACAATAGAGGGTGCTCGGTTTGTTGCGCAGCTTGAGAGCAGCAGATCAAAGTCGCGTACGGTACTTGTGTACGGCACGCGCGCTCTTCACTTCTAAAATGCTACGAAGTTGTCGATGCTGTTGATGTTAGTAGACAGTGGTAGACAGGCTTTCTTGTGCCTTTTCGTTAAATGAGCGCCGAGTGCAGAGGAGCTGAGGCCTGCAGTCGTGGGTTTGCCTTGTTGACAGTTAGGAGGATGACCGCATGACTCGGAAAAAGAAACAATCTCAGAAACCACGGTATTACGCTTGTAGTACCGTGTTAATTTGAAAGCATATTTGTGTTTTGTTCAATCAGTTACGTAGGTTCCGGGCTCCGCAATGTCAGTTATGTGTTACTAATTTTACCTCCATTTAAAAACAATCTTTCAACTCCATCGTATTGTACCACTAATTACAAACTATGAGCGCTAAACGCTGTCAATTGTTTGCTTATTTCTCAACAGCTCACGCCTTAAACCTAAAGCTGTGCCAAAGCCAACCAGGCGCCCAAGTGAATCTTCTAAAGGCGTCATAGTCTGGCTTCTGGGCAGCCTGTACAGAATCTGCCTTCTTACACTTGGTGCTGCAGCCACCCTCCTAGGTAGCTTCAGCAAGTGCTGTAAGCAGTCTCACCATTCTGCTGAGCCAGGGGAAGACAACTTGGGGAGCACCTCTAGCACAGCTGCCACGCTCTGTGCACGGATCTTCCAGAAGGTCAGAACAGGCTAGATTAAAAGGTTCTTGCAACAACAGATTGTTATGCCCACAGGCAAGGACTCTGCTGGTTACCGGACGTGGTATCCTTAGCAGTGCTCTACCATGGTGGCCCGAAGGGACTGGTCAACCAGGCCGCCAAGAAAGCTCAGACGACAGTGGCAGGCACCTGCTGGAATCTTCCCAATCGCGAGAAAGTGAGACCGAAAGCACAGAGGAGCAAAGGTGGGCCCCAGTTTTCAGTATCTGTGCAGTTCAGCTACCAAATTGCTGCTTCTACCATCCAGGTTTGCAGATGACAAGTTACAGCCAAGTGACCAAGACGCTGCACTATTCAGCTCCGAACGGGATGTGCACAGAACAGTATCAAAGCAACCTCCGAGCGTACCTTCGGGGAAAACAGACGAGAGACTCAACAGCTTGGAACTTATTAAACTAAAGACTGTTGATGGCAAGCTTAGCTCTCTTGAAGTTCCCAAAAATTCTGGACTGCCAGTCGAACCAGCCTCAGAATACTGAAAGAGCAAAGGTCAAAAAGACTGGAGGTAGAGAACAAAGCCAGAAAGCTGACCTCGATGACAGAGTGCCCGAGGCATTGCAAAGTGTTAAAAGAGGTGGCATTCCAACAGAAGAAACCAGTGAAGCTCAAAACAACAAGAGGAATATTGCGACTGATTTTAACAAAAAGGCACAAAGAGTTGTTCCTGGGGAAAATGGTGAATCTAAAAAGTCCCGATTGCTAGCCTACACAAAGTCTCAAATAACTGCCGAGGTGGATGGCAATGCAACGGATGGCACAGATAGCACAGCCCCCAGCTGCAATGCAAAAGGGGGAACAAAAAGTGACAGCCGAGCTATCAAAGTTGGCAAAAAATATGGTCGCCAATCAAGCCAACTTCAGAATACTAAAAGAGCACAAGTCGAAATGATTGCAAAGACTGGAGATAAGGAACAGATTAACGAGGCCACTGGCCTTGGTTCTAAGGTGCCCAAGACAGCAAAAAGCGTCAAGACGGATTTTCTCCCAACTGGAGTACCCAGTAAGGCTAAAAAAAACAAGATCCCTCCAACTCTGTTGACCAAGAAAGTACCGCCAGTTGAGAAAGAGGGCCTTGCAGTGCAGGTGCCCAAAGAAAACGGTGAACCCAACAAACACCCTGTTGAAATGAAGAGCAATGAAAAGGATGGCACAGAAGGCAAAGCCCCCAGTGTCAAGACAAAGAAGGAAGCACAACCAACTGACCCAACATCGAGAGTAAACAAGTCAAAGATGAAAAGCAAGACAAAATCCGATTCGGACCTCGTAGCCAAAAGTCGTGGCTTCTTGAAAACGGAGGGCAAGGAGGCAGCAAATGATGAAAGTGAGCAGAACCAAAACACAAGTGGCAACAAAACTGCTGGCTGGCTGCCAGACAAATTTTTGGCGTATGTCAGACTCGCCGATCGTGGCAATGTCCCAGAGCTTCTTGTAGATGCCCAGAAGACCCAAGATGGTGCAGTCAAGGGAGGCACAGGGACCAGGTTGGAAAAAACATCTTTGTTTTCGGCAGAGCACAAGCATTCTCTCGTGTCGACCATAAAACAGATTGTGAGACTCTGCTCAAAGATGCTGCACATACTCGAAGTAAACAAAACTGGAGCCAAAGATGATGAGGAAAGACAACAGAACGGCAGTGGTTCACACGACCTACAACAGCAACACATCATCCAAAGAGACCCCGAATCCAACAACAGCAAACAAGGAACATTGGACGAATTTTATGAAACCATTTCGCCCCGCAAGAGCAGCAAAGTTCCAGACGGGGCTCCAGACGTCGAGGGTGACTCGGCAAGACCATCCCACCCGCCACCCCTACCGCAGCTAAAGGTGGTAGAAAAAGGAGACCACATTCTTTCTAACCACACGACTCAAGCACCTAACAATGGGGCAAATGACAGAAGCAATTGGCAAACGCCCGAGAAAAAAACGGCAGTAGATGCAAGCGCCGGCAAGATGCAAGGCGTTCCCAGGCACGGAGGGGAGACACCCGGCTCTGGAACCTTCAGCTGGCAGGTCCCCAGAGACGTCCTGGTCTCTGGGGGCCAAAGACTTCGAGACCTCAAGAAGGGTGAGCCTTTCGACGCTGCTCCAACAAACGTTTCAAGGCCCGGCTGGAAATGGGAGGCAGCTCCGTCGGCGAACCTTGGGGGATCCGACGAGCGCCCGCCGCAACATCAACACTCGCCCTTCGGCACCGACGACCCCGGGAGACTGGACTTTGGTCCGAAGCACGCTTCCCCAGTGGGGAGGCTGGACCAGTCCAGGAAAGAGCTCTGGGAGAAAAGGGGAGGAGCTCACATCCCCGCAGGGGCAGCAAAGTTTGGGCAACGGCTTCCAGCAGGTTGGCAGAAGCAGCACGCCACGGCACTGTGCCCCACGCGTTGGTCGGAGGCGCAAGACGGCCACCATCCGGCTTCGAGTACGTCCGGCGGCTGCTGCGATTCGTCCCCGGGGGACGACTACTGGCCGTGCCAGCAGGGCCGTTCTGGGAAGGTGAGGGGCCTCATGCGAACCTACGAAGCTCCGCGACGAAAGCCGCACGTCCAGAGCCCGGCAGAACATTGACGCAAGAAGACTGCCGACGCTCTTCGCTTCTTCGTGGTATAACTTTATTAAATATATAGCGCTTCGTGGAAATGTAGAACTCTGATATAAAAACGGTGTGACACTGACAAGCGATGCATCGTGAACAATACAAACACACGTAGGTAGCTGTCTTTTGTTCTCTGTAAAAAATATAGCTGCAACAAAGCGCACGCTCGAGTGGAGGGCGACGCTCCTTTCGGACTCTGGTGGGCACTTTGGTGATACTGCATTCCCCCTCCCGACCCGCACGGCGTCGACGGGCGTCGTCGCCCCGGCGGTCGGTCCCGAGTGCCCACTGAGCATTCCAGGCTCCCGTCCCACGTCGCAAATTAGGCCGAGTCGCTAACAAACTAAGCAAATTAAAACTTCCCCGGGAAGGAGCGTCCTTCGCGGAGCCCGGTTTGACGTCGGGCTCCCGAGTCCAAACGCGGCCCTTGGAGTGCCGCAAACGAAACGCCGGTCGCGCGTCGTGGCGCGTCGGGGTCCTCCGATTCAGCGGTGCGGAGTGGCCACGCCGTTGAGGCTGGTCTCGATCTCCCGCTGGGCCCGGGAGATCTTCATCTTGTCCCTGGGCGTGTGGTCCTCGCCCGTCTCGCGGGCAAACATGCGCATCTTCTCGCGGAAGGTGAGCTTCTCGGGCCCTGGCGGCCGCGCGGGCTGCTCCAGGGCGCGCTGCCGCTCGATGCGCTGCCTGGGGTCCCGGTACACCTCCTGGGCCCCGATGACCCCCGGGGTGTTGCCCACCAGGTACGCCGAGGAGCCCGCCTGCATCTGTGGCGTGTTGAGCACCTCGTCGATGTCCTGCAGCGAATGACGCATGCTCTGTTTACAGTCAACGGTGGTTTCGACCAAATATTTTCTAATCGAATATCAAACAGCTTCTCCGAGCCTTTCCCTAACGTGTCACCATGCCCAAACGAAAACCCAGCTGAAGTCGTCAAGGGTTTCTCAAGCCTTGCCCACCTCTAAGCTCGTTGAATTTTTGATTTATCTGTAATTATGGACAGTGGCCTCAAAAAGTCCAATGCCTACAAGAAAGTAAATGACAGATTTTACGTGAATTTACACCTTGAGGCATTCTACATCCGCAGTAGTGGAAGAAACTGCATTAGCACAGTGCAGTGGTGGGACACATTTGGCGCTCGTGTTGATAGATGGCGCTACCTCTCTATTGAGACTGCTCGCGACCACCCAAGTTTATTAAAATGAACATAATTTTTTGTAATGTACCTTTGGTTTAGAAAGAAATGCGGACAATAAAATCAAAACTTTAAGTAAAAAAAAAATGTGTTTGCATAAGGACGAAGCTTTTGCTGCCAATGGATTTCGTCTGCGTGTCGTTGCACCCTTTCGCTGGCTGGCTACACCTTCGAACGCTGCTCCCGACGCCATCTATCAATACGGGCGCCAAACACACCCCGCAACTCGATTTAGTCGATTGCATCACCGCCCGCTGTTGACCCTGGCAAGTTTCTTGGCCCATTTTTTTACAGATTTTACAAGAATAGAATTATAATAGAAAAAGAAAATTATAATAGAAAAAGTAATAGAATTACAAGTAATTTTACAAGAAGAAACCGAACTGTGAAATGCAACGTTGACGAAAAGTTTAGATTGCTACATGCAGGCGTCAATTTTTACAGTCCATTTTAGATTGAGCCTGGTGACTTAAGACACCCTATAGAAAGGTAAATTGTAGGGGTGTGCGAATATTGAAATTTTCGAATACGAATCGAATACGAATAAGACAAAAAACGGGCTTCGAATATCGAATCGAATATCGAATATGTGTCTTGTAATGAAAAATTACAAAACAAGAGGTAACAGCAGGCTTTATTGCCTTTTCAAAATAAATAAATGCAACTGCATTTTACTGGGCTGCAGCAGGTTAAAGGGGTTATGACACGGAAATTAAACGGATAGATTATTCTTGAAATGGAATGCTCATATGCTACTTAGCATATACACCAAGTTACGCGATTTTTAGAGCTCTGGTAACTGCAATATTCAATTTACGAATTTTTATCATTTTCATCTGGCGACCAGGCAACACTGCCCAAGTTAGTCACACCATGGCGTCCATAAACCATGTGACCATGAACGCTCTCTCATTTTAGGCGCCCTCATGATCGCCCAAGCTCTCCTCGCCGCGGGCCGCGGTACGAACAAAACCGCTCACGCAACTCGGTAACCCGAAAGCTATTCTCGCTCTCGCTCTCGCCCCCAGCCCGTTGACCTTCAACCCTGCATGCGCCTGCGAGATATCCCCGAACGACGGTGACCACGGCGAGTACGTCCGTAACTCGTCGTCGCTGGAGCCGATCGCCAGCGGGGCGCAGTCAAAATGAACAGCTTCCAACATCTCTTGATAGCAATCACTCATCGCTGCTGCGATCAATGTCGAACACTTTGACAAGGCGAGCGATGCCGTCGACGTAATTGTCACGGACCGCATGCTCGAAACGTGGAAGGTAAACGAGGAAGCTGAGGCTCGAGACGCCAAGAGAGCCAAGTCTGTGAGTGCGTGCAAGGGGACGCCGCGCTGGAGGCTGGCTACGTCACCAGCCCCCAGCTCCGCCCGGATCTGCCCCTCCGAGGGACCCGCGTATAAATCGATTTACCCACGAAACTATCGTGCCGTTTTTAAAACGAATTAAGCAGGATTATAGGAACATACAATGGGTCCTAGCAGTATAGTTATCTCACATTTTATTTGTGGCGTGTCATAACCCCTTTAAAGATGCTTCTAGTAATGCACTAATTACAATTATTGTGTAGGAAAATTAACTGTTCAACGTGCTCTGAAAGAAAGCGCTCCCTACGCGCCGTGACAACATTTCCGCCAGTAGAAAGACCCTTAAATCGGAAAGCCTGCGGAATTTCCCTCAAGTTCGAAGAAGTTTGACTTATGGACAGTGTTGCCCGGCTCCTACACCAATATTTCGAATTTTGGGAAACAAATATTATAGAAAGTAGTTTATTTTATTTTTTTTATAAAATGGTAACTGTTTACTCTATATAAAAGCGAAAATATGCGCTTTTAACGCTTTCATTAGTTATTAATGTAAACCTGTGATGCCAATAAACCCAACAAATATTGCACTTTTCCTCCGCCAGTTGAGTCAAATAGTTTTTCTTTTTTTTTTTAATATTAACGCATGCGCACAAAGGTAGAACTTCAGTTGAACCTTTGTCGAACATCACGTTGAAAGGTCGAAAAAGTCGAACTTAATGGAACTCGAAACTGGGCAGGTTCGCGATATCTCTAATTTTGACTGAGCGGGAGTGGCGGGCACTGGTGGCAGGAGTTGTTGTCGATGGCGATGCAATGTTCTGCTCGCCCCTAGCTTTTTCCTTTTTTTAAATTTCAAACATTTATATTAGATGACAATCTGGAGATATATTTTATATTTATATTTTACTCTCGAGGTTTATTTTATTGCATCAAGTTATAGAACGTGCAATTGCATCACATATTTCTATATAAGCGCCACACAACAAAGGGCTTGGTGAAAAAGAAACCGAAACTGATCGTCTTGCTGCCATCGGACAGATAGAAACGGAGCAGACCGACAACGCACGCATCATACGCCTTTCTCAGTGAATAAACATATTAATAGGGGAATGCGTGGCAAGCAGATTATTCGTTACTTGCTCGAATATTCGTAGTTTTTGCGAATATTCGCCGTTTTTCCCGAATATTCGGCCAAAGCCGAATATTCGGGAACTTCCGAATGTGCAATTTTCGAATCGAATATGTTTCGAATAAGGAAAATATTCGATTCGTATTCGAAATTTCGAATATTCGCACACCCCTAGTAAATTGGAATTATACAAAGTATTATCACGTGAAACCAGCAAATAATTAATAAAAATATTCTGGGTTTTCCCTAATGTATAGACATTTTAACGAGTTGTACGATCAAGCATTCAGATCACTTGACGTAAAAAAAAAAAAGCAACAAGTCGTAACTAAGCAGTCCCGACCGAGCATGATAACGAAATGGGAACCATGTGCGAGCACATTTGTATAAAACAGTGTCAAGGCCCGTTCACACTCTTGCGACACACTGGCGGCAGCAGTGTAAACCTGGCGGTCCAGCATAATTTCGATTTCTCTCGCGCATTATCCTTTCTTTCTTGGCACAAAAAACTTTAGTCAACGTCATAAACGAGCGTTTCTTATAGGTATTACGCACATTTTACCTCGGAAATCCTGCAAAACCTTCGCTCTTGTGAAATGCAGTTCCAGGGTCACCGCATAGATGGTGCCAGAATGCCAGTGTGTTCCCTCGTCCTAAGAAATTTTAAGAAGTTTAAACAGATCTCGTCTCTCTCGGTCGTACTCGGTTGCAAGAGTGTGAACGGGCCTTCAAGCTTCTAAACATGTGCACGCAAAAAAAAAAAAAAAAAAAAAAAAAACTTGCCTTTGCCTTTTTTCAGTAGTGCGCTTCGAAATGCAACTAAAACTGCGGTGCGTTAGGAATTTTGGTCAAATTTGTGCGAACCCTATAAAACAATGCCGCGAAGCCGGAAACCTGGATTGGATTGTGATGGCCAAACCCCACCAGATTCCCACAGTTGCCAGACGAAAACAAAAACTTTTCCAAAAACCAATTCGTTCGCTGATTTGTTTGCCTTCGGCGCAGGCAAGCGGGAATTTATCAAAATGGCACAACTGGACCACCTCTGACAGCGTCAGTGGCACTGTCGAGCGAGCTCCTGAAACTGACAATGAAAGTCCAGCACGTGTAGTAATGTGTAGATACCGATAGCACCTAGGAGACGAGCGATGTGCAACATCACTGCTGGTAGACCCGATCCCCCCTTCCCTTCCCTTCCTTCCCTCTCCACTCCTCCCCCTTCCCTCCCTTCCTTCCTTCCCCTCCCTCCCTCCCTCCCCTCCCCTCCCCTCCCCTCCCTCCCTCCCTCCCTCCCTCCCCCCCCCCCCTCCCCCCCCCCCCTCCCCCCCCCGAGCAGCAAACACGCAGAGACTGGACGAGAGTTACCACAGAGTGACAGACACATCCGTCTGGGGCAGTGTCTCACTCATCGGACACGGCAAGTCGTGCGGACGGCAATGGCGCCACCTAGTGACGACGTTTGAGAAGACGTACACATTGCCTTCTAAATGGCGTTCGTTTCACGCTTCAAAAGGTACGAAATCGCGGTTCATATCAAAGCAAATATTGAATGGCGCACCATTCTAAACCGTCGTTCAAAAGCCCGAATGTCTGCGCGAGCCCACCTGGAGGGTGTACACCTCCTCTTCCTCCTCCTCCTCCTCCTCGGGGTTCCCGTTGGCGTCCACCAGCTCTGTGGGCGTCTCGTGGAAGGACACCTTTTTGGGGCCCGCCTGGCGGGGCGGGCGGGGGGCCCCCTCCGCGGGGGGCGGGGGGCAGGCCGGCAGCGGGGGGGGCTCCTCCTCGACCCCCCGGGCGACCGGCGGCGGCGGCTGCTCGTGCTGCTGGCGGCGTCGCTGGGCCTCCCGCAGCAGGCGCTCCTCTGCCCGCCGCTGGGCTTCCAGCTCCTGCTTCTTGCCGCTCTCTTCCAGCCGCAGCTGGCGCAGGCGGCCCTCCTGCTCCTGCGGGGGAGGCGACGGCTTGGGGCACCCATTTGCGATGCGCCTGCCACCTCCGATCGGGGCCGGATGCGAGCGAGACGCGGCCGGCCGAACGATGCTTTACTACGTCCAGCTGCGACAGCCAGGAAAGAGTATGCTCTCAGTCCATACGCTTTCCTGGCTGTTACACTCAAAAGCTGGCGTAGTTACAGGAAGCTTAAAAGACGCAGGTTGTGGCGAGGCAAGACCACCTTATTGTCGCTCCACAGCCAATGAGACGACGGCATTACAAAAACACCAAAGAAGAATGAAGCGAGTGTGAAGATGAATGAATGAAAATACTTTATTTAGAAAGGGTTGGCTCTTAATAAGCTAACCATTTCTTTCTTTGCTCATCCGACTCCTGCAGAGACCCACACGTAGGGAAACACCTGGGTCGGCTCGACGGAGATGCAACTTTTGCACACTTTTAACAGACAATACGCCTTAGTTACAATCGCAAACCCAGCCCTAATTGAAAAAAAAAAAAAAAAAAAGTCGACACATGTTTCTAGCAGTTGCGAGTCCGTGCAAATTAAGAGCGTCACTGCTCGTTGCATCTTTGTGTAGCGCCCCCAAGAAACATATCTACGAGGTTCTACCATACTTATAAAACTCGTCCCCGTAGCTTGTCAACATACACTCGGCGAGGAACACCTTTACACCAGGCATCGACTGTTCTGCACTTTGTCGTCGAGGCTAGCACACCTTCCACACTGATGCAGCCCCACGCTGCTGCAAAAGCACGTGGCTTCGTCCTGCATCTGGTTTCGATGCTCTTTTGTGCAGGAGATGCCAAATGGAGCCATGCGCTCGTGCACATAGTTTCCGAGGCTGGTTCGCAGATTGGTGTTTGAGTGAAACTGACTGCATTCCAACCGCTTGCGACCGTTTAGGACAATTTACACCAATGTGCGAACTAGCCTCGACGGTGTCGGAGCACCGGGGAGGCTACGCCGGCCCCGACGATGCAACGAGAAAGAGTCGAGGCCCGCCCCGGAGCCATCACTCACCTCGAGCTGCCTCGCCGAGTAGGCCTCGTGGTGGTCCCAGTCCGGGTTGGGTCCCTGGCGGTCTTTGAGCAGCCGTTCCCTCTTGTCAATCCGCTCCATCAGCTCCTGCGGGAAAGGGCAGCATGAGATGCACGCATGCTTCGTCCCAGCCTCCATGCTGTCCGGCAGACAGAGCACATACAAAGCAGACACATGCTCCAGGCCATCGCTCTAGTGATGGCCCGGTGAGGGCCTGTCGCTCTAGTGAGCCAGGCGGGGAAAATTGCAAGTGCATTCGCTCTCAACCGTGCAATTCAATATCAAACTAGGACCGACTACATCCAATTCTAACGGTGACTGGAAACCGATAGTTTGGTGTCCAGTTTCCTGGTGTGGCTGGCAGCAAGGCAAAGAAAACGTCTCAAAGAAGAAAATGGTGAATTGAGGTAAGGAAAAAATGAACTAGGCTGGACCAATGCCAGTGTGCTACTTTATGGTGGGGAAAAAAATAAGATAAAGAAATAATAAAAAGTTGTTCAAAGCAAAAGCCAAAGCGAGAAAAAAGAAAAGCTAAATAGAGTAAAATGAGTCATCCGTATTCAAAATTAGTAAAAAAACAAAAGCAAGGAAAGAAAGAAGAAAAAGAATTAGCCAGATAGCTTTTGTTTGGCTTCTAAAGTGCCCTATCGAGAGTTGTTTCTTTGAGAAACCTGGCCACCTCAGCTACCTGATAAGAGGTCTTATTTGTACAATGATTATGTCCACTCCTGCTTGGGACCACAACAATGGCCTCCTGTACCGCTTAAATAAAACATAGATGAAGGGCGCCTCCTCTACGAGCCAGAATGTAGGAGGCACAGATGACTGCGCTGCTTGGCCGGTACACGGGCCTCACTGCAATCGTCCTGGCATGTCGGTGTATGTGTCCTGTTGAGCTCGGAGGTCAAGAATGTACCACTGATACGACCCAATCATTTGCAATAAGTTACCAGCCCGATCGCCCTCTTCTTTACTCAGTGCATGCGCCACAGCATTCCAACATTCAGCCACGGTGTTTAGAGAGCGTCTTCGGATCAACTTCTGAAAACTTTTCCATTAGAAGATCCATCTGTCAGTCTCAGCAGGCAGCACACAGAGGAAACGTGCATGCAAAGAGCCAACGGTGGGCAGGCACCGTGCAGAGGTGTGCGAGAGGTGGCACCTACTCTGTTGTGCAGACGCGTCCGAAAGCAGCGTGAGCGGGACAACACACGAGTCAGTTCACGGCAAAGCACGGAGCAGAATGAGCGCATGCTTAGGCTGCTAAGTGTGCAGCCTAAGCACCTGCACATTTGAGTCTCAAAAGGCACCCGCTCCAATACCGGGCAAATATCTCTGGGCACAGCTACGTCATACCTCGAGTCCCTAGAATGATACGCTCAGAGTATCAACACACTTTTACCTCAATATCCGAAGCCGTCACAATGGTCGTTCGTCCATTCCTTTGTTTATGCAACGGTGGCTTGTGGGTGCTGCCATTTGGGTGCCTACAGTCTGTGACAAGTTAAGAGTAAAGTGGAAGCTACTCCCACCTCTTTTTACTGTAGCAGAGCGAACACTGGGGAGGAGGTCGCCTCCTCTCCAGCTTCCACTTTACTCTTAACCTTACACCGACTACAAAGCAGCACGGCCGCTGTTCGCGACTGTTATGGTTCTGAAATACGATTACTGAGCGGTAGATATTATGTTAGGAGGTCGCTGCAGCATTGTTTTGCCCCACTGCACTCCTTTAGCAAGCAGGACGACAGAAAGCATTCGTTGCTTTCTGTCGGCACGCGTTTGTCCGGACCCCGGTCTGCCGACCTGCGGATCGCCGTCTTGGGCATATCGCCTCGGTGGCCTCGTCTATAAACCGTTTCATCATACGATGGACTGCAGCGGACGCTATGAACCATCCTGGCCAATTCAGCGCCGTAAACGTATCGCGTTACTACGCACGTTGCAGTGCCCCTCCCTAAGGTCACGTGACAATCGCACGGCACTGGATTGGCTTCGATAGCTCGCAGCAACCTCCGCGGTCCATTGCAAGCTGAAACAAAGTATGGAGGGCACCGCATCTCGGATTTGCCCAGAATAACCCAACTGCATCCGGACGCCCTCCGTCCCGTGTACAAGAAGACTCGAGTCCGACTAAACAGGGTCCTGTCGAAACCTCAATGTGCGTTGACTTTATGAAGAGCAGGCCGATTAACCGGTTCGTGTCTCCGGTGTTCTCTGTGCGCCGCCGGTGCCAATTTTAGATGGCGGCGAGTGTTCCACGAAACCTTTAGACTGCGAATGGTAAGCTGCGGTTCGTGGCATCGTTGTTCCAAAAGCACAGTCGAGCTCTATAAAGAGCAATGGCACAAATTGTTGCTTCTCGTACGTTACAATCGTGTTATCCCCACAAGTAGGGAAGAAGAGCAGGCACCAACTGAACCCGTTGGTCAATTTGTCTCGGGTCTTTCTCCCTGCAACCTTGTTTGTTGACTCGGTCCCCAGATGCCGCGGAGCGAGCCCCTCACCTCGTCGTCCTCCTCCTCCTCGTCCCCGTGGGCCTGCACGGCCTCCTGGGCCCTGCGCTCAAACTCCTGCTCCAGGCGCAGGGTGCGCAGCCGCTCCTCCTGCCGGGCACTCCGCTCGGGCAGGCACTCCAGCTCGCGCACCTCCTCGTCCCGGGCCAGCCGCACACCCTCCAGCCGCTGCAGGCGCCGCTGTCCCACCGGCGAGACAAGTCAGCTTCCCCACATTGTCTCAAAAAAAGTCCCATTCGGGCGTTTTACGTGCCAAACCGACAAAGGGATACTGGAACGCCCCAGCGGAGGGCCAAGGAGTAATTTGGACCACCCGAGGATCTGTCGACGTGCAACCTTCTCCACAATAAGCCTCCGTCGGGTTGCGGGCACCTTGGTTGGGATTCGAACCCGCTACCTGGGGATCCGTAGGCCGGCGCTTTGCCTCCGAGCCTCCGAGACGACCCCCACGTCGTCTCGACCCCCGACCGAAGTCACCCTGGCAGCCGGTCTCGGTACCATTGTTAAAAAGACGGCAGTCCGCAGTGCTCACATGGTAGCAGACAGGGGACACTTTATTTTTTATAATTTTACCTGGGCCCCACATGAAAATCTGTTAAGAGACAACGCCAAAGGACGAGACGAGACACAAATAAAAAGGAACCCGCCACGTCTCGGCGGGCACTAAAATTTACCGCTTTAGCTAGAGCACAAATGACCACTTTCCACCACGCACTAGTTTTGATGACAGACTTTTGATTCTGAGAGAAAAATGGAAGAAGCCAGCAATCGTCTGTTCGTGCTAACAAAGACGCGCTATGGACACGTGCAATCGAGCCTCGGCGGCACGTGGAAGTGAAGTTTAATGGGAAAAGAAAACCAAACACGATAGCACCGAGCATATTTTTGCGAAACAAAGGTGCAGAGTGGGTAATGGGACAAAAAAAAAGAATAATTCGGGTTTAGTGCGAGTTCACAGAAAAATACCAAAATATGTGCCAAGAGTACCACTCACGGCGGTTAAAAAGGCACTAAGGTGGATTTTAAAATACCATATTTACTCGAATATAAGTCAACCACAAATATAGGTTGATACCTTTATATTAAACTCGCTGAGAATAAAAAAACAAAATAATTAAAAAATAGGTCTACCTTTTGTTTTTTTTTTAACAAAGGAAAGTTTGGGCAAAAGAAACAAACAAACTTTTATTTGAGTGCTCTCCGCTAAATCACAGCGCGATGCCAAAAACTTACTTCATCATCGTCAGAACTTCCGGACATGTCATTGTCTTCAAAAGCTTCGTCAGCTTCGTCAACATCCTCACAAACTCGCAACAATACCTCACTAACAGCGTTACAAAATGGCGACAACAAACGAAAGATGGTAGAGACGGGCCAAGTGACAAAAAGCCAAATACAAAGACTCGAGCAATGCAAAGAGCAGCAAGGAGTGAAAGTAACCTCCGTATTTTGTTCCGCTGCGCATCTGCGAGGGGGAGGGGGGAGTGGGCAAGGCAGAGCCATATATGTAGAGAGTTTGGTCATTGAATAGAGCAATAATAAGGTCACGTCATTAACCGAAATTGTTTCAATGACCTTAGGAACATTTAAACCCGTGTCCCACTAGAACGACAGACAGAAACAAAAGACAGCGACAAGCCTCGAACCCATGCAGCATGCTTGCGATGGTACCTTTGGCAGGCGTTTAGTCGTTCGGTGCTCGTGAAGTAAGCACGAGCGATTGCAAGCCTGCCAAAGATACCCTCGCGTGCATGATGCTCGTGTTTGAGCATAGCCTCCTTTATCCTACAAAGCCTCTCAAATCGCGAAAGACTGGTTTGAGGCTTGTCGCTGTCGTTTGTTTCTGTCTGTCGCTCTTGTGGGACTCAAGCATTACTGACAGTGCTTGTGACCAACCACCAGCCACGAATATTCCCCTAGCAGAGGCAATGAGCTTAACTTATATCCTCCAATCACAATTTATGGGTAAGGATGTATTCAAGTAGTTCATTTCAGCACGCTAGAGTCGAAATTTGCGACTCTTCGCAATTGAAAGGGCAATACATGTGACGTTGTCGTCACGGCGACATTCACAATACATTCAATCTTTCTTTTGATTGCAGTCGCAGCAGCGGCAGCGGCCCCGACGAAGTGGACGGTAAAAAACGCTAACTTCGGCTCCGTGGCACTTTTGACCCTAATCCCAGACGCGCACCCAACGTTTTGCAGTTTTGCCTCATGTTTCGGGAAACTTTCCTCATCAATGTCACCTTTTCTAACCTAGTAAACGCACTCATCACCCTGAAACTCCCTATTTTTGTCGATCTCTTACAATTATCCATTCATGTACTTTCAGCGTCATCCAGAAACAAACAATACCTGCGTCGCAGTGTGCGCCTCTTTCAAGGTCATCCCAGCTCATTCTTACTTCGCAAGTTCATCACAGGGGGAATATGCGGCGCTGGCAGCCGTACCACTTTTGCCGTCCACCCTGGCTTCCGCCGGCTCCTCCCATTGAGCAAACTCTTTCTATATACGGCTCTGGGGCAAGGTGCGGCCAAGCTTGGTGCGTCGCAGCATGTCCCCCTCCCTTTCCTTCCCCCCCTTGCGTCATGAGGGGCATGCGCGAGCGGGGCCGGCCAGCCGTCCGCCAAAAAGGCACCTCGGGAAACGCTGACGACTGCGGAGATGCAAAGGAACATCCCACGGCTGCTTCGAAACAAAGTGGAGTGCAGCGGTGGTGACAGTGTTCTTGCGATGCCTGGAGCAGTTGAGGAAAGCTGATGCCCGGATGAAATTACGGGCAAACTCCACTTAATTATTTCTTTTACACGGTAAAGCTGCCGCGAGATGTTCATAACCGAGGTTTGTTGGATCAAATATACGGTCAGAATGTTCCGCAGTGTTCCCGTCCACCTTCGAGGCTGCTGGCACTGTTTTTTTTTTTTTGGCTATATCGCTTTTATCGAATTATCGCTTATATCGAATTTTTTTCGCCGTCCCAATGACTTCGTTTTAACGAGGGATTACCGTAACTCAAACGTGCCTGGGCCCCTATTGCACCGGCGCAAGCGTTCCGAGCGGCACGAGAGACATGCAGCGCCAAACGAAGAAGCGGAACACTCGGCGGCAGGGTGCGGCGGGGGGTGAGTCGGGAGGAGCGGTTAGGAGGGCGTACTCACGGGCCCGTGGGTTAGTGCAGCAATGCGTGCGGGTGAAGCCAGCCTCCCGCTCTGGAGAAGGAAAGGGCAGCCCCAGCTCAGTCCATGCAACACTCTTCCGGAGCGATGCGCAAGTGGCGCAGCCACGGTGCCTAGAGCGCACCTCCGACCGGCACCCTCAAAAGCGGTTCCTCGATTCCCGCCCGACGGCTCCACGTGAGCGTCACGCCGTACATCGCTCTGCAGCCGGAAGGTCGACAGAGACCGAAGCAGACGCGGGACGACGAAAAAGATCCCCGCATTCGCTCGCTCTTTTTGCCGGAACTTCCACGACCAACCGCCGGAACCGCGACGCAATTTGTCGACGCTTTAGAACCGGCTCCGATGCGTGGGCAGTATGGGACGGTAAACACGCCATTTGAAGATGCGCTCTCGGCACCGTAGTGTGGCTGCGTGCGATGAGCCGACCGGACGGCCCCCGCCCCCGTCACGGCACGGGACCGCAGCGGGGGACCCCCACAGATGCGAGGGCACCGGAGACTAAGGGCGTGCACTCGTGCAGAAGGGAAAGCTCGAACGTAAACGTCCAGTTGAGTGAGAACTAGAAATAAAGGACTTCCAACCGAGCCCTAAAAGGAAGCAGTTCCAACGTTTCGAGACCGACTCTGTCGGTCTCGGGAGCGACTGTTACGCCCGAATGAAATAGGCTTAAAGGGCAACTCCGCTCAATTATGAAAATTTTGGGATGATGAGTGGTATCCCATTAAAAAGCATTAATAAAAGACACTACATCATTTGATTCGTAAAAAATGGGATTTATTTTTGTGAAATTTGACTTTAAGCACGAGCCGAAACCGAAACTTTGGCTCCGTCGGGCAACACTGGCCTCGGTCCGCCAAAAACATGGCCACCACGCGACGACGGGTGAGATCGGGGCGGGCCACTGTTGGGGCAGGTGTGTGCGAGGCGCAAGTGTCGTCTGCACCGCAATCTTCACCACGTTTTTATGTCTACGATACCCGACGACGTCTGCTCAACTCTGGCATCAGTCTGCACACACAGTGTGAACGAAACTCACAGAAACAATAATCAGAAGCGGCGAGACGGTGCTTGTGAAATGGGAGATGGTGGTTGTGGGAGACGATGGTGGTGTGTTACGCCAATCACGTGAACACTGCTGAGTGCCGAGAGGAGACGCAATGACGTCACCTGTAACGCTTGCCCGAAATAGTAAAAACAAACAAAAAGTGTCAATGTCGACGACGTTTAGCTCAATGGTGGCTACAACAACACTGCAGCCTCGACTGTGCTGTTGATTGCGCTCTGATAGAGTCAGTCAGTTTTGGCAACTTGGCGCATTCTAAAGTTTGCCAGACAGTTTAAGAAACATTTAGACAGTATGGCGCACCGTGCATTCACGAGGGCGCCCATCAAACCACTCAGCCAGCTTGGCCGCGAGGCAGCTATGCAGCTCCTTCGCCTCAGACACGATCACATGGTCGTGACGCCGCGGGGTCGATCGGGATCTCGAATTCGGCTCCCGACGTGCCGCTTTCTCTCCTAGCCACTGGATGGCGCTGCAGGCGCCCCATGGCGGGAGAGGAGAAACCTCTTCGCCCATCGATTGATATACTCGGTGTACAAGGGGGGAAGTGCCTCTGAGGATTTGAGACGGCACCGAAACCAGGCAAGTGTGTGCGACCGGGTCTAGGGCAATCGCGGGACACGAGGCCTAAGGGTCCTCTTTGTGTTTAACTCTGACTTTACGGGCAAGTGTGAATGTTAGTGTGATGTCGCGTGTCTTTGTATATTAGATTGAGTGTTTTTTGAGAGTTGTGTTTTTTTGTAGCAATAAACGGGGAGCAGAATCCCGCTCCCGTGAAAGAACCAGGCTGGACTCGGGTTGTTGACGGACCACGTGGGAAATGGCGAATCGGCGGCGGCATGCGATTTCCTACAACAGAACTAAGTCGTAATATTTGACGTGTGGTCTTCCTAGGTGATACTGAAGAGAATTTCAGTGTTTCTTTAAAAAAAATGGAGCAGAGTTGCCCTTTAAGCTTTCGCAGTGAGTCCATAAATTATCCATCGCATTCTAAATTCTCTATGGACAAGAAAAAGTCTTTGGGAGCTCGCAGATTGCCTCGGCCGTGCAAACAGGCACCAAAAATAGTAACACCGCAAATGGGTCGACCCAACGCACAAGCCGGCAGATCGATTGACCAGAATTGTTTATGGCTGGCATAGACGTGACAAGTGCAATGAAGCGGAGGATGGCAGCGGTTGCTCACAAATCAACGCACCGTTTTTGCACATTACTCACCGACGAAAAGACTAAGCGGGGCAGTCAATGTTTTAAAGGCACGCGTTTAATGTCAGCCAAAGGTCTTACTCAATCTTGGTCAGCACAACCTGAGCAGGGTTTCTACTGCCCATTAAAAATGAGAAATAATGGAATTCTTCCATCTCTCGACGGTACACGACCTTCGTGCTTCGATACCTTCGCAAAACGGCACGCTACATTCGAGCGTGCTGCAACCCTTGCGCAAACGATTTGCACGGTGGTTTTGAAGGGGCACTAAGGTGATCCTCGAGTTTGCCTTCTTAGGCGGGCGTTGAAGCTACGCAAGGATTACAGAAAACCCAAAACTATGATCACGTGTTAAATTTTTTTCCGTTAAAGAGAAAACCAAATACAACCTCTTTTCTTAGGTATCTCAGAAAAATTTTACTTGTCTCGATTCTTCGCATAGAGCTGCGAGACGCAGAGTGCACTGTCTTTGTCTTAGCCTCGGACGTTTTGCCACTCTTCGACTCGTTCGAGAGGCTAAACAAACGCGGCGCATTCTGTATCTAACTTATCCGCCGAATTTAGCGGGAAAGCCATGTCCCAGATTTTCGTTACTGTTGCGCCCTAGACGGCAAAACCGGGTCATAGTTGCATTCTGCATTAAAAGGGGAGTGTCGCGACGTTTGTCCACGTCTTCAATAGGGGAAAAAAGGAAGTGCCCCAGATGAAAATCAGTCCATTTCCAGCAGGATTATGGAACTGGAAATGAGGCGGTCCAGCTGGAACCAGCTGGAATCCAGCTGGACCACCTCATTTCCAGTTCGGACCAGTTCCATAATCCAGCTGGAAGTGGACTGATTTTCGCCTAGGGCACGATCGTAATTATGGGTTTTCTAGGACGGGTGCAGGGCCAGAGTTCGTGCCATAAAAGGACCACCTCGATATCGACCTTGGTGACCCTCCAAGTCTGTGCAACTGCCAGCTTTGGAACCCCACTGGAGCGACGGCGTTCCAGAGTTCCAGAGGTGCGTGGCGAGTGTTTGGAGCGGGGGTCGGAGGCTCCCAGAGACTCACCATTTCCTTCTCCTCCCTCTCCCAGGGGGACGGGCTCAGGACCTTGGCCTGGGGGTCGGGGTCAGCCTCATGCCTGCAGCCGAAAAGTGGGGGCCACATGAGGCACTCTCGCATCAATAATTAGGGATTTCATTTTGATGAATGTTTAATGATTCATTCATTTATTTATTCATTCATCATACATCATGATCATCATCATCTTAATAATTTACCATCAAAGGGGCTCCTTGGAGGACATTACAACATAACAAAGAAACAAAGAAAAAAAAAACATAATAAAAACAAAAATGATGCCAAGAGGACGACACAGTAAAAGGTAATCGACAGGACACGGCGCTGTCCTCGTCTTTGTGCCGTTTGTTTTTTTATTAGGTCCGTATACCAACTTAGCCCAAACTTACTTTAAAAGGAAAACACTGACGCATTGAAGCAATGTGCACCTGATGCGCAAGTCATCATTTAAATAAGAACTTAATGCAAACTCACGGCCCTTCCTCGGACACCGAGTTAGGCCGAATGCAGGAAACGCTTTCATTAAAGAAATCGCCAAATTATTCCTGGCGCCCCGGATGACGTGACAGGAGCGAGGCGCAAAAATCAACCTAGCGGCTGCCGGTTTCGAAACACTCGAAGGGCTTTACGACACCAAAGGCCGAGGCAACTACACTACGAAACCGGAGTCTTTCTAGCGGCCAAAAAAAAGTCCGCTCCTCTAAGCATTGCGATAGGCAATATCGCGATACTTACTTCGCGGGTGTCGCTTTACTGCAGTGCAGAAGAGTGCAGTGAGAAGCGCACTGAACAGTGCTAACTTGCCCGCCAGAGCAGACTACAAACGTCATAAACATTGTGAAAATTCCAAGTATTGTCAGTGTTTGACAGAGAACAAATAGAATAGTATGTTATGCACGGTTATAATTGAAAGTTCCAAAAGTCGCACGAGCCTACCATAACGATCTGGATGTGTAGCCGGGCTCCGAGGCATTACGTTTTCAGTATTTATAATGTCAAATCAAGTTTTGGCGGAATGCTGCCGCAAATTCCTCACATTTGGGCTAAATGTAGCAGGGCGAGTCCTTTGACGCAGTTTGGTGCAAAAGACACAGCGATTGCACCGGTGCACTACCAAGCTTGCATTATCTTTGGCGAAGAAACTGCTCAAGGCACCCGAGAAAGGCTCGCGCTTTTCGGAGCATAGTTAGGAAAAACGTAAGCCGAAATTTCAAATTTTTTTTTTTTTAATTTATTTTTTCAATTTTGAGGTTGTCGCTTTTAGAAACTAATTATACACCCTTACACTAGATTAGATAAGCATACACCAAATAGTTTTGTTGATATAAAATATTTTCATCACATTGTGAGGCAGCAACAAAGTAAAGAAGTTCAATGTTTGAATGCATTTTTCTCAGTTCCACTTTTTGCTGCACATTTCGTACGAAGGAATCTTTTGTTCAAAGGTGAAAGTATTCGTATACCACAATCAAGATGTTTCTAAACTGATATTTACTGGGGAATCGGGCTACCTACTTTGTTTTGTTTTAAATTGAAGTTCTCATTGAGAAAATACAATGTTTTCAAAAATTGACATAAGACAGATATATACATCTCGTATTTTGAGGTAATAACTCTCCCTGAAATGTTTACATTTGAGTTTAAGACAAGTCCCACATACCCCACTTTATGTTCAAGTAGTCGAAGTGGTGCTTAATAGCTTCATTTGCATATCATAGATTTCTTATCGAAGAGCGACACATCTACTTACGCAGGTATGTAAAGTTGTCCTAGAGAAAGTTTGCGCAGTACACCTACATCCTGACGTTAAATCTCCCCTGCGAATTTCATTCCGATCACTCGAGCAGTTCAGAAGTTCAATCTCTAGCCAGTGTCCCCCCTTAATACTGCGAGTCTGTTAGTGGAATGTCGCACATTTTCGTTAGCAGAGGCAAGCAAAAATCAACATCTCCCACCTTTAATTTTAAGCATTTCATTGCGTTTGTGAACTCAACTCACGAATTGTCGAGAGTCTACCGTATTGCAAAGGCAGCCCATAAACCACCCGACTCCAATCGAGCGGTCGGAAACAGCCTCGAACCCGGGCACACCGGCGCGACCCACTCACCCGTGCTGCTCCCGGTGTCCGTTGCTGGCGGCCACGTGGGCGGGAGAGGTGAGCCGCGGGTCCCCCCGGTGGTTGGATGGGGGCGCCGGGTAGCGGTACGCGCCCTGCACAAGTGACGTCTCATTCGGGGTGCCGTCCAGACCCGTCTCTCACCGAGGTGCCCACACTGGCACCGAGAATCTTAGACCAATCGAGAGTGGTACGTAGAAGGGCCGACCAAGAAGTGACAAGACTGCTTTTGTTCTTCGCAAAAAGGTAGACGGGCACTGTTGCCTCTATGTTTGCGAAGGTAACGTCCGCACGTCCGAACCCGCAGTTGGACGGCCGGTCCCGTCGCCCGTCGTGACGGGCGACGGAGACGCGCTCGTGAGAGCGCGCCAGAGATGCGCAACTGAATCTCGCGTTGACCTTTCCGAAGTGGCACCAAAATATTTTTCACATAACCCGGACTGATCACCGCGTGAATTCTTGGTATATTCAACACCGAAAAAAAAAAGAAAAAGCTAAGCGGCAGGAGGTTCTTTCTTACGATAAAGTGGACTGAATGGCAGCTGCAACCCCAAAAGTGACGTCGAAAAACATTCTTTTACATTTCTTTTTAAACTGCTTTTAAAACACTCTAATTACTATATCGAATACGGAGGATGCTATTTTGAAAAGAAAAATAGTGCCGAAATCGCCGCTGTCACTACGCCGATTCTCGACAAAATGCGTTAGCATCTAGCGCAAAGGTTCGTTGTGTTCGGAGAGCCAGTCTACTGTCCCGGGCGTCAGCGGTTTTGGGCAAAAGGCGTCGTCGATGGGCGTCGGTTTTACGTCGTCACATACGTTGCGCCTACTGGGGAAACGAAACCGTGTGCCTACGCCCCGGTGCCGTCGTAGGACGAGGGGTCGTCAACGGCGTCGTCGGAAATGTGCGGGAATACTCTTTCCCTCTTACGTAACAGGAAAGTGGACGGAACGGGCAAATCAACGGAGCAAAAGAGCATGGCGGGAACCGCGTGGCGTCCTCGCAAAACCAGTCCACTGGTCCGAAACAAAGATGGCATTCACCAAAACAATAAATGCTAACGCATTTAGAAACGATGCGGGGTCACTGGATTCTCTATAAAAAAATTGGGTCAATTACTTTTCAAATGGCCCTCATACTATGTGCAACACCTAGCGCAAACGAGCCATCACCGGTCATTTGTTGTTTGTAGGAATTGGGAAGCTGCCATCAAAACCACTTAAGTGATAGTGCAAATTTTTTGCAAAGGGTCTGACGTGATCATTACGTATGTTCCATTAATAAAGTAAGTATGCGAAGCATTTGAAAGAAACAAATGCGACGAGCCAGCATTTATGGTCACCTCAATTCACAGTCACCACAAACTCTAACTCCCGATTCGCAAAAATTTGAGCCCACGCAAATGAAGTCGTTTACAGTATTCGAGAATTCAATGTGCTTACTACAAAATCCGATTTGGAGCCCATTTCCTCTGTCCCGAACATTCTAATCTTCTTAAACTACCGAAAACTAGAAAAAGAAAACAATTAACTGAAGGCACCCCATAGTCTGTCATAAAATCATACCGAAGAGGTTTTTTTTCCTTCGCGTTTCTGCGAGCAAAGTTTTATTGCTTCGCTTGTCAAGCATGTAACGGCAAATGAGTCGTGTGACAGCAAACGAGTCATGTGATGGCAACAGACGGACCACACGGAGCATTCCACACACGAGTAAAATTGCCATGAAACCCATAGGATTCAGAGGGCAGTGCACGACAGAACTCGCGCCGTCTCGTTCCATGCTCACGCAGATTCCCGGAAGGGTTACCGCACACGCAGAAAGAGCAAAGTTGCACACCGGCAGCGGCAAAGTTACGGAACAAGGTGGCGAGATCAATCCATTGTGTGAGTGACGGCAACGCAATCGTTCCTTGCATGCAAACGCCCGGTGGCCGTATGGGGAGGGTGCCTCACCTGCTGTGGGGGCGCCCAGTCTGCCACGGGGGGTCCCCTCTGGGAGGCGGCCCAGTGCGCATGCTGCTCCCGCTCCTCCCTCCGACGCACCTGCGGGACCAAGCTCAGTGAGCTTCCGCAAAAGGCCACACCACAAAAGAAACAGAGGCAGTGGTAGCGCAGAATGCATTTCCTGCCATTTCACCGAGGCTGCACGGATGAGCTCGGCACACATTTCGTGCCTCGACGGCGCAAACACCGTTGTACGTATCTAACGGAAAGCCCTGCCAGCAGGCGTGGAATGCAATCGCGCAACCGCACTCCTGCTTTGACCCAGCTATTTCGCATCTCCCAGTTTCCTCAAAAGATTGCGCTCATTCTCTTCCTTCTTGCCTCCTACACTCAACCACCGCCCGCCGCCTTGCGAAGACATTTCGGACTAGCTTTTCCCGCGTGCGCCACTAGCGCGGATGGTTCAAAATATGATTCACAACCGGACAGACCCCGGCCCTAAATCGAATGCTTCCGCGGTTTCTTTGGCGCTTTTTATACCGCCGTAAAATCCCGGAAGGGATCTTTGGGGATGAGAGAGCAAAACTTCATCAAAAGTTAATGATAAACACAAGGGGCACCCGCTACAAACCACGTGACACGGGAACTGATACTGCAGATCGCAGACACGACAAATTCGCTTTTCACGATGCGATAAACACGCGGGAATTCGCCACGAACACTCCAGTGTCACGGGAAAGGATACCGCGGACTGTGGATGCAGCAGATTCGTGTTTCACGGTGCAATACACAAGCGGAAACCATCTAAACCTGCGCGCCACGAGAACCGATATCACGGCGCAGAACATGGACAAAAAATGCTGCAACTGGCTACAAACTCGCATGTCACGGGAACCGATATGCGCACGCAGATCGTGGACAAAAACGCAAAAACCCACCGCGAACCCGCTTGTCACACGTACCGGTACCGCGGATCGCACGGTTGATGTGATTCCCGTCGGACATCGCGCGATATCCGACGGGAATGTTTCAAAATTTTTATGTTACAGATATTTAGCCAGAACAACGGGATGGACATCTCTCGGGGTAGGGCACCTTTACGAGATTTTACGGTAGTGAATTTCCGTGCAAACTCCCTGCATTACAGGACAATGCTAGGAGCTCGCCATATAACATATTCTGTGTCAAAAGCCCATTTGTTTATTTAACAATGTGCAGAGCTTCATCTCTTTGCCGTCGTCTGCAGCAATTTTGCATGTGGTGCCGAGTGATGGCACTTGGACCATTTCAGAGCAGTGAGTGCGTGACAGTCTTTCTACAATTCTGTCCCATTTCTCCAATCTAAAAGCACCCTCTCCTCTCAATCTCTCCAGTATTTTCGTTTCAAAGACTCAAAACAAACCAGGCCAAGGGTGTCGAAACGACCCTCCCCTCCAGAATGTTTGTTTCGAAGACTGTCAAGACAAACCACATCAAGGGTGTCGAAATGACCTCCCCTCCTTCAGTCTTTATCTCTCCAGGGTTTTTCATTTCGACACCTCGCCAAGAGTATCTAAACGAACCTCGCCAAAAGCTTTGCAACAAACCAAATTAAGAGCGTTCAAAGGCACCTGGCCACGGGTGTTAAAAGGAACCTCGCCAAGAGTGTTGAAATAAACCCCGCCAAGGGTGTCGAATTGCGCCGACAAACGAGAGCCTCACCTCCTCCTTCATCTCCTCCATCTTGGCCTCCTGGCGGATGAGGTCCCTCTGGTGCAAGGAGGGCTGGGCACGGTGCATGGAGCCCCCATCAGCTTCGCCTGCCAACTCGTAGGATTGCTGCTGATGGTGCGGCTGCTGAACCTGTTGGTGCTGAAGCTGCTGATGCTGAAGCTGTTGATGTTGGAGCTGTTGATGTTGGAGCTGCTGGTGTTGAAGCTGTTGTTGCTGAAGCTGTTGCTGCTGAAGCTGTTGCTGTTGAAGCTGTTGATGTTGCAGCTGCTGCTGTTGAAGCTGCTGATGTTGGAGCTGCTGCTGCTGCTGAAGCTGCTGTTGCTGAAGCTGCTGATGGTGGAGTTGCTGCTGCTGCTGCCACTCCCTGCAACAACAAAAAAAGTAGGCAAAATTGACATTTCGGCTTCTGCTCACTTATCCCCGACCAACTAATGCCTAAATAAGTTTTTCTTCAACTTCCTCAACTGTTTCAAATAACATTTGTTAAGCCCTACTAAGGGAAACGCTCTGGTCACCACTTTTACAGCCTAATATTTAGAGTTTATTCACCTTAAAACATTTCATTAAAATGAAATAAAGCAAGCACCGACCGGTCCTTGCTGTTTCAAAGAGTTAATTATACCTCAAAGAAAAGTCTCAGGTTGTGCTCCACTGACGAGCTTTTACGTTCGTCAGAACAATGTCCACACTCACACAATTTCAAACGACACATGTCTAAATGGCGCAACAGATAACAGTTGCTGGCAGCAGCCCCCCCAAAAACCTCGCAACCTTACCCTCACAAAGGCATTGCCTTGGCGAAAGCAGGCGACAGCTATTTCGAGCGAAAAATTGCGCACACTTTTTTGCTGTTAGCTGTCAAGTGCGAAAACCAACCAAATAGTTGTTAGGTTATTTAGGCCACAACGATAGAAAGACTTCAAGTGGCGCAATGCTGCGTCTCCAACGAAGAGCAGTCATGGCGAAAATCGGCACGCGATTCTTTCTCCTGTCTCCAGGATGCACCACCAACGCCGAGGCTATCCTTTCTTGGGCAGTGGCAGGCAGCAGTGTGCGCCAGGCCGCAACGCTGCGCAGTTTTTCATGGTTATTAATGCGAAAGCGTTAAATGTCCCATGGAGCGAGCTGACGTCATCAGTTGAAAGCACGAAAACGGCAGATAGTTTCCGCGCGCCGTCGGTTCCATTAGCTGGCACGCGTCAAAGGGGCTCCCATTGGCCACTGCGCCATGGCCTCCGAGATCTCGAAGCGCGCGCGCGCTAGTACGCAGCAGACGACAAAGGGAGCGGACGAGCGGCTTGCCTGCTTTCGCATTCAGAACTCATAAGAAATGATTAGGTGTACCTCAAGCTTTTTTGCTTCGTTTCTGACTAGTTTTGGCTTCTGGAAGTTTATTTATTTACCTATTTATTTATTTTACCCTCAGGGCCAAGGGCATTACAGAGGGGAGTGGTAAAAATAAACAAAAGAAACAACATGGAACAACAGTAGAACAAAACTTAGATAATGGGGAAAACATGGTTACTAACACTTGTACGAAAGAGAGCACAATCAACAACTGATGCAAGTGATGAAGGTAACTGATTCCACTCTTTTGTGACTCTCTCCGACTATCGTTTCCGGCAAAGGGGGAAAAGGTGCTTCGTGCCACGGTGCATTGTGGGATACAGAACATGAAGAGAGAAGCTGCCCCTTTCTGCTACTCCCAAAGAAGAGGACCGCCTAAAAGTATCAAGTGACGCAATCCCACGCAAAGACCGCACGCTGCAGCCGATAGACTTTGTCTGCAAGAGACACCTTTAGCCAAAGTTTGTGAGCAAATCGCAGAAAGCAGTCTATGAGGGCTACGTCCTCGCAAGTTTCCCACGGAAAGCTGCTCTGCCAAAAGACACAGTGGCAACAAAGTTTCTGGGATACCCCTGCTGCCTGACGAAGAATGAGAAAAAAAGAGAAGGACCCACGGGCCGTCAGTGCCCTCCTTGCAGTGAACGGGACTATTAAATGCGTTAGCATTTAAAGACAAAAGTATGCGGACCGTAGGCGGTGATCGAGGGAAGCCGCGGTGGCCGCATCCGAAACCGCCGACGCCTGGGACAGTAAACTGTCTTTCGAAAGACAACAGTATGTGGACCATTGCAAGGTTGGAATTCCCATCCTTCGCTGAGTCAGAACCCCTGCGAGTTCAGACTTTGAAACGGTCGATAGCCTTACATAACATCAGAACGTTCAGTTTGGCACATGCAAAGCTTCGCCGCAGTCACCGATAGCAGATGCCTTTCGTAGGCCTCGACGACCGTGGTGCCATCTGGTGGTGCGCGTGAAAAACGGGGACGAAAGTTGGATGCCTAAAGAGATGGCATTACTCCACCCGAGCCTTCTTACATTGTCATTTAGACCAGAGGTGCGCAAAGTGGGGGTTGCGAGGCAACGTCTGGGGGTCGCGGGGCCTAAGAAAGTCGAGCCGCTGACAGCTTTGATACTGCTCTAAAAGGGGCGAAGGGGTCGCTGGACCGCGTTGGAGAACTTTCGGTGTCGCGGGCCTGAAAAGTGTTTGTGCAACTCTGATTCAGACCAAACAGATGCCCCTTGTAGAGCATTGCTGCCATGTGCCGTCTGTTGCACTAATTAGAGATGTCGTGTGGAAACAGACACCGTAGGTAAGGAAACATCGTCCCTATTTTCTCACTTCCTACTCGAGCGATTTTGCACAAAATGCGCCATCAACGTGCTGGTCTTGTTCCTAGGCAGCTCGTACCATACGAGAGATTCGCTCAACGAGAGCCGGCGCGGCATCCAAGCACACTGACCGCATTTCGGCGGGCATGGGGGGCCGCTGGGGCGGGTGGGCTCCCCCCTCGGGGGGCCTGCCGGGGTTCCGCTTGGGAGACAGCCCCGCCGGGCGCTGTGCAGGGAAGCCCATGCCGCTGGCGTACTGCTCCTGCTCCCGGGGACTCACGAGGGTGGAGAGGGGCCGCGACGCCTGGTCCCCGCGGGGTCCACCGGGGCTGCCCCGGGCAAGCTGTGGCTGGGACGAGTGGTACGCCGGCACCCTGCGCAAAAAGACGGCAGTTACTCGGCAATCGGTCGGCAACTGCTTGGACAATCGGAGGGCGACCATTCTGCAATCTGTCGCCAAACGGTAAACAACTGCTTGGCCATCGGTCGGCCAACCTCCGATCAGTAACTGGACACTACCCATTTATCTGATTGGAACCCAATTGACTGATTGACGCCCGATCGGCAGGTGGCAACCGACCAGAAAATGATCAACCCCCAGTTGGCAACCGGTTGGCAATGTGGCATCCACGCGCTCCTTGATTTTCCTGAACTTCCCTTCCTCGACTGCTGGAGCGCGACTCCGTGGCTAACTCGGTGAAAACGAAGAGGCTTAGCACAGCCGAATCGATAACTGTGGGTAAGACCGTGGGTCCTTGAACCGGGATCCCCAAGGTACTCTCAGGGTTTCCTCAAGCCCCCAAATTTCTCTGGTCATTCCTGTCTCCAAGTGAAGTTATCCTTCCGTGCAATATTTTAGAAGACCTGATGGGTGATTTGTACCAGACACGCTCCAAAGTTAGGAACGATGAAGTCAAAGCTATGGGTGACCGCGCACTGACACTTTGAGCACCGATCAAAGCTGTGCATGTACCCTGCTCATTTCTTAAGGGGGGACGCGGGTCCTAAAAATGCAAAAAATCGCGAAAAAGTTAATTTTTTAAAAATCCTGTATTTGGGTGCCTTACATATCCAAGCACCTCTCTCCGAAATATTATAGCGTGATTCAAACTCAAAGTATAAAAAAAAACGATAATTACGTCGCGTGGAACGCGCCCAAAACCTCCCCGAAAGAGAAAACCGACGTCGAAACGCGCGCCCTCCACGCTCCGCTGGTGCGCGCCCATTCGCGGCCATTTTGGTCTTGTTCGAAAGCTTGCTTCTTTGTCTACCTTTTTGGCGCCATAAAAAATGGCGTCCGCCCAGGGAAAGCACAGAATACCGCGTTTCCCCGGAGAAAAAAACCGAGCTACAGATTGGCTAAGAAGCACGGGCCGCAGCGAACGCTTCGCTATTGGCCGAAGCGCATGCCTCCTCTCCTGAAATATGTGATTCTCCTCTCCCTCCTCTTCTTCCTCGTGGCGGGGAAGGAGTCGGGAGCAGCCGATATCGTTGTTTGTCGTCTGCTAGCGGTTGCGTTTTGGCTTCAAGAACGTTATTTTTCGGCGTTCGCCTGCTTCGTTTAGCTCGACGTCTTTAGGAGATATCGGTAGTGATCGCAATGCCTAGCGTGAAGCTTTCAACGCAGCGTGCGTACGGCAAGCGGAAGCGTCGGGCGTAAAACAAGAGGACTTCGCTCGCATCGCCAGCCGCGTTGCTTGCGGCGGACATGCGGCAAGTTCAGCTGCCAGCAACTGCATCGTCTTCCGAGGTGCCCGCCCCTGATGTGAGCAATGAAAAAGACGACGGCTTCGGCCCCGGTGCGTTACGATTCGACTCGCATTTCTACACGGCAAGCGAAACTGCTCAACGTGCGGTGCGGGCTGACGAGATGAAGGAGGATTTGGCCGCGAAGTCTGCCACACAACGGAAGTTAGACCTCCTCAATGTCACTGTCAAGGATAAAGAGACAGATTTCGGCACGCAGTTCGTGATCGTGGATTTGAACGTGTTGAACATGTTCTTCGCGACCACCCAATGTGAGCAGTGCGGAATGGCCGCGGCCATTCACAAGCTGGTGCTTTGAAAACGTCCCCGCGTCCCCTAAAAAAGCCCTTCTGGGGGCTAACCAATTGTTGCAGATGGGGCTGATCCCTACCCGTGTCTCTCCCTTAGTATGAAATTCAAACCAAAGGCGTTCAACCCATCTAAAGCTTCAATGTTGTTAGTTATGCATACCCAAGTTTCAAAGTCGATTTTCTCAGCTTTGGTTTTTTTAGCCTCTTCTCCGGCCAGGAAGGCTTTTTGATTCACTTGCGCTCAACCAATTTTCATAAACTTAGTACTATTTTCTTTGGAATGAACTAGACTGCAAGCTAAAGCTATTTTTATTATATTTTATGGTATATAAAACTGGCATTTCATTATTAGACATTGTTATAGCCGCTATTGTATGTCTTCTATTCACTTTAATTTTTTTACAAGATTATATGCCGCTAAAGAAATAAAAATAGCTTTAGCTTGTATGGCATTTCTTTGGGAATCAATTGATACCCTTTTTTCATTAAAATTTTAATAAGAAGGTTTTTTAAAACTTTTCCTAAAATTAGCTAATTAATATTTTATTTTGTCGATAACTTTTGACAAAGAAGAGATATCTGAAATCTGATTGCAGTTATGAAATCAGCACAATAAACTGCATGCCTGTGCAGAAAATCATTGAGATAGACCAATAAACAAAAAATACTTTCTGAGAACCCACTTCCTCCCTTAAATGCCACAGACCGTCGTCCCCGCATACGGTATGTACATTATAGCTCACGAGGCCCGCAGGCTTTTACGCACTCCTTCATTGCACCGGTGCCGAGAACAGGAGACATTTCTCCACAATCATTCGAGCAAGACGGGCATCCCTTGAGACGAAAAAGTTTGCAAAGCCCGGTGAGACTTTTGAAGTGACTTTGGGAATCTCAAATGAACTTGCACTCAAATTTGTGGCAACATTACCCAGAAAAAGTCCACAGTACCCTGCCAAAAGTTTCCTGAACAAAGTATCCAAACAGAACCCCAACAGCATCCCTGCAGCAATATCCCACTGAATTTTGGCAACAGTATCGCGGAAACAGTATCCTGGCAACAGTATCATAAAAGTACCCTGACAACGGCATACCAGCAACCGTATTCCAGTAGGAGTACCCCCAACAGTCTCCCGGTAACGGCATCCTGACAACAGCATGCCAGCAACAGTATCTCAGCAACAGCATCCCGACAACAGCCCAGAAAATGCGAGAGAAGAGAGGTCCCCACCTGCCCCCCTGGTGGGCCATTGTGTCGGGGAACGCGGGAGGGGGCGTGGCCGGCAGCTGCTGCTGGTACATGCCAATGTTCTGGTACTGGCGCTCCTCCTGCACCATGGCTGCGTGCTGCTGCTGCTGCAGCACGTGCGGGTCCGGACGGGGCCCCGGCTTCGGGGGCTGCGAGGGCAAGGTCTGGCGACACAGCCGTCCCCGTTTTTCAGTCGTACGGGGCTGCGCTGGCTCGGCACTAAGTCAGTTCTGGACGTAACACTAACCTTAGCACTGAAGCACTTAGCACAAAAGTTGGCGTGGACAGTGTCGGTCAGTGTCAATCTGACGCGGTGCTGAGTGACCACTTTAGCGGCACCGTGTCAATGCTGCGCACTGCTACAGCGTTGGTGAAGCCACACTCGGCGCTGCATCCGTGTTCAATGCAGCATAGCATCAGCACGGTTTCTAGCGCCGCTAAAACCTCACTCAGCGGTGCATCAGTGTCGTGTTATGCTGAAGCCAGGACTGTTTGTAGTGTCGATTCGGCGCCGAGCTAGCATTTTGCTGTACGTGTGAACCTGCCTTCAGTGGCCACAGCCACAAGTGCAGCGCAGAGCCGGGAGAATGTTTGGCGGTCGGAACAATAAGGCCAGTTGGGTCGTCCAAGACACCAGGCTCACATTCCCTACACTGACATTCAAAGCACTTTCAGACGTCCCCTCGACATTTCTTAGTTGCCAGACGGAACAAGGCGCCGGCTGAGTCTGTATTTCTAGAAACTCCCGTAGAATTCAGAAGTGCATGCGCAATATACTATGAAAATTGATACAGTGCAATCCACTAATAACGATAATGAGAAAACCCAAAAATTCAATCGTTACAACCGATTATCGTTGTATCTGGACTAGAAACTAGGCATTTATAGTCTAGAAACTCAAGATACTGACCGTTATAAGCAGTACATCGTTATATCTGTTGTTGTTATAAGTGGATTGCACTGTTCACATCTGTTTCAATCGCATAAAGCCATGGTTTTCAACGTTTTGCATTGCTCTGTACGTGTGTTTTTCTATCTTTTAATGCATTATTTTTTACATTTCCCTCGCGCATGCCCTTGGGGACATGCTCGTAAGGTATGCACGTATGAAACAAAAAAAAAATTAAACAAAAAAACTAATATCTTGGAATTGAGTACCATGCCGCAAGAGCTTTGAGAGAAATTATGATGCGCTACCTCTGGTCAGTGCTCTTCCGCGAATGCCTTCGGAGTTTTCGTCGTTCAATTTGTTTCCTCGGAAAAAAAAAAAAATGAAAGTCGCTTACAACCCCCTGTAACACCGAATTAGAGCGCAGCTCTTGAGGAGGAGGAGGAGGGAGGAAGGGTACTGAGGGGAGGGTATATCCCTCCTTCCTCCTCCTCACCTCCTCATCCTGCCTGCTACTCCTGCCTCCGAGCGGCATCAGCGTAACCGTGATGTCACGTGACCCTCGTGACCTCACGGGGGTCACATAAAATCACCGGGGACACGTGACCTCACGGGGGTCACGTGACGTCCCAAGACGTTACCGGGGTCACGTGACCTCACGGGGGTCACGTGACATCACAAGGTCACGTGACCTCACGGGGGTCACGTGACCTCACAAGGGTCACATGACGTCACCGGGGTAGTGATGCAAAACTATCGATAGTCGCCAGGAATCTGACTATCGATAGTAAAAAAACTATCGATAGTACTTTCGATAATCGACTATCGAAAAATTATTGATAGTACTATCGATAGTAAAAAAAACTATTGATAGTACTATCAATAATCGACTATCGAAAAATTATTGATAGTACTATCAATAGTCGACTATTGAAAAGCTGTGGATAGTACTATCGATAGTCGACTATCGGAAAATTATTGTTAATCGGCTTTCGGAAAACTATCGATAGTCGACTATTGTTAACCTATCGATAGTACTGTCGATGGTTTACTATCGATAGTTTTGCGATACTAGTATTTTGCGTCGCTCCCTCTTCTCTTTTTCTCGGTTTATTTTTTCAAGTGGGACACCAACTAGCCCAAGCACTTACCATCCCAACTTTGGTTCAGCTTTCAGTGATGACGAAGACGGGAGTTTGTGCGAAGAGAGGAGGAAGGGAGGCAAGCGGCGGTTCGGCAACTGTGTTCGCTCTAGTGGTGCAAAACTATCGATAGTACTATCGATAATCGCTAGAAATCTGACTATCGATAGTACTATCGATAGTCGACTATTGAAAAACTATCGATAGTAGTATCGATGGTTGACTATTGAAAAACTATCGATAGTACTATAGATAGTCGACTATCAATAGTTTTGCGGCACTATAGTATCGATAGTCAATTTACCTATAGTTTTGCATAACTACACCGGGGTCACGTGACCTCACGTGACCTCCTGAGGGTCACGTGACGTTATCGTGATAACGTCGTCATAGCCAGTGATGACGTCACACGTGACGTCACTGATGACATCATCAGTCATCATCACGCGTCCCATAATGCACCGCGCGGTTATGCCGACAGCAACGCCGCTCAAGCCGGAAACAGGCCCCTAAGAGCTGCGCTCTAAAAGATATTGTTAGAATATTGCAGTCTATCATGTATACTGGAATCTGCATAACGTTATAACATCATAACCTAATAATGATGCAATGTCATTCAAGGCGATAATCAAAAGTTTTGGATATTTGCACTAGCCTATCGTAACGTTCCAATCATGTAACGGGGCCTGATTTATTCTATTTTCGGTACTAATAAAGTGAAAACAAGTTTTAGCAGGATGTAGCCGGGTAAGTACTTTGGCGCAGTTCGGTGCAGATGGCACAGCAATCGAATAACTGCGAGCTGGACTCACCGAGTAGGAAGGGGGCGGCTCCTGGAAGTGGGGGTAGTCCCCGGGAGGGTAGCCGGGCCCGCCAGCTGTCTGGTGGCCCGGCAGCGGGTGCATCGCGCCCCGCGGTGGTGGACCGCCCGGCGTGCCCTCACCCGCGTAGCCACCTGCGACACGTGCGGGCGTTCCGAGATCATTCGACAGGGAAGCGGGCTTTCCCGTTGTGGGCAACGAGACTCTGTTTTAACCTAATTTTGCGGATGGCAAGGGCCACAACCCTGGCGAGCCAGTCAAAATGTCGTAGCAGGGTCCGTGGCAACGTGCCATTGGAGCGCGCGCCTTCCTCGCGAGGCGTGCAGCACCCTCCGCCGGTGCCAAAAAAGTTTCCGATGGCAGATGCTGTGCTCACACACTGTGCCTTTCAACTAAACGTCCGTAGAAGAGCTACTCCTACTGAAGCCTGTTTTGACACCGTGACCATGGCAGAATCAGGCAGAGTGTGGGGTGGCGGACGACGGAGGCAAAACAACAAAACAAATCAAACTTGGGGGTTTTATGGGCCAGACCAACGGACCACATCTGGCACACCCCTGCAGAAGACCAGGGATTAATTTTGACCACCCGGGGATCTTTTGATGTGCAACCGAAATCTCAATTACACGGCCGCTTCTCCGCAATGAGCCCCCGCCAGATTGCGGGCACCTCGGCCAGGGTTCGAACCCGCTACCTGGGGACCCGCAGGGCGGTGCTTTGCCTCAGAGCCATTGAGGCAGAAACAGAGGCGACCTAAGTGAGGTGGGCAATCATCTCCCCTGTTACATAGTAGTTGCTGCGAGTGAGGTTGGCCAGAAGCATACGAGACATTCCCACGGCGGGCTAGCTTTGGGAATTTTTGCAATTGGTCTGACCTTTGCCGTTTGCCAGGTCGTGCTGAAACAGAGTATAGAATCGCTGCCTTGCCACGCAGCACACATAGCATCGAGACAAAAGAAAGCAAATGGTGTGGCACTCTCTCCTTCAGGAAAAAGTGGGGTGGTGCGAGAGTGGCTGTACAATTTAACTTACTCTTAACAATTTGGGAAATAGCAAAAAATGGTACTCTGAAGCAAAGCCCCGGCCAACGAATCCCCAGGTGGCACGCTCTAATCCCGGCCAAAGTTCACGCAATCTGAGGGAAGCTTACTGCGGAGAAGGCCCACGATTTGGTTGCAAGTCAAAAGATCCCCCGGTGGTGAAAATTAATCCTCAGCCCTCCACTGGGGCATGCAAGACTCCGAAATTTGACTTTATTTAAACACCGTATTTAATAAACTAATGTTAATTTTTATGCTGCACACGGGTTGTTACGAACAGGCTCAACTAACGGCACCACCAAGACCCATGGCTCGAATCGATAAAAAAATCCCAAAGTTCCACACCACCCGTTATCTTCAACCATAATGTTTACCACTGTTCCTGAAAAGGTGCAAACTAAAGAATTACGAGCCATTCCACTCTGTGAAGGTGGATGACCAGCGAAGCTGTTTAGCACACGACACAGACCCGCCCCAGGAAACTAGACAGGCGCGACGGGACCGCCACACCGAAAGAGAGAAAGGAAAGGAAACTAGGCACGCAAGCGCTCGGAACGACGACATAGAGAGGGCGGTGCGAGCGTAGACATGGCCGACGCAGGTCGCACAGCAACAAATTTTTGAGAAACCTTTATTATCTACCTGAGAGTCTACTGATCTTAAAAATGGTGCCTATTGATAACTAATCTACTCAATAGGCCTATTGCTAAATTACCCAAGCATCAAGGAGAATTCAGGGAATGGTGTTCCACGTGCCGCACATGCCCACGTCTGCAGCAGTAACTGTTCTAAAGCAAAAGCCTAAAACAAAAGGCATCTTGCACACGCGTTCGTCAACGCTTTATTTTGGTCATTTGCTTCGAATCTTTTCTAAGGAGAAGGCGTGCACGCGCGGCGGTGCGAGCATAGAGTTTTTAGTCACTCCACACGAAAAATTCGCGGAACCTTAGCCATAAACAGCTTAGCTGTAAAAAGTTAATTCGTAAGTTTTGCTGGTGCTTAGGTAGTAAACAATTGGCGTACAAGGAAGTTTTATAAAACAACCCGTCACCGCTATTTTGAATCAGCCCAGTTGGGGTGAAGAGGCCAAAAAACAAACTCCGTTGGGAAATGGACTCAGAATGACAGCAGGGTACCCAAAAATAGGCTGGTTTAGACAAGAGGTCAAATGCAACGAAGGTACAACAGCACTCGATGAGGTTCGAGATGAGCGGCAGTTGCTGCCGGACACGGCAAGGAATCTGTGGAGGACTGCTCTTCATCAACGCACCTCTTTGGGCGCATCGCATAGTTTTCACCGAAACGCAATAGCGCGAAATGCCTACCGGAAAATATGCAGTTCCTGCCCTCAATGCAACGCTAATGGATGAGCATCAAACCATGGGGGAGTCCCTCCCATGGACTTGCTTGCAAAACCACGACCGATGTGAACGACAAAGTTTGGCCAAGGGTCCCCGTATAAACCTATCGCTTCAGAAAGAAAAAAGGAACAACGCGTCCGACGCCAACACTCACTGTTGAGGACAGGCACGCTCTTGCTGCCCTGGATGCGAGGCCGGTACCCTGGCGGATGTCCCCTGTCCTCCTGGGCCAGTCGGCTGGGGATGTCCCGCTCACTCAGGCGCCGGGGTCCTGCAAACCGGTCAATGTGTTCGGAGACCTACGCCTCACCACCGGACACCCTTTTCCTTCTGACATACCCTAACGATTGCCGACACTAATTTTGTTAGTAGAAAACGGGTGACAATACCGTCGCTCGCCCGGAGTTGTCAGCTGTTGAACGATGAAAAGGATCACTTTTTCCAGTAAAGTGTTTCTTAATAATTACCCCCTTTATTAGTACTAAGGTAGTAAACGCGGTACAATGCACGGCACTGTTAGCGCAAACACGCAGGCACCTCTTCACACTGTACTTTGAAAGGGTGCTTGAGGGCCAATTATTTTACCGCTCAAAACCCTTAGGCTAAGGCCCCAAACGAGCCCCTACGATACGAAGATAATGGGATAAAAAAAACGATGGCTCGTTCCTGCTAACAGTGATCGCGCAGTGTACGGCCAATGTCTCCACATAATCGCTCCATAATGGGAAGAGGATATTTTCTAATTCGGGACAAAATGAAATTTAAACCAGAATTCTGCCCTTCTCTATTTGAACTGCACTTTACAGCCTGAAGCCAATGGCGAGAGCTGCGAACTCCAATTTCGGCACCTGCAACTCAAAAGTGGGTGCAGCCTTCAGTTCTTGGCGATTCAGGTGCAGTCCAGCATGCTTCAAAAACTGGAGCAGTCGAGCTGTGCCGCAGTGGTGAACTCTCGGAGCAACGCATCTGTCCCCATTGACCCAAAAATAGGCGCTCGCAGCAATGACTGCGAGGTACAAAATCCGATCACTCCGCAGAAAACAAACAAAGATAACCCAACTGAGCCATGCCATGTGCAAACAGAAACAAATGGAATTTGTGTTCGACGGTGCAGAAACACAAACGAAGGTGCTTGGAGACACGTGCACATGCCCAACCCGTGGCCACGTCAAATGTGTCACGAGGCCGCTCGCAAACCAAATCCGGACAACAAACCAAAGGAACGGATCAAAAGAAAGCGAGCGACGATCCGCCGCAACAACCGAACCAAGGAGTCGACACGAGGAACGTAAACCACAAAACAAGGAACTCGATCCACGAACTGGAACCGAGGAACTCGAATAATAGATCTGAAACGATAAACAAAGCGAGGAGAATGCAGTGGATCGAGTGGACGCCATCCAAATAAGCGGCCGTTGTTCCGACCTGCGTCGAGGAACGACACGCTGCGGGGCGGAGGCGTCGGGGGCGGGCTCTCGGTCTCTGGACACGCCCCCTTGCAGAGGGGGCAGCACTCCGCGCAGAAGCAGGGGGTGGGCTCTTCCTCCTCGCACTCCAGGCAGCCCAGCAGGAAGATGTTGCTCTCCATCGAGGGCCTCCGCGGCACGCATGTCACTGACGGGGGAGCGGGGGCGGGCCGCCTGCCGCGGGACCGGTCCAGCGTCTGCGTCGCCTCCCACTGCAGCGCCACGGCGCGGACACCGCCTCCGCCGCGGGCGGAGGATGCTGGCGGCAGGGCGTTGCGGAGGGCGCAGAGGTCGGGGGTGGACGCGCTCGAGGAGGTGGCCGCGGAGGACCCCCGGTTGGCTTCTCCGGAGAGCATGGGGGAGGGCGACGGGTCAGGCGGGAGTGCAGACGCCGCCACAGTGCCGCGCACCGCGCTTGGAATTCCCTCGAGGCTACGCGCCCTCGTGGCGCTTCGAAACGACACAGAACGAAGAACTGTTCGATCCCCGCTAAAGCACGGTATGTAAACCCGCTATACTCGGCGTCAAACTTTTTGTGCCACATTGTCCGGGCAAGCGTAGTAGTTTCCACGGCACTCCAATGCCGTCACGACTACTTGCGTGAGCACACGGGTTCGTTTGGCATCTTTTTCGTGCGAGAGAGCACACGAAACGAGACGCGTGACAAAGTGATGTTGCAGCAGCGAGGGGCTGCAGCATCGTGGAAAATATGCTAGCCACAACAACGTGGCACATAAAAGTTGCCGAGTATAGGCCATCTCCGAAAATTACCGTAAATTGCACAAATTTGGTGAACTCGAAGGGACCTCCAAACTCCATTCGTGTCCCACCTACTGGAATGTCGGTGCCCTTGGCCACAGAGCACAGACACCACCCCCCCAGTCTGGCTTCTGGAGCTTCAAAAGTGGCCGGTCCTAGGAGAGGTCGGCCCAGACAAGACCCCCGCACAATTTGTTGCGCAGAGTGCGATCCCGAGAGGACTCGGACCCCTCCCCCCAGCCTACCACGATGCATGAGAGGCGAGGGCTGGCAGAGGAGGGCCGCGAGTCCGTGGTGGATGGCCCCCTGCTTGGCCACCTCCAGGTTCACCACCTGTCCCGTCTGGGTCATCAGGTCGGCCGCCCTGCAAAGGACACCATCTCAGGCCCCGCCCCTCCCGTCAGCAGACGACCCTGTCTAACACCGGCGAGACATGGTTCTCCAACCCAGTCCAGCAGGTGCCTCAATGCATGCAGCGCCAGTGATGCCCCGTACCGCCTCAGTGCGGTGCCAGTTTGAACTGAACCCGACCTCCCGCTCTGCAGTTTGATTTGACCTTATCTCATTCCAAACAACTTCTCAATAACATAAATGTGACGCTGTGATTTTATATAAAAAAAAAGTCTTGAACTCACCTTGAACCTTGACACAAGTGAGGAACCCCCAAAACATTGGACACATCCAAAAACGTATTGATCAGTCTGACATTCTGGGGGTAAAACACCCAAAACGTTGGACAGATCAATACACGTCTAAAAGTTTAGAAGTGCCATAAAAGCTAACGGCTAAAGCACATGCAACGTATTGCAAGCTTTTCTATTTTATGCAAAGAATCGAGATGTCTTCTAGTTGAGAATTTCCCGGCTCCCTTTCGCCCCGCAAAACGCCGCACCCGGCATAAATCGGCAAGGCCCTTCAGATTGTTTTCCCCATGAAAGAGGACGAAACTGAGGGCGGACCCGTGCCGTCCGCTGCACTCACTTCTCCTGGGTGATGCCGACCAGCGAGTGTCCATCCACACGCAGCAACTGGTCTCCGGCCTGCAGCCGGCCATCCTGCGAGATAGGACCACGGGTCGTGCATCGAGAACCGCAGCAGGGACGCCGCGGCACCGCACGTGCCGGGGAACAATGCGACGCTCGCCGGACCCAAAACACGAGGCCACTCTTTCATCCTCGGTGCACAAACACTCTTTCAGTCAGATGCACCTTTAACTAGGATTCTGCATTTTCGCTATATCAAAATAAACCCCTAAAAGTAGGAAGACTGAAAAACCCGAAAAAAAGAGATTATTTCTCATTTTTTCGATTGACTCCATATCGTTTTGGAGCTAAACACACATCCAACATTACACAAAAATCTTAGATGGTTGACTAGCACAAGGGTCATCAAACTCTGTCCACGTGACCTTGTATCGTTCAAAAGATACGGAGATACAAAAAGCCTGGGCTAGGTGTCTGGAAACCCCGGCACGATGCCACGCAAAGGTGGCTCACCTGGTCAGCCGCGCCGCCCTTGACCACGCTCTTGATGTAGATGCCCAGGCGGTCCTGGTTGGTGCCCTGGAAGGGAACACAAATTGCACATGCTCAAAACCCCACTTGGTCCAGACAATACGTCCAATCACCCAAACAATTTTCCAGAAGTGGTACCAAAAAAAGACGGGGGGTCAGCTACAAAATCCTTCGTTCACCAAGATCAGAAAAGCGTCATCTGTATTCACGCGCGTCCATTCAGGAGACGCTTCGTTGCCATGGTAATGGTGATTGTAACCAATGGACTTTATCGTGCAAAAGGACACGACAGAATGACGAGATCAGCTGCCCGCCCGGGCTCTTATCCGCCATACTTTTCAATGGGTGCAACGTGAACAAAAACAGTTGCATACAAAGACAACGCAGATGGCTGGTTTTCTTCAGAAAATAGTATTTCGGCGAGTCTTATACGAAAAGCATGTTTTTCTAGCGATCCAGGGGTTGTTTTTGTCTCCCCCGGAATATGGGTCTGAAGCATCAAAGTGCCTCCAAAATCTAAACCAGTCCAATAAAAAAACGAAACACCCGCCCCACTTTCGGGGCTCTGAAAATCTTTGGGCATACACCCGCATAAATAGCCGACACGAGGGTGGCGTCTACAAACGAGTTAATAATCGAGAAAAAGTGCCGGTGCGGCAAATCTGGCAGACTGCAAAGGACAGACAACTAGCTGGACGGCCGGGACCTCTCTCGTAGAGAAACTAGTGTACCCGCATTCGTGGGTTTCCAACAGCTCGATCGAGGTCTTTACAGACCACGTTTGCGATACAAGACGCGAGGAGGTGACATGAGCACCTCAAACTACTAAAAGCATCTCTGCCCACTATCCTTCTCGCTCCCAAACTGCGCATTTACAGTGCCTGGAGCGGGTCTCCGCCCATGCATTCAAAGTGCTCCCCAAGTGGCAACGCTAGTGTCGCTGTCGTCGTCCCAACTTCTGGCCGACGGAACTCCCGTGGACCATCGAGCCAGAGAGCGGCCCGCAGCAGAACGAACGTCTGCCACGTCCGTCGCCGCCGCGACGGACTGTTCTTTGACGTCGTCGGGAGGAAATCGAGGTAGCACTTTTTTGGACGCCCTCCGTCAAATGGTCAGTGCTCTCTGTGGTTTCAGATGCCCCCATCCCAGCCGCTCTCTAGTCGCCCACAGGATGAAAACAGCCTGTCTTTTGCAACGCTTCCAGCACGCCTTTGGCCGCGCGCGCACGTTCAAGGTGCACGAGACGCCCAAGCGTCTCCCAAGGTATACAAAGCTCGCGCCGGAGGCGGGACGACCGATCGGGACGAAGGAAGACTGGCCCCTCACCCTTGCGGCCACGATGCTGAGCCCCATGCCATTGGAGCTCTTGTGCAGGGTGATGGTGGCCACCTGGGGCCCCTCGGGGGGCCGCGGCCCGCCCCGGCCGTCGCCGCGCACCTCCGGCGGGGAGGGGCGAGGCGGGCCCTGGGGCCGGACGGGGCCCGCCTGCTCCGGAGCCCCGGGGGGGCCCAGGACGTCCTGGTCCGACATGTAGATGGTCCAGTAACCCAGGGAGGTCGGCTGCAGGGTCAGCCGGCACAGACCTGCGAGGGGACGGGCACCACTCACCCTCGCGCCCCAAGCCGAACGCGCGGGACGTCACGTACGACCGCGACGCTGCATCCGTCCGTGAAGTTACGCTTGTCTGCGAGGTTATATCTCATACGTGACGTTACGGCCGCCCGTGACATTACGCCCGACCATGACGTTATCCACGTCAGTAACATTACATCTGTCCGTAAGGTCGCATGTCGCCCGTGCCCCAGCTGCGGCACCCGTAAGTGAACCGTCTAAGGGCCGAGGGGTGCGAGAGCTAGGACCTTTGACGCTCGTACAACGAACCTACTTCGAACCTAACAGTAGTCGACACTGATTAATTCAAACTTGTGGATAATTCAAAGCAACATGCAGGTCCCATCCTATGCCTCTCTATGGGAGGAAACTCCCGGTAATTCAAACTTTGCTTCATTCAAACAAATTTTCGGTCCCCATCGAGTTTGAATTAACGAGATTCGACTGTATACTTTAAACTAAACTACGGTGCCTGGAACACGTCTTCGCCTTATGTCTTTGGCATTTTATACCGCACACGCATTTAAAGTACCCCCGAATTGGCAAAGAATTAAGTCGCGATCCTGGCACTTGGTTATAAAGTTGTGGCAAAAGTGAAGAGCCAACAAGAGTGTCGCTGTCACGGCGACACACCTGGCCGATGAACTGTCGAGCTATGCAGCAACCTGGAGCAAAACGGGCCTCTGCCATGTTTACCTCTACGCCGTGCCACCTCCGGGACTTCGAAAGGCAACAGAGCGACGCGAGTGCAACGTCGTCGGGCGTAAGTCGAGGTACCACGAACGAGGACGCAATAAGCACACTCGTCGGGGGTGCGTTTCTGGAACCCTAAAACAAACCGTAACTCCAAAAATCTACACATTCTGCCTCCCAAGTGTAGCTGCCACTGGCAGCCAGGAAACTGTCACCCGTACGGACAACGCACGTGGCCAATTTCATACCCAGTTTCGTACCGAGGCAGAGTGCAGGCGACGCCACCATCCGACAAAGTCGGCCGAGCGGCGCCAAAAGTATGTCGTCCCGACACCCGTCGTTTTAGTGAGTCTGCTACCGCCGGCTAAACCGGTCGCGTGCAGTGAATGCGCAGTCATCCTGCGCGTGACCAGTCCGGCCGCCGGTAGCGAACGGATAGCGAACGCTCGATTGACTCCGTCGTATCGTAGCGGGAGCTGCGCCCCGACTTAAGGGGACATGCTCCTCGAGAATACTTTTTTTTTTAATTTTGAAGCTAGGAGGTTGAAATTTGCACAGTTAGTACACATTGAGCTCCTCTTTTCATATATGTAGTCAGTTTTCTGATACCTGCCTTGGTGAAATATATGTGCCTGTATGAAGGAATATAGAATGCCTTTTTTGTGCACCCTTTTTCTCTCAAATTTACTTATAAGAGAGCATCCTAAGATAGCCTGGTTACTTCCTTGTGAACAGTAGAGTGTGCAAATCCACCTAAAAAAAATATATCTATGCCTGGAGAGAAAATAAAAATTTTGAACTATTGAGTCATCACTTTTTATGTTTCACTTTTAGTTCTATAATTCTTATAAAAATTCAGTGGTGCCAATCGCATAACTAGCAAGATTTGCACACTCTATACATCACTAGGAACAGCTGTGCAAAATTTGGTTGCGATACAGTAACCACAAATGGTGAAAATTGTGTGCACAAACTCCGAAAACAGGCAAAAATACCCATTTGAGAAAAACGCAAATGAAAGTTTGGTTTTATGTGACATACCTAAATTCTCACTCAAACCACACGAAACTTGGTGGTAATATTGTTCCAAGTGTCAGAGACTGGACCACCAAACTAGAATTCTCCCGCTACATAGCACAGCTCCAGAAAAGATGCCAGTCCCTTTCGCGTAGCGGCCAATTTCTGGACGGCGAGTTCGCACTTTCCGCAAGTCGAGCATGCCGCGCCGCTGACGAAAGCTTCCATCGCGCCGATCTCGCCGATCGCAGTACTTGCACGCTCATCTGCAGCTCTCTCTCCGTTTTCAAACATCTTTTCCTATGCACTAACGAACTCGTCAGCACTGCCGATGAAACTCGAGCGATCGGACTCGAAAGCGTCGCCGCGCCGCCCCGACCGAGGTTAGGGTTAGCTGCCGCGGATGAACTTTTCTTCTTTGAAGCTTTCCGGTTGCCCTTTTCGCGACTTCCTTTGAACTTGTGTGTCGTCCGAAACTTCCGAGCTTGAAAGTCGCGTTTTCCGTCGACACCCATCGCAAAGAAAGCAGAATGATCGAACAAGCCGTTGGTTCTGGTATCTGGAGCAGTGCGACGCTAGAACCGCAAGTAAGCTTCGCCGCGCAGCATGTTGCTCTTGGCCAATGGCGGGGCCATAATCGCATCACGTGATTTAAAAGTCCAGTGGCGACGCGCGTTTGCAGCGGGAAAAACATTTATTTTTTATTATTTACAACCAGAATACGAAACTATCGACGACAGTTTCGGAGAGAAAACGGCTAGGCCTACGCGCCAAAATAAACGCGATGGCGGGCGACGCCGCAATCCGAAGAATTACGCGCTCGAAAATGGCTGAGATTTGCGCTGTTTTCCATCGCGAGACGGGCTTCAAACTCATATCTGACTAATTTCGTGATGATATCCGGTCTTGATTTTTTTACACGCAAAAGACGAAGGTTCAAAGATAATAGAACACTAAAAAAAGCAAAATCACTTTTTTCGAAAAAAATTGCCGTTTTTCGACCCGCATCTCCCCTTAAGGCTGGTTCACGGACTCTCCACCGCTCACAACCGGCTGCGCCGCCGACCGGCCGGTTGTGAGCAGTCACGAGTCCGTGAACCGGCCTTTAGCGCAGAGTCCGGAGCCGAGTGCCACCCACCGGAGAGGGCGAGGGGCTGGAGGAACTCTTGCAGCCCAGGGGGCACCCCCCTCACGATGTCACACGAGTAGCCGTCTTCTGGCAGCAGGAAGGGCAGCTGCAAGTCTGGGTCCTCCTGCAAAACGGTCCCATCTCGCGCACCATCCGAGGCTCCCCGGGTTTCTACGGGGCGTTCCCAAATGCGGGTGTAGAGAAGAGTCGTATAACTGAGCCGACGAATGCGGTGACATCAAACTTTTCCCAAAGACGTATTTTGGGTGGTGGATTTGTCACGCTCGAATTTCGCGAGTGCAGGTTTCTGGAAAAAAACGTCATTCCGGCGTGCGGAAACAAAACTGCATGGCCGACACTCTTGCATGAAACATGAAACAAAAACACCGATCTCGTTTTTGTTTCATGTTGCACCATCTGCAAGTTTCAACAAGACGGTTTGTTACCGTTTGCCCCCCCCCCCCCCCCCCCCCCGTATTGCAGGAATTCCTGGATGCTGCAAAAATTAGAAATAACCACAAAAAAAAAGCACTTAAAAAAAAAATCATGGGCACCTTTTCTTAGTTTTTTTGTCCCCCGAGTTTACTTATCAAACTTAAATTGGGCAGTAATAACTGTAAAGCACTTTTTTTTTTTGCCGCAGGACACTAGCAGTTGCCAGAGGACGTGCGTGAGCCTCTTTGCTGCCGGTTATTTGTCAAAGGCGTCTGAGCGAGCTTAGATGCGAGCGAGGGTCGCGTCAAACCACCGCTGACGTCGCTAGTTTTTTTGTTCAATCACCTCCTTTCCTGCGCTCGGTGCACCGGGCAGAGCTGAGGAACTAAGGCAATTACTATTCGTTCCTACCAAAAAAATTGAAACTTTATATCACCCTGGTTTTTGGGTACATGTCAAAAGCCTACCGTAAAATTCCGAGCGAACGCCCACCCAAAATGAAGAGATAAATGGTGAAAAACATGGGGTGGGCTATTTTTGGGGATGCCACAGCAAAATTTTATCAGAAATAATGATAAGAACCGGGGCACCCGCTACAAACCGCGTGATGCGGGAACTGATACTGCAGATCGCGGACACAGCGAATTCGCGTTTCACGATGCGATAAACACGCCGGAATTCACTACGAACTCCTGTGTCACGGGAAAGGATACCGCAGGTTGCAGACGCAGCAGATTCGCGTTTGACAGCGCGAAGGACCCGCGGAAACCCGCCGAGAACTCGCATCTCACGGGAACGGATACTGCAGAAACCGATAATGCGTGCGCAGATCGCGGACATAAACGCGGGAATCCGCTGCAAACCCGCATGTCACGGAAACAAATCAAGCAGATCGCGGCCGCATCAGAATCGCATTTCACGATGCAATAATACACGCGGGAACAACTCGCGCGTGTTATAGCTAGGAATCGATATCGCGCGCGCAGATCGTGGGCAAAAACACGGGAATTCGCTAAAACTCGGGAACGGATAGCGCAGATCGCAAACGCAGCAGATTTGCATTTCACGCATTTCACGCGCGCAGATCGCAGACAAAAACGCGGGATCGCAGATCGCGCCGTCGGCGCGCGATTCCCGTCGGACATCGCGTGACGTCCGGCGGGAATCGGGGGAAGGGCGATGTATCGGAATACCGTTCCCCACAGATGTTGGACAAAAAGGGGGGGGGTGGGCGATCCTTCAAACGTGGGCGTTCGCTCGGAATTTTACGGTATTCAGTTTCCCTCGAAGCAAAATTATAGAAAGCCAACCAAACCTCCCCGATTCGTTTCTCACGTCCTAGAATTTAGCCGGAAGTCCACTCTGAGACCTCTTTCCGAAGTCACATGATACGGGAGTTTTACTGCACGTTTCGTCGAAGGAACTGACCGTTCTCATTACGATTCCTCGACGATAGGTTTCTTCGTCAGGTGCGCTTTTATGATGACAGCCGTCACGGACTCCTCCTACCGCCGGAAACGACGTCCATCGTCGTTCCCGATGTAGTTATCGTCGTAGGTGGGCGAAGAGCGACCGTCGTTAATATTGCGAAATGCCTGCAAAAAATCGCCCGCCGCGGAGGGGTTGCCGAGACCACGCCGCAGCCCCTCCGAAATTCATAAGCACGCGTGTGCGTACGGTCTCGTGTAGCGCCTGCTAGTTAACCGCAGTTGCTACGACGTCGCGATGAAAAATTATTTATTATTCTTCTTCGATTCCAAATTAAAAGGTTAAAATTAAAAGCTTCAGTTAGGGGGCACGAGCAGTGTACATCCATTCGATACCACCTAGGAGACGAGCCAAAAAGACAAAAAGTAAATTGCTGCCAATTCTACCGCGCAGGTAAAATAATGAAAATTGAACACGTACCTCACAGAACAGATTTTACGAAACGCACGCCAACAAAAAATAAAAATAAACGAGTCACCGTTGTCAGAGTCCGACGATGGTTTTTCACTTTCCACGGAGGTAATCCTGGCTTTTGCGCTTGTACGCGTGAGCGACCGTCGCCTCTGGAAGGGGAGTCTTCCAAACAACACTTTGCGAGCTCGTCGGGTTACTGGGATTGTGAGGCCACGCAGTGCTGCTCCGATGTTATCTTTTCCCGCCAGCGTGACGGCCTTTCGTTTAAATAAAACCTTTTAGTGGAATTCCTTTCGTTTTTCAATCTTAAAACCGCAGACACGAGTCCGCAGACGCGAAACAAAGCGTGTGATACGGATACCAAACCGGCGACTGTAAACAAACTGTCATGATGGCGATGGGGCTAGCCAATTTATACCGAGTATTTCGGAGTTTCAGTTTTAGAGCTCAACTCTTAAGCGCCCGTTTCCGGCTTCGTGTGACGTCACTGATGACGCCATCGGTGACGTCACTGATGACGTCATCGGCATCGGCATCGTCATCGCCACTGGTGACGTCATCAGTGACGTCATCGGTGACGTCACGGATGACGTCATCAGCATCGGCATCGTCATCGCCACTGGTGACGTCATCAGTGACGTCACTGATGACGTGATGACGTCATCGGCACCCGCATCATCATCGTCATCATCACTGATGACGTCATCAGTGACGTCACTGATGACGTCATCGGCATCCGCATCGTCATTGTCACTAATGACGTCATCAGTGACGTCACTGATGACGGCATCGGCATTGTCACGTGACCCCCCAGGTCACGTGACTCCCCAGGTCACGTGACTCCCCAGGTCACGTGAGGTCCCCAGGTCACGTGACTCCCCAGGTCACATGACTCCCCAGGTCACGTGACCCCCCAAGGTCACGTGACCCCCCCAGTACCGTTCCCTCCTCCTCCTCAAGAGCTGCGCTCTAATTCGGCGTTACAGGGAGTTGTAAACGGCTTTCACTTTTTGGTTTCGATTGTAATGTGCATGTAGTTTTGGGCACCAATTTTAGCGAAAAAAAATGTGCGTTAGAATCGTGCAAACATGGTAGGTGCGTGTTGATAAGAACCGACCCGAGAGACTACGCTGTTGAGACCCCATGGTGCGTGAATGCAACACCGATGCCCAACGACTTCGCCGCCACTGTCCTGTGGATTTCCACAAAACTGCTCTTTTTTCTTTATGCACTTTGAAATAAATCACTGTAGAATGAATATACAAATCTAAATGTTTGCACGGCATACTCTCACTGCCCCAAATACAAATTGCAAATTCCATATAAATAGGACAAGCGGTTATAAAGTTTGTCTTACGGAGTATCGTCGCCCTTTAAAGCCGCGATGGCAACGCAATGATGGTGCCTGCAACACATCTCCGGCCGGTGTGTTTAGCGTCCCTACTCCATCCGCGCGTCGAAAGAGGTCCCAAGTGGCAACAAATGACATCAGAAAAGCCGAAGCGTCGCGCTACTGGGCAATCCCGACAGTTGGGCGTATAAGTTTTCGAAAAAGGCCCGAGGAAATGCGAGTGTCGCCATCATTTCGGCGTCCCAACTCTAGGCTGCCCAAGCTTCTCTGGACTGTCGGCCGGACAGCGGCCTGCAGCGGAGTGGGCATCTGCCACGTCCACTAACACGACGACGCCTACGATCGCGCAGCCGCCAAAACAACACTTCTAGGATGTCGTCGGGCAGAAAGGGAGGGACGACTTCTTAGGATGCGGTAAACGCGCCGTTTGGAGATACACACTAGGCACCACACCCGCGGTTAATTGTTCCGGGCACCGCACATGGCCCCCGGGAGACCCTTGCATGCCGGTAGTGTCCCACCTGGAGACGGAGGGGCCGCCCCTCGGCGTGGGCCTGCTGGTCGGCCGTCTGCTGGGCCACCCGCACCACGCCCTCCACCAGCGAGGGGCTGACGGGGGCCTCGTCCGGGCCGGGCTCGTAGCACTCCAGCAGGTGGCGCAGCTGCAGGGAGTTGAGCTTGAAGCAGGCCGAGCTGATCGAGGCCACCTCCTCCGGCCCGCTGCCCTTGGGCGTCTGCAGCAGGTGGGCCGCCTGCGGGGAGGGCAAGGACGACGAGGCTCGTATGCTCCGCATTGGGGGACACTTGGCAGAGGATGAGGTGGGCTATGCTGCGTATTTCCTCTTTTAACCATGAACTGTTCGGTTTCCTGGCACTTCTCACCTCAATTTGGTCGAATTACTTTCCTGGTCTTCGGTCTTGACACGCCCGAGTTCGAGACGTCTACCGAGTTTTAGCATCTATAAGGTTCACAGTTATAACTGGGATCTATACAGCTTTCCAAAAAGCGCTCCTAGGCCGCCGCCATGTTGCTGATGCTAATGCGGCTGGTGCGACTCTCGCGCCCTCTATCAGCTAGAAATTTTCTGCCTCTCTCTTGGACTGTGAAGAACCGCTCAACGCGGTTCTCTACCTACGTTTTTGCGGTTTTGCATTCGACGTTTGCTGGCCCCTCTTGAAAGTTTCCACTGAATTTTTCTATGCGTGCTGCGTACCCTTTCCATGTTATCTTTCATTGTGAGAAATAACGCTGGTAAGTGCCTGCCATTCAAGCTTTTCTGCTCGACATTCACGGGAAACGAAGGAGGTGAAGGACGTCGAACGGCCCTCGACGCAATTTTGCAAACATTGTTTTCCCCCCTCCGAGAGATAATCCGCGTAGAGTCCTCAGTCATCTCCAAAAATAGTTGTCCGGGTTGGGGAGGGAAACGGGTCAGTCGCGTTCGTTCCTTTGCATTCGTGCTGTTGTGAAAAAAAGAAAACACTCCCCAAAACAAAGTCATCTTGGATTCCGCCCGATCGTCAAGATGTGACTGTCGTCGACTGTGACTGTGTTATTTGAGATCTTCTTCAAATAAATTCTTTTCAGATAACGCTGCGTCGTGTGGTACGTACAATTTATTGTTCGCATGTTAACACCTGCTAAATTGTATGTCTGTGTCCTGTCCATCAGTAAACATGTTATTTGTGAGCGTGAAAAATGCGTGCCTTTCGACTATCTTCTGTTGTAAATTATTTTCGACAGCTAAGTGCTTTGTCGTTTGACATGCGGCGAATCGCGCAGCGCCGTCAAAACTTATCGTTAAGAAAACAACAAAAAACTAGAACAATACATTCCAGTCACATTCGTTCTGTCGTGCGCGTACCCAACAAAAATAGTTTATAGGTTTTCTATTGCTTTTTGATTTTTTCAAATGTGGTACAATGCTTTCTCAATGACCTCGGGAAAATACATGCACCATTAAACACAAAATACAGCGGGAAAAGACGAGAATTTAGCCGCCAGCAGTGTTTGAAACTGCGCCTACGCAGGCTGAGCCTATTGAAATCACAGTCCACTCGGTTAGGGTTAGCAGGGACGCCGGTGCGAGTCTAGCCTCAAACCCAGTGACTGGGCTCAAAAATGGTCTGTTGCCCCTGGGGTTGAGTGTTTCTTGGAAAGGTGTATACAGTCAAACACGTTTATAGTTAACTCTCCCTAACGCATGTGCATAGTTTGCTATTTCAGATAGCTCGTTATATCAGTGGTCACTCGCCAGTTTTCCTCAATCCACTTCTTCACACCATCCATGCCCACTGCACGACTCTAGCCGCTCCACCACCTTTCCCACGTTCGCATAGTGGCCCATGAAGCACCTACCGTAAAATACCGGGCAAGTGCCCACTCAAAATATAGAGATAATCACAAAAAAATGGGGGATGGGCGCTTGTCCGGTCATCAATTTTACATATAAATGTACTGTGCATATTTTCTCAGATCTTAGAAATTTGGATATGGGCGCTTAATGTGGAATGGGCGGATGCACGGTATTCTACGGTAGGCTATCCGGACCCGTCAGTGAAGTCTTCTACATTGAGGACAAACGCAAAGACTTTTGCTTTCTGCTGGAGCATTTATCCGGGAACCCTCCGTAGACGGACTTCTCGATCTGGTCGAATGCAGGCTTTCGAAAGCACTTTCTGTCGGCATTCGGTCTGTCTCGGGCTATGGCGCACCGTGGATTCACAAGGGCGGTTCTTTTCTAGTTAGATAATATTCTTCACGGGCGCCCATCAAGCCACTCTGCCATCTTGGCCGCGAGGCGGCTATGCAGCTGCTTCGCCTCAGACACGATCACATGGTCGTGTCGCCGCGGGGTCGATTGGGATTTCAAATTCGGCTCCCGACGTTCTGCTTTCTCTCCTAGCCACTGGATGGCGCTGCAGGCGCCCCAGTCCGGGCGAGGAAAACCCTCCTCGCCCACCGATCGATAGATATAGTCGGGGGACCGGGAGGCAAAAAGCCTCTTAGTACTCCAGACGGCACCGAAACCAGTAGGCAAGTGCGTGCGACCGGATCTAGGGTAATCGCGGGACACGAGGCCTAGGGGCCCTCTTTGTGGTTAGCTTCGGGCTTAATGTGCGTTTGTAAATATTTGTGTAATGTCGCGTGTATTTGTAGTGCAGATTGAGTGTTTTGTAGCGTTGCGTTTTATGTACCAATAAACGGGGAGCGTAATCCCGCTCCCGTGAAAGAACCAGGCTGGACTTGGGTTGTTGACGGACCACGCGGGAATTGGCGAATCGGTGGCGGCACGCGAATTCCTACAGGGCCCTTTGCCGGATAGCTTTTTTGGTCTTTAATGTTGCGCCAAACGTGCTCTCTGCGATTTTGGGCTGCAGAAACGTCAGACTTCTTCTCACTTTTCACAACTCTACAAATTATTTAGACTCGAAAATGGCAAAGACCGTTGCCGTTTGCTCGCCATTTTTTTCGAGAACCGGCTTTGAAAACGGGAATTAACGAGAAAAGACAACAGTAAGCAGAGCTAACTGTCAGCGGCAGAAAAAAAGCGAAGGAGACGAACATGCACGCGCTAGACCGCGGAGGTTGTTTGGCGAGGAGAAAAACCTCTTTCTTCCGTCGATCTTGGCCTCGGTCTCTGCTCTCGACGCCTGCGAGGGAGTGCACGCTTCGCTTTATGCCGTTACAGTGCAACCCACTTACCACGATACCACATAAAACGATGTACCGCTTATAGCGATCAGTTCCTAGTTTCTAGACTGGAAATGATCAGTTTCTAGTCCAGATACAACGATAATCAGTTATAACGATTGAAATTTTGGGTTTTCTCATTATCGTTATAAGTGGGTTGCACTGTATTCGCATCGTAACATTTTTAAACTTTGCTATTTCTTGCTTTCTGCAAGTTGTCGTGGATGATGAAACGCACTTAAAACCTTCCCCTCGCCGAGGTTGCAAACCAAAGCGCCCCGGCACGCGCGATACAATTCCAACAGATTCTCCGAGTCGCCCGCAGACGAAGCTGCACCCGCGTCCCGGGAGGAGGGCTTGCCTGAATGATGCGAGCGAGGTGGCAGTCAGCGGCCAGCTCGAGGCCCTGCTTCTCAGCCCAGGCCACCAGGTGGGCGAGGCGGCGCTTGAGCAGGCTGCCCGTCTGCCGATTGCAGGGGCTGCTGCCGGCCAGCAGGCTGTTGAACAGCCACATGTTCACGTGGTGGAAGAGCCAGGAGAACAGCTGGATCGTGAGGGCTGCATTCACCCGGCAGCGCCGCAGCAGGCTCATGCTGCCTGCCAGCACCGCCAGCACCTCCCCTGCGAGAGGACGCCTCGCTCAGTGAGCCCGGAGGAAAGGGGCAGCCCCCTTCCCGCGCCTCGCAATGGCGGTCCTGCTGGGGCCTTGATTTCTGGCCACACTTTAATACAATACAACACTTTCTTTTTTTTTTTTTGCATTTTACGGTTTGATGTTTACACGGGTCAAGAAGGCTCGAGCGTGGAACATTGCAATTGCGGTACAGGGGGGCAAAAACTAACCTAACGAGAACACATTTTTGGATGCTACACAAAACGATCAATGCAAAGAACCAACAAAACACCGTATAACTGCGTGTATGGGCCGCACCATCTATACTTAAATCTAGATATTAGAAAAAAATAAAAGATTTTAAAAATGATTTGTGTATGTGTCAGCCGCATTCCTCGTCTTTTCGAGGCGCCACCAACCGCGTCGACGGTGTGGAACTCCACGTCTCCGCCCCGTTCACACTTCTACTCCCGCTTTTTGTCAAGTTTTAAAGCGCTGACAAAAAAAAAAAAAAAAAGAGAAACGTTTACAACTTTTTGTAATGCCGATTTAAAGCGCAGCTCTTGAGGAGGAGGAGGCTAGGGTACTGAGGGGAGGATACGCCCCTCCTCCTCATGCATACCCTCTTCTCCTCCCCTCCTGCTTCTTTCACGTGCGAAACGCGCGTCATCATGTCACGTTTCGGCACGGTGCCGAAACGTCACTGCGGTGCATTATGGGACGTTTCCCATAATGCACCGCGCAGTTACGCCGGCGCCAGAAACGGGCGCCTAAGAGCTGCGCTTTAAAAGATTGCGCAAGTAAAGCTTCAGAAAGCTGCCCTTCTTGCGGTTTTCGTGTCATCTTTGGTTGGCTTTGGCACGTGGTTCATTATTCAACGGACGCATCAGAAACGGCGTTTTCGTCAACCGAATTCCGATGAAAACTAAGACAGGCCTTAAAACGTTCAGACCATCCATCTGATGCCTCGTCTTTTTTTCTCGTAACAGGTCCATTGACCAACACGTTTGCAGCGCACGCTTGTCGAAACCATTTAAGCAGTGCTGTGTCAATGTTCTCGTTTTTGGAGCTTCGGAGATTTTTACCATTTCCATCGGCAATCATGGCCCTAATACACTTCTTGTTTTCCACCAAGGCCAACACCGTTGCCACAAAAACGCCGAATTCACCCACAATTCGCTTTTGCGTACGGGCAATACCTGGTTTTTAAACTAGCGTAGTTCACGTAGATGCAGATTAGTCTGGATGCACAGTTCAGTCCCAAACACGCCAAAAAGAAAAAGCGGCACCTTCTCAGTTTTGTAGGCCTACTGTTTTGATAAGGCAGACGATCGCGGACCCCCGGGAATGGAAACAATCACGAGCAACCACAGTACCACTCAGAAAGCTGTCGTCATACAACATAGCACTGTAGCCCGTAGCACTTGGGTAGTTAACGCACACTTCTAGAGTTTCTAGGAGCCGATCTACACCTATCTCACGGAGAAATTGTGCTGTTGCGGGAAAATAATATTTTATCAACACCGCCGTGTTTTATTATAACCGGTATGTTGACGGTTGACTATATCAGAAGTTTAAGCCAGAGAGGAAATAGAATTCAAGTCGGGACTAACGCTTCCCTTTACTGCAACTGGAGTTTTACTATATGCGGAGTTACTATAACGGGGTTCTACTATTACTTATGTCTTGGAGTGTGGCAGACACGCAACAGGTTGCAAATACGGTGTCGACAAGATCTGCGTACGGCACCGGACGAAGCGCACGACCCGGGGAGGCCCCCAGGTACGCCGTGGCCGCTCGACGTTCGGCTGGAAACGGACCTCGAGGCAACGTTCCACGAAATACTTGGCCAAAGCAAACCCCGAAAAGCTGCTTACTGGACGGCTGGAAAGAGCAACTCTGGCCACCGTTGACCCCGGTCAGACTCGAGCGCCCAAGATACCGCAGGTTACAACTACCGAGACGGGAATAAAGGTGTTCCAGCCCAATGAGCGCGATCGCGAGTACATGCACTTTTCTATGCACGAACAAAATCATTTTGTTTTTAATCCGCGTATATGCACACCAAAAAAAAAATTGCGCCAAAATTTCAACCAAAAAAGTGAGTGGCCCATACACCCATTTATACGGTATCACTCAAAAGGCTCATACCTGGTCCTGATTAGCTTTATTTTGCGAGAAAACGCAGGCACTGTGCATTATATAAAGGAAAACTTGAGAAGCAGCTGAACTACTTTGGTGCACTGCAACAAAACTAACATGCCTAATGTATTCTCAGCTTTCTTTTTCCATTTCTCTGTCCCCCTCCTTTTCATTCCTTCTCTCGGGACTAACGACGTCGGTGCTTGCGGTTTTGTTCTCCAGTCTCGTCTTTACACCTCTGCCTCGTACGGGACGCTAGACGAGATTACACCCTCAAACGAAAGATTGTCCTTGGGTTCTAAAAACCCAGGCACAAGTGGCTGCAAAGAGAGGTCAGATGCTATCCCAAGTTTACACCTCCATACTTCATTTTCCGCTAACAGCTCCTCGGGTGTTTTGGAAGGTGTCTCTTTCAAAGGCCTGTTTTCCAGCAGGCGCTCAGTGCCCACCGGTGTGCCTTGGCCGCGTGTGCACATTCGTGGCTCACGAGAAGCGTCATCCAAGGTGGGACGCTAGCGCCAGAAACAGGACAACTCCTCCCAGGTGTTCTTATCCTGTTGGCAAGTATTTCCTTCAGCTAGAGCTAATTACCAATTATAATGAATGACAGTCTATTATACATATTGAAATACTTGTGAACTAGAAAAAATTAATTATAAAAGAATTATAAATAATTAGCATCATTGATGAAGAATTATTAATAAACCAATTATTACTAATAAGTATTACCGTTGAAGGTGCACTAAAGATATTTCGGAGATAGTCTGTTTTTGGTGACAACTCATTTTACGGGATCTTAGCATCCCAGGAACCGAAACATTATGCTCGTGCAATGTCTATTTCCCTACTAAAAATGTGATCAAAGTTCGTGCCACGCCCCTTTCCGAGCGGAAAAATCTGGAGCACAAAATCCAGCGGTAGCGCCGCCGGCGTGACGACGGGCGCGCGTCAGTCAATTGCAAGCTGCCTTTCTGAAAGAGGTGAATCGCGACTGGCTAACACGTGCCCGTCGTCACACCGCCGGCGCCTCCGCTGGATTCTGTGCTCCATATTTTTCCGCTCAGAAAGGGGCGTGGCACGAACTTCAATCGCATATTTAGTAGGGAAACAGACGTCGCACGAGCATAATTTTTTTTATTTCTAGGATGCTTGGAGCCCGTAAGATAAGTTATCACCAAGAACAGACGATTTCAGAAACGTCTTTAGAGCACCTTTCATAACCATTAACGATTGACTGATCGCAGATGGCTAATTATAATAGACGTATCAATTTACGCTGCCACGGCATCCGCACGACGGTTTTTCGCGACATCCCTTTGTACCGCTACGCTCGCGTTGAAGGGAACCAGCCCCCTCGAAGCAACCCGCGTTAAAAAGGCCGTTGAGTGACGCGATCCGCTCACCCACGGCGCTGTCCGAGCCGGGGTCCCTGGCCTCGAGGAAGGCCCTGGGCAGGGCCTGCGCCAGCTCCCTGCGCTGGGCGGCCACCAGGTGGCGGAAGGCGAGCTGCACGGCCTCTGTGAGCAGGTCCTGGGCATCCAGGGTGTAGGCCGACAGGTGTCGGTCCTGGCGCAGGAAGTGCAGCAGCTCCGAGGCATTGGCCAGCCACAGGGCCAGGGGCCCCGGGTCCGAGGAGCGCCGCTCCACCGTGGACCGCACCAGGGCCCCCAGGTGGTTGGCCAGGGCCGTCAGGCGCTGGGCCCGCTCGGCCGGGCTGATCTCCGGCCGGAAGTGGGTGGATGCCCGGTAGCGGCAGGCCATGTACAGCGTGTACGTTGGCGCCAGCTTGAACTGCACCCCGGCCCAGTCCAGCTGCCCCACCACCGCCTCCAGGAACACCGCCTCGTCTGCGCAGGGAGGCCACTCTCTTCGGCTGCCCGCACCATTTACTCATCGCAACTGCAGGTATGCATCGTACGAGGTCGTGCCTGCCTCTCGCGATTCACGAGGCGCCCAACGCGATCGCCGTCTTCCGCTTTCTTGGCCTCGTGCTTCGTTCGCCGGCTCGCTCGCTGCGCGTGTTTTTCTTTGTACCCTAATTACTTCTGAACTTACGAGAACATTGAGGTTTCGAAATGCGCATTCTTGAAATAAGCGTTGTTTGTGCTGCGCACGATTACTAAAGATGTACATCGGTGGTGTTCGTTGCGTGTACATAGGCAACAAACTTCAGGATTGTAAAACATTGTTCCACGGGAATTTCTTCTTGGAAACGGGGAACTAATTCCAATTTTGAGTTCACTGTATCTCCGTTGCAGCCCTGCTAGATGCATGCAGCAAAATGGGCACCTTTTCTAGCTTTTTCTTAACCTTTCCCGCTTGCCCGCCGAGACATCCCTTTTTTTAACTTTGGGCGGCAGGAGGGGAGGGCAACGACTCAGGATATTACGGTAGTTGCGCATCAATGGGTGGTTTGGGCCCGCTAAAATAATGCTTAAACGGAAAAAAATTCTTCGCCAACGTTGAAGCGGGGTCAAGAAAATTCGGACGCTCGCGAAACCCACTGTGACAGTCCGTCGGTCCAGCATTGGCGCCGACGAAGACAACGGGGTCACTTTTGACACGAGTCCAACGGCACGAGCAAATAAAGGGAATTCTTTCATTTAAGCTCACAGTCAGTTGCAACATCTTTTGCTTCCTCAACAATGAATGCACTACACCCCAGGCACGTAGCCAGGATTTTGATTCGGGGGGGCCTGCCCATGACAAAATGCTGTACCAGGGGGAGGGGGGAGAGGAGGCCCCAGCAAAATGGAAGATTTCGGGGGGGGGGGGGCAGGCCCCATTGGCCCCTTCCCTGGCTACGTGCCTGCTACACCCACAAAGCTACTCGGGGAACCCAGGAACCCGGTTTAGGAATCCGCGCTCTAGACGAATTGCGGGGTACTCACGCTCCTCCCAGAACTCAAGCACGGCCGGCAGGATGGGGTCCCCCCTCCGGACGTCCCCCCCGGGCGGGGGGCCAGCGTCCTCCGTGCGATGCGAGTGGACCGAAGCCGTATCCCCGGCGTCGGGGGGGCCCTCGTACGCCGACGCTGGGTCCTCCTCCCCGACCAGTCTGCAGGAATAACCCTCTTCAGTGTGGGGCGACCCCCTTAGAGGACGGAGGGGCCGCAAAGGAGCAGGAACGCATCTTCGACGCGTTTAGCGTCCCATAGCACCCACGCATAGAAACTGGTCCCGAAGTGGTGACGGATTATTAGATTTCCTCAAAAATAAACTACAAGAGTTTAAAAATTAAAATTTAATGCGGAGCAGACGAGCTAGGAGTGCAGACCATACAAAAAATTTGTCTTTTCGAGATTGTTCATTGCAACGAGATGCGACGGATGTTGCAAACTATCATTTTTGCCTAGTATGAGCTCCTTTGTGATTAAATAAAGTGGGAATTATTTTAGGTGCGTTGCGGGCAGAAATTGTTTTACGTGCAAGATATGCACCAGGCGAGGATTATCTCTGGAAAAACTTTTTTTCCACTTAAAGTTTGCTCCTGCTAACCATACGCCGGCCGGATGCGATCCTCAGTCTGGAAAATATGGTATGTCACACAAGTCGGCCTGTCACGCCGTCGGACGACGTGACACGTCTGTCGCGTAAGTTCCGGCCCAAAAAGAGGAGTAAAAGCGAGTGTCGCCGTCGTAGCGGCATCCCAACTCCAACTCGTGGCAGCCGAATTTCCTGACTGCCGCGCCGCAATCCGATTTTCGACGGAACAAGCTTCTGCCAATTCCGAGCCTGCTGCCGTTGCGCCACCACTAGGATCGTGGAAGACAACGGCACCCCCTGCGGGCGCAACGTCGTCAAGCAGGAATCGAGGAACCGCAAACGAGGACGCGGTAAACACTCCGGTCAAAGATGCATTCCAGAAACCATGACCACCACACCAGCACGTTGCGCGGGTACGGAGCACGACGCGGTTAGCTCTAACGAGCGATTGCCATTTATTTTTTTTATTTTTAGAATTTAAAAGTTTTTTTAAAACTAGCAATACAGTTCATTTTTCGTTATCGACGAAAGAATTTCAACGAATGTCACTTTTTCTCGATGTTACGAAGAGTCGACGGCGATTGCAACCAACCCGTGCACGAGGCACGCTACATCCTCGCCTGATATGCCATCCGCATCTGTTGTCCAACGAGGGCTCGGTCAGAAATGGTGTTTCAGTGGGACCAACCGAGCGGCGACACCTTGCGTACCACTAGGATGTACTGCACTGACCTCGGCGGTCACAGCAACCGGCCCATCGTAAGCGGCTGCGATGCAACTTTAAACGGTTGCTCTTAATCACCCGTCTCACTAACTTTTGAATCGAGGCAGGTGCAAATAACTGCCGCGTTGAGACCGACGTGCATCCCAATATAGTGGGGCGAGCACCGCGAGTGCAATTCGGCGTAGCGATCGTGCCGCCGGCGGCTGGAACGCCGGGGTGAGAACCACTGGGGCACGCGAGTTTGGTGCCAAGACGCGAAAGCACGGAGCAGTGTCGAGACGTGACCCACCTCTCTGCGTACTCGGGGGGATAGCCGCCGTCCCGGGCAACCATGCTGGGAACATTCTGCATTAGACACACAAGGGCCAGCATGAAACACACCTCCCTGAAAACAGCGTGTGGTACACGAGAATGGTGGATTACAGTGCAAAGTGGAACATGCTTCCTCCAATGCATTTTGAGGGATACTTTTGAGGAAGGGTACATGCAAAACACAACGCATTCATCGGTGTACCAAAAAAAAAAAAAAAAAAACCATTAGTAACTTTTAAAATTTTCAGCATCTGGTCGCATCTTATGGCTGGAATGCTGCACGTAAACACCTTGATTTCATGTTAGGCCTAGAGACTTCTCACGGTAATGCCCATGGATGCTACCGAGCTGTCCCAACTGGTGAACAGGGCCAGACTGGCAGCGCGGGACCATGGCATCCTGGACTGGGGCAGCCACCCACCTGGGGGGGGACGACCCACAAGCTTTCGTCTTCTCAAGTTACAATAAAGTTTATTCCTCCTCTTTTTGAGACGTAGTTGTTTTATTGATTTTAAGTGAAGATAGCTGTGAAACGCATCCTGGCCGCATCCCATTTTCAATCGACAATTCTCTCCTCATTCACTTGATCTCAATTTTTGGAGGGCAGCGCCTGCCGTTAGCAAGGCTTGCCTATTCAACGACCACATTACTCCACCTTCTTTGGGAGTACACACAATGGCACTAATCTTGAACACGGCAATGGAGGGTGTACCTCGTGAGGTCGCTGCCCCTAGAGGTGCCACCTGATACAAGTTAATCGCGGGTGCAGGTACACCTGTAGCCGTCCGCACAGCGTGCTTCGACGGTATCAGATAAAACTTTTTTTCTTTCGTTGCTGAAAATAGAACACCACTGACCCCATCAGCTGGGTGGCACCTGTCTACAGAAGTGCCACCGACCACAGCCGCGTATACAGAGGGTTTGGTCAATGGGAGGCGCGAGCAAAGCCAGGACGTGCACCATATGCAGAAAGAGGGCTTGGCATGCTCTCTTGGCCAACCAGAAGCCGAAAAGAATACCCTAGCGGTGGTAGCGAGAAACAGTTTCGGTTGTTTTAATAAGCGCAAAAGAGTTGAATGTAGTAAAGGGGTGTCCAAACAGAATACTACAAAACTCGTGACTCCGACAAATCGTGCGGCGCTCCGCTTCCGGCCGCCGGGAGGAAATTTCCCCTGTCAAATCTGCCGGGGGGAAACGTCCCCCCGGCAAATCTCCCCCTCGCTACCTCCACGGCGACCTTGCTCTGCTCATCACGTGGGTTCGGAGGGCCACTCACACGCTCTGATGGCTGTCGGTCAATCACTCAAGGCCTCTGCCGCTTTGCAAGTCCCGAAAACGGGAAAGGGAAGCGCGCATCGTGTCCAAGGTCGTGTCGTCTTCCAGCAGTTCTGTGGATTGGATCGGATTCCTGTGGCTCTTATGTTCTTAACGTACCTCGTATAGACAAGCAAACCTGATTGGTTAGGAGCTTAATAAAATAAAATATAGATTCTTAAGTTCTCAGTGTTTATACATACAACTAAAAGTCTCACCGTCGCGCATTGCGCTTTATTTTATTTTTTCGAGCTACGAACGTGGATTTTGACAAAGAAAGCTGAGCCGGGGCGGCAGAGACGTGCGCTTCGACGCAGGAATCTCCCTAATCCACCCGAAGCCGGACCTCTTTGGCCTTCCGGCGACGGTGGAAGCGAGGTCGGCGACTTCGTGAGCCGTGGGAGATACAGTAGCAGGCACACCATTGGCAAGTGGCGTGTGACGTCAAGTCTGACGACCACCGGCTTCAAAGAAGAAAGTGGAGGAGGCGAGGCGGAAAGTCGTGAATTTGGCTTGGCCGGTGTCCAAACAGACATACGACCGACGACTATCGGACGCTTCGATGTTGACGATTTTTGCAGGAGTCGTGTGGCCTGACGATTTTTGTAGTAGCCTGTTCGGACAGGCCTTAACTTTTCATGGTTGAAAATAGGGTTCACGTGATGTTTCGATCATGATCAAGCAGAAAGATGTAAGAAACGAATGCGCTGCTCAAACTCGTTTTTGCTCGGACAGGGTGTGACCACTGGACGGCAGATTCCCGGCCCTCGGCGCTTGGCGTACGGATTATGTCGATCATTCCGCTAGTCGCACTCTTCCACCATGATTTTGGATGACCATGACTGAAACATCATGTGCACCATATTTTTAGTCACAGAGAGTTACTCCGATGCACTTATCGAGTTTGTTTCTCGTGACCACCGCCAGGTATTATTTCCGGCTTCTGGTTGGCCACATTCGAATTTGTGAAGACGCCCTGAAACACGCCCAGCCCGCTTTCGACCAATGGCGCCTCCTCATTTGTCTCCTATACTTCCCAACGAATGGCCAAACTCTCTACGTATACGGCTCTGCCACCGACCACCCTGGTTGGGTGGCGCCATCTGCGGGGGAGGCGTACCTGGTGCGGCCGGTGTGCCAGCTCAGGCTCGAGGAAGCGGAAGGTGTGGTGTCGGCCGAAGCGCACCAGGGCCCCGTGCTGCAGGATGGTGGTGTCGTACACCCGGCACCCGTCCAGGTAGATCTCCGCCTCCTGGTGGCTGGGCGTCACCGTCACCACCCCTTCCGTGTGCGCTATCACACAGTGGCGCGGGTGGATGCCCGGCCCCTGCAGCTGCACGCATGCAAACGGGCCGTTTCACCACCGCACGCAGCAGGTTTTAAGCAGATTCGCGTTTTAGCGTGCGAAAGACCCGCGGAAACCCGTTGAGAACTCGCATCTCACGGGAACGAATACCACAAATCGCGGATGCGGCAGATTCAAGTTTTATGGTGCAATGAACACGCAGGAACCCGCCACAAACTTGCCTGTCACGGGAACCGATATCGTGTGCGCAGATCGCGGAAAAAAACGCGGAACTCCGCTTCAAACTCTCATGTCACAGGATCGGATTTCGCAGATCGTGGACGCAGCAGATCCGCATTTCACGATGTATACACGTGGGATCAACTCACATGTTACAGGAGCCCATATCGCGTGCGTAGATTGCGGACAAAAACACAGGAACCCGCTATGAACTTGCTTATTAGATGTACCGGTAGAGCAGATCATGCGGTGGATGCGAAAAATTCCGAACCATTGCCCACCCCCAGATTATTGTCGGACACTGCATGACGTCTGACGGGAATCAGGGAGTGAGCGATGCTTCGGAATTTTTATGTTAGATATTTAGCCAGAAAAACGGGATGGGCAATCTCTCGGGGGCGGCCGTTCTCTCAAAACTTTAGGGTAGTTTTTTTGTTGTTTGTTTTGTCAGGGACACATAAACATTGCTTCATCAATCTATCATTAGAAAAATAATACAACATTCAGCATTTTTCTTCACTAGGTCTGTAGAAGACACGGTGAAAAGTTAATTTTTACAATAACACTGTTCTGAAAAATCATACAAGTGTTATGCCTTCCGTGTTTTCAACCAAGTCTTAAATGATTTTTTTATAAAGGGTGCCGATATTGATACGACGACACCAGTGGAGGCATTATTGCGTCAATACCCTATCTAAGGATCTTCTTTGATTATTAGGTAAGCTAAATATTTACCTATATAACCCTTCCATCATGTCCATTCTTGGTTATGTGCATTATTGCATTGCAATCTTAAAGGGGCACTCAAGCGGTTTTTGGGGAAGCTACTTTTTGGTGCGATGGCATTAAGGAAGTGTCAGTGATTGAGTACCTTCAGTTTTAGAAGCAGAACCGCCTATTAATCACGCAGGAATAAAATATGTGCGGACTCTTTTCTGTTCCTGCGCCGACCAATGAAATTATCGTACAATATGTTTGAGAATTTTGGCGGCCTTTGTAAAGTTTCGCTAAAGAAACAATTTTCAGTTCATTTAGATATGTTGTGCATGATAATTTCACACGACGTAAAATAAAAATAGAATACGCGATACTGCAATTATCGTTACACAAACAGGGGACTATGTTTTCTCCTTGCCTTCCTCCGCGGGGGGTGAATTTCCCGTACCCCCGGGACGCGCGGAAGCGCACATATCTGCACGCGTTGCATGACGGTCGTGCCGGTCGCGGGCCGGTTCCTTCTATCCGCAAACATGGCGTCGGTGGTGATCGTCAACGTGGACGACGTGGTGAAAGCTCATCGTTCTGCGTAAAAGCGCTATCCTTGACTGAATTTTCGTCGTGTGTCGCTATGATAACCCAGCACGTACTAGAAGGGAAGATCCACCTACTCGTGCGGCGATGTCAGTGGCGGCACTCCCAAGACAGCACAAACGCCCGTGCCGTCGTGTTTGTTTACTTCGACTACAGTGGTGCTTTCTAAGCATTTGTGTCCTCGAACATCGCCCGGATTTCTTATTTGGCGCATTTCATGCGTGTGCTCAGGTTCAAGGTATTACTGGTGCGTACCGTATAAAGGATGTGAATTTTCATGCGTTTTCATCACCGGAGAAAAGTGACTAGTGTTAGCAATCCTGAACGCTCGCAACGTCTATCTGATCACGAAATCATATTTCTACGTTGCTATACCGCTGCTAAGATTACATCGTCTTTTATAATCGTAGAAAAGGCGTGTGGCGATATTTGTACTATTGGCAATGTCGTGTATTAGACTCGTGATCGTCCAAGACGGCGTACTGCATCTTTTTCTTTCTTCATCCACTACCCTGCAAGCCTGTCAAGAAAAAAATAATAATAAAGCTTTAGGCTATAGAAAACTGTCTGTCTATATTCTGTTACAGCATTGAGTAGCAGTGCGTCCCCTTTTTAGAGGCGCCGCTGAAACAGCTGACGGCGGCGTATAGAAGCGGTCGCCGTGCTGACGAACCGCTGCGCTTGTTGCAGTGGTTGCAGGTGTGTGTACGTGCGGCGCAGAGCGGTCGTTCCGGTTGCAACGGACGCAGTCGTAGGTAAGCGCTCGTTGCACATGTCTGAACCAGCCTTCCCCCCATCCTCCTGAGGCGAAAGTCAACGTGGCGACATCGTTTGACATCACGTACCAGAGGTAACGCTGCGATGTCAAACGTTGGTTTGGTTACGACTTGCCCCAACCGCAAATCGAAAAACGCCCGAAAAGGTTTGCGTTTCATTGTCCTCAAAACCCGAACACGACTCCGAAGCGCTGCTATCGTCCACATCGCACGTCGGAGTGGCGTCATAGGCAATCATCCCCAGGACGGCTGTCTGCCGAAGAATTTCAACCCCTCACGGTGTCAGGTCCTCGAGCGTAGAAGCTCCGCCATGATCGAAGCTCGAATGACAAAGAAGTTCGGCCGATGCAGCTACCTCGGGATCACTGCGCAACGGAACGTCGTCCAACGCCATTGGCCCGAGATCCTTTTGATAAGCGTGCGATGACCAATGAGAGTGGTTTCGTTTTCGGATGGATCCGAGGTTTGGCAGCCTTCAATTACATTTTTATTAAATAAATAATCACCGTATGACTATACTTTTTGGTTTTTAGGGATACTTAGGGCGTCTAGATTCAGTTGTCATCATCAAAACACAAACTCAAAAACCACTTGAGTGCCCCTTTAAATGATGGATAGAACAGTTGAACGAGACCTTTCACATAGACGGAATGTGGGCAGGGAGATCTCCTTTCAGGAAACTTCGAACACGTCGCATCTTTTTCTGCCTAACCCCAGAAGAATGAGACAATGCCACCTGAAGTGCTCTTTCGTTTCTAGACTAACAAGTTATTTTTACTTTCGCTTTTGCTATTTTTTCTTTTTTGTATTGGTCTCAGGGTTTAGTTATGGTTTGGCGTGGCAGGATGTTTTACTCGTTAGCGCACCGTGATATTGCATAAAAAAAGAACCAGACTTTTCTGAATGAGCGCTCAAAGCTGCTTTTATGAGGCAACAGCGATTACTTGAAAGTTCCGTTGTGGTGGCATCTGCTCCGTGAGCGAACGCAGAAAATAAAATATCGGCTATCCTGGAAATGATTTGTACGAGCAACTAAGCATTTTTTATTATTATTTTGTTTGTATTTTGTATAATAACTGATTCACTGTAACAGTATGTATCGTGCAAATTTGCGGAAAACGTGAGCCCAGTCAATCTATATTTTTGTGGCTGTTTGTCTTTCCTTCCGTCAACATTTAATTCGGGCAATGTCAAATAAGATGTCACTTTATTTGCCTAGAAAGAATGGTTCTGCAGTAAAAAAATTAGTTTTGTGGTAAGTTATGGGACTATTCAATGCAGACAATCAAAACCTGTGCTAGTGTGACGACACTCCCATTTCTCGATCAACATCCAACCAAAACTTGCGAAACACGGACGGAACGGTCGAATGATATTTTTCGCTCCGACAGAACGCGGGCAGATGCAAAGCCAACCTGCACTGTTTCGTTCGTTTCTTTCCACATAATCCATAGTCTCTTATGCCTAATCCCAAAAGAGTGGGACAATGCCACCCTCCAGATCCAGCTCCAAATACGACCGGCCGTAGCGGACGCCACGAGCAGTCGGAGCCAATCGATGGTTGTGAGAGTGTTACGTGAGCTTGGAGAGCGTTTCGCGCGCTACATTCGCGGAGCCGGATTGGCTGAGGCGGCTCGAAGCATCCACCGCGGTCGGACCCGGGGTGAAACTGAGGGTAGGTCCAAGCCTCCAAAGATAAGCCACCGTTGTACAAAGGCAAATATGTTAAATTTTTTTTTTTTTTTTATGGAAAGAAGGCACTTTTTTGCGACTAGCGGAGTACTTGCTGGACGAGAAGGCAGCCCACCCAGTGCCACCTGGAATCGTAAAAACCCCCATCCGACTTAAAGAGAAGCTACGTAGGTTCTTGAAAAAAAATCAATTAGCCTTTCCACTCTCGTGAAGAAGGAAGACCAGTGGAGCTGTACTCGATACACTGTGTGCTTCTTCGTCGTCGTCTGTTTTTCGCGCTGTTTCCTACGATGAATTCCCACCAACGCACCCAACTATCCATTCTTCTATTATAGCTGGAAAGGTTGCCGCCATCTACGAGCGACGGCGGAAACCATACTGGTTGTGTGCTTGCTGCCGTCGCTTATAGATGGCGGTAGCTGTCCAGGTAGGTTTGTGTCGACATACACGGACACAATCCTAGGTAACCTAGCGCTTAACAGCTCCGCTGTAAAATTAGTTAGAAGTGAGTTCTGATATATTTTTGCCCCGTGAACCCAAATACCCGAACCATTTGCTGCGCAAGTATTGTTAAACGCGAGAAAACGTGAAAGACAGTCGCTGTACATGATGTCATCAACGGATCTTTTGGCTGCCCCAGGCTAGGGAGGCGGGGCTTCAGCCCCATTTTTAAATTGCTCTTGTGGCTCTCCGGTGCGTCGCACTGAAACATAATTGTGATGTCTGTTATTCTAAAGGCCAAATGAACGCAATACAAGTGTTTTTTTCTCAAATGCAGAAGTGCCCCATCTTCCTTTTAAAATTCAGCTGCAACATCCTCTCAATGTTACGAAGAGTCGACGCATAAGAGAGAGGAGCGCAGGTTCGGTCGAGATTACGGCGGAGCCCCGTCGACGCATTCCCCGTACCTGGAGACACTGCGTTCCCGAGGGTGCGGAGCCCACTTCAGTCATGTTGAGCAGGATGCGGTGGCGGGGCCCCGGCTGGCCCCCGTCCGGGTGCACGGCCAGCAGGAAGGGCAGCCGGTCGTACAGGCTGCCGCACCGGAAGCCCCCCTGGGGGACGACGCCCTGGGGGACGCCCTGGGGCAGCCCCTGGGGGGACGCCGGGCCCGGGAGCTCCACGCCCCCGTGCGACGACGGCTTCTTCTTGCGCTTGCGCGGCTGGTAGTCCGCCGGACGCCGACGGATGTGGAAGGACAGTGTGCCTGAGGGCGGGGAAAGCCACACGTCGCGCAGTTGCGCTTACGGAGACTGGAGATGATTCCCTCCCGGCGAGAAGGGCGGTTGTCTCGTAAATCTAGTACGCTGGCGTGCGCCGGGCGCAAGAGGTACGGGGTAAATTGAACGCAGCCGTGTTTTCCTCTTCCGTTATGAACGCGCATAATCCGAGACTGTTGGATCATAGTGAAAACAACCTTGAGACTAGGAACAAAAAAAAAAAAGGGAACAAACACAAGACAAGGTTTTTTCGCTATGATCATTTACCAGCTAGCCTGCACAGTAACCATTATTATTGTTAAGATGCCGGCCATATAACACATTTTGCGTAAAAACAAACTTGCTTTCCCGACACAATTGGGTGACGAGGCCGATCAACCGGCCTTCTTTCTTTATGCACTTGCCATTGGAGCCTCTAAATAAAGAACTACTCAATGGGAATCTGCAGGGCGTACCCTTGAGGCGGTTGTGCTGCCTCTCGATGGCCAGGGGGCAGTCGTCGTCATCCAGGATGTACTCCTTGACCCCCTGGATGGACCCCAAGGGCCCCATGCCACCTCCGGGCTGGCCGGGGTGGTCAAGGGGAGACGCCTCCCCGGGGGATACCGGGGGAAGCAGCACCTGCACCCGGAGGGACGTACACCTCAAAATTGATTCAAAGCTCGCAGAACTTCTGGGGGATGTCGTGAGAAAGTTTCATTCCTATAGACCAAACTCGGCTTTGACATCACGTCACTCTGATGGCGCTGCCAGTGACACGGTGCGTGCGCAGACACTTCGCCTCCACGAATTCGGTGTCTTCACACGCGCAGTGCCCAGACCTGGTGTGGGCAGACGCCAGCTCGTTTGTAAACAACGCATGGTCCTCTAACTAAATTACATTTTCTGGAAGAAATTATTTTCAACGTGCCGGCACCATCTTGAGTGAGACGTCTTTCACTTTCAAACTTATTGCTCTATTTCATCCTGCCATAAAATGTTGGTTCAGGAGAGCTTTTCTTTTTTTCAAGAGCTCTCATCGACAAAGTGTCTCTGCAGTAAACACACCTTGTCAATGAGCAGGACGATCAAACACGTGTCTGACAAGAAGATGAAGACGAAACTATGTTGTCAACACTGCAGCTCGGGCGAGTTGATTGAAAGAGTTACCAAGCTCTGTGTGTGCCAATTGTGCGCTGTGAAGTCAGTAGTATGACACTGTTTGTACCAAAGCAAACCAATTCAGCACCAAGTGTACATGCTAAGTGAATGAGAACCACATTCAATCAGCACTTTTCTTCTATACCGTCTTTTTACTATGCATGCATAGAAAGAAAGGAGGACTAACACCTGTTCAGTGCTGCCACAAAAAGTATGGGTGCACGAAGGAATGCCCTTGGTTAGGGTAGAATCTACGGTGGACAATACCGTCACCTCTCCAGCACCCCTTCAAAGGCAGACACCTCCCTTTCCCCTCCCCCACGAGCCTGACCCCTCCTTTTCATCTCCCCACCCTCGCAATTCGTACGTCTGCCTAGCACTAAAAAAATTAGACAGCCTCACAAGGGTTCCTCTGGTCTGATTCTGGACGCTCCAGGTCTAACCCATTGCACCGAAGTATAGCGTGCATCGAGCGCTGCCTCCCCATCGATCACCGTGATCATCACAGTTGCCCCAACTGTTTGTGCAACATAACCCGTGCTGCTTTTGTGCCAATCAATGCCTAATCGCCATTGTTGTCCTCACCTGCACGAGGCAGTAGTGCAGGGGCTCCTCCTGGTCCAGGCCGTACTTGTCCAGGATCTCCTTGACCACGTGCGAGGCCGTGTCCGTCGTGGACAAGAGCAGCGTCTTGTACGGCACGTCCCGGTTGAGAGACTCCCCGAAGATGCGCAGCGTGCCCCCTGTCCAGTCCCCCACCCAGAGAGACGTCAAAGTCGGCCATCTCGAAGCGTACGAGTGCACCGCATTTTCTCGTTCAAAAGACAATGCACGAACTACGCGATTTGCCACAAGCTCAAGCCCGTCAAATGGACGTGCACATTCTACTTTGACAGCATTCGGCCTGTGAGAGAACTTTTTTCTCTGCCGTCTCTAGGGCTGCGTTTCTAAGGCTTCAAGACATGGATCCCCAGTCTGATGGCCGAAGAAAGCATTCACCCAAAAACTGGCACCAGTATTTTTTATTTTTATTTTTTTGAGAATGAATTAGCATTTGTGTGTATCTAAGTGTCTTATTCGTCCTCGTCTAAAAGTGCTACCATGCCCTTGAGATCCCAATACCAACCAGCCCACCATTCTGCATTGAATGAACAGGTTACACGGGCCCAGGTACTATCCCCAACTGATGGGGGTTTGTGCCAGAGTAGCACGAAAAAGCTTGGCACCCCTAAGGCACTTCCCGTCAAGAAAGAGAGCTTCGCACATTTTGAGCGAGCACTTTCCTTTCAAAACAGAGACCTTTGAAATGATTCAGTAGGCTTATGTGAACAAGCAGGGGATTGTGCCAAGTGTTTTGAGTGGCACTCACCATTCAAGAATGGCAGAACATCGCTGAAAGGCAAAGAGAGGTTGGAGAACGTAGCCCTACCCCACCTCATCTTCCAGCGATGTTCAGCCATTCTTGAAGCGCAAGTACCACTCAAAACACTTCACACAATTCACCGTTTTTTTACATAAGCCTGCTGGATCATTTCGAATGTCTGTTTTAGATTTGCTAAGTTTGACAAAGAATTGTTCACTCTCGCTCTGGTTTGCAGTCTATGGTGGAATCGCCATTGTACTGGTGCACATGGTCTCAAAACTCGCATAGCGCAGCTTCCATTGTTCACAGAATGACGCCGCTTGGCATAATGAGACGCGAAAGTCCCCGCCTTCTATTGGTGCATGCGCATCACTGTGCTGTCCTCTCTTTTTATGCTATCAGCCTCGGAACATTTTGATCGCACCTCGTACGTGTGGCGTAAGGCAATGTCGGAAAATTCACCTCGTCCCTCACTCCGACACCTGCAAGCTCAAAAACTTCATTTTATTTGCGTCGCTTTGAGCTGCGAGGAATGCGGGAATGGTGTCGCCTTTGTCCTTGAACAAACGTTGGCACTGTGCCCTGCTCCCTGACGGACGGGGCCCGTAGCTGTATGCAGACGCAATAAACAAAAAATCGCCTCGCTTAGACATTCCCTTAAATGCAACGAACGTGCAACAGCGCTCGACGGGGTTTTTACTAAGCAGCTCTTGCAATCGGAATCGGAATGAAATGAATGTGACAGGCGGCGAAGGAATTGTAAATGCATAAAGGACTTCTCATCTTTTTCGTTCATGCAGCTCTTCTTTGGGGGCCTTATTTTCTGCGAAATGCCGCTCCACAAACAACCTGGCCGTGAACTGCCGCTGCGCCAACTACATTACTAATACGTAATGTAGTTGTGCCAGAGTAGCACGATGCAATGCCCGAAAGGGCGCTTAGAGGTATATTAAATAAATAAATAAAATAGTTCCTATTTCGCTTCACAGCCCGTTTCGGGGGAGGAGAAAGAGCCGGGGAGTGTTAGCACACCGCTTACCCCGCCATCTATTGGGTAGCCCTGGAGCACTTCCCACTAGTGTATGACTAAACTTAAATTTTCAAAGTATTTGCGACGCCAAATCTACGCACTATCTTCTAACACTTTCAAGAATCATATAAAGCCCACGATGAAACAATGATCCGTCAAAAACTATAAAAATATACGCGCCGGTCAGAGGTGATCCCGGCCTACCCGACTGATGGCACCGGCGTGCCCGGGGGTCGCGAGAGATTGCAACGCGTTCCGTCGCGGGCGAACGCAAACGTGCGGACGAGCCCTTGGGCCCGAAGCAGACTGCGAACGACTCGCCACACCAGCATGCCTAGATTGCTCAGCGCTTCAGAGTGCTCCGTCGGGGTTGCATGTATTATGGGGCGCGCTCGCGGCGCAAACTGCGAGGAAGCGACCCATTGCGCCGATCATCCGCAAGCATCTCCGCCCACTCTACTCCTCGCCAGGCGACTATGCAACGCGTGCGACCGATTGCACCGGGAAGCGTCCTCCATTAAATTACGAACGCTCTCCGCGGCTCGAGTCGTTCTCTCTTAAACCTAGGCCCTCCATGCCCCGCCCAGGGCGATGGCACCCCTACCCACCGGCAAGGTGCGTAGTTGGGCAAGTCAGTGCATAAAAATTTATGAAAAATTGCTAGGCAATTGTGTTGCATTCGTTAAATGTTCTAGTCATCACAAACATTGAGTGATACTCCGCGTTTGCAGACGCCTACGCTCAAGGCACCCTTCATCAGATAGTTTGACCCATACCATGTACAGTGGATAGTAGTTCCTAGAAAAAAGCGATACTACCGCTAACCGGACTGATGAGCTTGGCGATCTTCCCGAGCCTTTCATACCCTCCTCGCCGCCCTTCTGGTCACATGACCTTCCCGTCAACCAATCAGTGTAGAGCCTCGTGGCCAAGCTTTTATCCAGGCTTTGCTTTTGGGCTTCACGAAATTCCGAATACTTAGCCAACGCCGCAAAACAGACGCAGGGCCAGGTGGAAGCTCGCAGAACTATATGCCGGCTCGTAGGGCAACTCCACACCACTAGATCTAACCTAAGACCCTCGGCTACCTCGTCACACTTCGCTCGCGCAACTTATCCTCTGGCAGAAAATGCGACTCGCTCGATCTGCGCCACAGGCAACCTATATTCCACCGTACCAGTGCATGGTGGTTCATCCGTACGTCCATTTACATTCGAGCACTGCGCTTGTCTGTGTCTTCCACTTGTCCCCGTGTCTTTCTTGCCCCGTTCTATCCACTCATTCCACCCACCGGCCTCGGGGCTGCCCTCCTGGCGGAACTGCTGCAGCTTGCGCTCCAGCTTCTGCTGACGCCGCCGCCGCATCACCGCCTCCGGGTTCGAGATGGACCGGGTGAAGCTCGTCTCCGGCAGCTCCGTATACAGCTTCTCCGCTATGCCGTCGCGACCCGCAGCCTGCGTCCATTTGTCAACCGACCAGTCAGTTGTGGCACTGCCAACACAGCCCTCGTTTCCCGGCATGCGGACCCACGCAACACGCTCCTATTTCACCGTCGGATGTCGACGGGAGGCAATGGTAAAAGCTCGACAAAAGAAACCTTAATCTCGATTCGGACAAAAAAGATTATCGCCTCGTTTTGGGCATGTGCCAAGAGTGAATTAGAGGTTGAAATTAAATCTTTGGCGGATCACGATTTTAATAGAATAATTCCTAACGGAGCGGTGTAGAGTCGTAAGTCATGCCCTGGGTTTTGTGATTCAAGCGTTCAAGGGTTCATTTTCCTGGGAATTCAAGGGGAGTTTCTCCGGTGTTTATTTTTCTCTACAGATTTTCTGTTTTCCGGTATCGATTCCCGGTTCCAGACAGAAAATCTGGGTTTATCTGGGCTTACGTCGAAGAAAACGGAGCAAGGGCATGGAATTCCCAGACATCCAAAAAACGTTAAAGGGACAATGAAGACGATTTTATTTAATTTTTTTGAATGGTGTTTTTATGCTTCTTGGGAACATAGCATGGTGCCCAATTTTTTGTAGACATTTGTGACGCATATTTCTGAGCCTACGAAAGAAGTAAAGAAACCGAAACTGAACAATCTCCATTCTCGTTTCTGTGCCTCCGAAAACGGAGGTGACGTCAAGTGTGAATAGTCGGTATCGGTAGTATTTAGGAGATCGAGACTCTGGTAACCGCGGTGGGTTATAGCAGCGCGGTGGCACGGTTGTTTCGCCGAATCTGTCAACATGGACGGCAATGCCGCTCTCGCGAGCGAGTTCGAGCTTCCAATCACTGACCGAACACCAACGGAACGGGAGTATGTGTGTGACGGACCCGACGGAGACCGCCCAGCCGGCAATGAGCGGCCCGCACGCCGAAGGACGGACGCTAGGGAGATGCCGAGGGGAAAGCGGTAGCGATCCGGCCGTTCCGGGATCCGGTTCCTCCGCGGACGTCCTCTTTTCATCGTCAAAGAACACGAACAGCAACCCACACGTGAAAACTAGCGTCGCCCGAACGAATACTGGTCTTCAGTCGACCGTTAGAACAGCCATCTACAGCTACCATCTTGCAGAATCCTTCGAGTGCCGTGTTCTTTTTCTATTTTATTTTGTTTGCCCATAGTTGCTCGTTGCCCGTTTCGCGTCCAGCGTAGCAAAGAAAAAAACAATTATGCTGCTTTATTTATGGTTTAGTAATCATTTCCAGTCCGATTTATACTTTTCGTGGTTATTCAAGCGGAAATTAGAACAGTATTCCTAAAAATCGCGAATCAAAACGTGACCGAGGGCACGTTTCTCGTTTCGACCAATCGCTGACGCGTGTCTTGTGGCGTCGCGCTTCTTGGCCCCGCATCAGTCACGTGAGCTCCGCTTCTCCTGGCTTCTCCCGCAACTCTCGGGGCGTCGCCCCAGTCGATCCCGGTGCGATTATTACCGCGTCTGTTTAATTGATTTGCGCGGCACACAAGCGCCGGTTTCGGCTGAAATTTGGGCAACGTGGCCTGAGACGTGCCTGGAACCCAGTTCAATCGCCAAAAAGATGTCCGAAATTGCCTTCATTGTCCCTTTAAGTGCGACCCATACACTTGAGAAACGTCCCCGTACCGATAAGAGAGGAAAACGACACAAAGTGTGCGGTTCCGAAGAAAAAAGCAACCCTGCAGAAAGTTCAGTAAGGGCCTCTTTCCGGATCGGGAGAAAGCAAAGTTGTAGACAAAAGATTGTTCCTGCAAAGCTCGGTTCCTTTTTGCATTCAATGACGGCTCAAATTCAGGGATTTCTGGTTTTCCCCGATTTCGATTAAACACAATTGGGGGTTGATGTTCGGGGAATACTGAAAACACGAAATGCTAGTCGTAACCCCTCTCGTCGACAACATCTTACAGAAATAATAAATTTGGGGTCATTAATATTAAAGCAAAATCTTTAATCGGAAAAAGCGTTTTTCAATTTATGGTTGTTTGTTCACATTTTTTCTTCCGGCCAACTTGTTCAGCAGGAAAGGGTTTCTTTTTCCTGGCATTCACCAGCTCCCCAAAAAAAACTGAATTCAAAGAGGAGTGAGAGTTAAGTGAGTCAATTTTGGGGCCCACTGCTCCGCAGTCGACGAGATTGCAACATCAGCAGGGCAGATATTGAACTCAAGTGCTGCGTCGGCTTTCGGCCGCAATTCGTGCTCTCGCCCGCCGAACACAAGTCTCTGTTGGATGCTGACTCGGCATCTGCAACAATTGGCGCGCCGTGCCGGCCTCCCGGCAGGCGACATAGAAAATCCGCTACCGAGGTGCTACTTAAGAGCCTTGGTCAATACCATGTGGAAGACAAGGCCCGCACCTTCCCTTCCAGACGTCCCCCGCTAGTGGATTCACGCGGTGCCACCTGGATCGCGTCCCGCAAAAACCGCGATGCTAGCATACGGCAACACCGAGACGCATGTGCCTGCCGCTTCGCTCGGGGCGGGTCGGGAATCCACTAACGACGACGTCGTGCGCAGACCTTGCCTTCTAGGCGGTATTGGCTCGGACCACGAAGCCGAAACGGGCAGACTAGAGTCTACGCTCGCACCCCACAGCCCTCTCTCACCGCCTCCTTCTTGTCCCGCTTCTTCTTGTCCCGCTTCTCGCGCTTGGAGAGCTTGCGGCCGAAGCGGAGGGACTCCCCCTGCAGGGAGGGCAGCCGGGACTTCTCGTCCATGCGACGGAAGAGGAAGCGGCCCTCCCGGTCGTCCTTGTGCCAGTTCAGTTGCACCAGCAGGGGCTTCTCCTCCCCGCCCAGCTTGCGCTCCTCTGCACCACAAGACGGGCTCAGAGACGCACTGACAACACGTTCGGCGGAACGGACCTCCGCATCTTCCGCTACGGTGCCTGGAACGCGCCTCCGACCAATGCGCTTAGCGTCTTACTCGTGCATCTAAAGTGGTCCCTGAGTGGCAATCGATGTCGCAAAAGCCGTCGTGCTGTCGGATGTCGCAATCCTAATAATTAGATGCGTAAGTTCCGGCAAAAAGTATGAGTGAATGCGAGTGTGGCCGTCGTTGCGGCGTCCCTGATTCCTAGACACCGAAGCTTCAGTGGACTGTCAGGCTGCAGAGCAACCTGCAGCGGAACGGGCGCCGCGGGACATAGACCCGAGCAAGAGATGCTCCGCATCTAAAACAGCAATACCTCGCTAGTGTCCCTACAGGTGTTCTAGAAATGGTCTGTTGTGCCACGCTGTCCCTCAATGTTCTGCTCAACCTACCTCTCAGCGAACAATTCAGACAGCAGTGCACATATCAAAAATCATGAAAGACAGCCCACCTAACATCAAGAGCAAATCAGGTGAAAATATGGAGTGGGCTCACTTTCGGTGCACAATCAAGAAAAGTTTTAAAAAATTGCTATATTTAGGTAATGTCCCTTTCAAGCTTGTTATGGTGGCGAGGGGCGGCAAAGCAAAGACGACCACCTTAAAATACCGAGCAAGCGCCCACTCAAAATTTGAAGATAATCGCGAAAAAATAGGGGATGGGCACATGTGAGGTCATCAATTTTACATTTATGTGTACTGTGCACATTTTTTTCAGGTGCTTCAAATTTTGGGGGCGGCCCTTTGTGCGGATGCATGGTATTCTGCAGTACTTCCCAGTCAGCAACGTTCGCTTATATCCCGCCCTAGCGAACTAGTCGCATTTACGTCGAGGCCATCATTGATCCCAACACTAGGATTACTAGGAGTGGGCCATCTTTCGGTGGTTAAAAAATATAGCAAATCCGGCCAAAAATAGGGGGCGGGCTATCTTACGGGGGCGGGGCATATCTCGAGATTTTACGGTGGGTGAACGTGAAAAAAGCGAGGTGGAAGATGCTCCTGCCAACACACTGTCCAAGAAGCCTACGCGGATTCCAATGCCACTATCCGATAGCATGCATAACAGAACAGAAACTTGCATTTCCTAAATGTGTCAATAAATGGCAAACTCACAAAGATACAGAGCAACACTGTTGTTACAACTACTACAAGAGTCAGCACCGTACCCTGCTTTAGGAATGTTGGCCAGTGCTTCTAACATGGTCAGTGTCTGTATCACTGGACAATCCGGGAACAATTAGGTTTTTTTAAGTAAGCTTAACAATATGGGAGTTGTCAGGTTGCATTTCTTGCTCGAAGTAATAAAAAGCTTGTATTAATTGTCCGCAGAGATGATTGGCATGACCGAAAATTGCTTTCGTGAAGTTAATATAATTTTAGCTGGTGTTTCAGATTGAGATTATGTAGCTTCGGTGACAATCCTTGAACATCAATAGCAAAACATTTTTTTTATGTCTTCAAGTAGCTTTAAAAATTAGTTGGGAGCAGTAACATTTGGTTAAACTTGGTTAAGTTGCAAATTTCCGCTAAAATTGGTCTTTACTCGAGACTGCAGAAGTCAAGTAATTAAGAAGAGGGACCCAGTTACCTGGTAGAGGTCACCAGGCAAGTGGACACCACATATGGATTGTTATACTTCATTTCGGCATAACTTGTCAGGGGGCAAAACACGCGACACCCCTTTGAAATGCGCTCTGAAGGTACATTGTCACGTGCCTCGCTTCAACGTTTTGACTGGCTCGCTGGAGACATAGCTTTTGCAGATTGCCAAGCTAAGCTCAAACGCAGCATAGTGTCATGCTCTGGTGGCCTCGTACAGTCACACCAATTTCACTTCACAGTCCAATTTCAAGATGCGGCAGGAAGCTGACACGGGTTCACTAATGTGCCTATGCGGGAAGACTAGAAGTCCACTGAAGATGGAAATGGGGGTTTGCGAAACAGTCCAGCAGAACACACAAGACACACAAATTTCATGGACAAAAGATAACTCCCACTTCTGCTATGTGAAACAAACATGCATATAAGGTGCAAGCAAGAGCTAGCTAGTGCAACGACCCGAGCACAGCGAAAAAAATTGGGAAAGGGCTTTCATAGAATGTGTTTCAAGGGCCCTATTGTTGTTCAAGATGGTGTCCTCCCTCGGGGGCGGATTTGGGGGTGAGAGGGAGGGAGGGGGGGGGGGGGTGACTATTCCCCCTTTAAGCCCCCCCCCCAAGGTCAACTTTTTGTTTAATGAAAAAATTGTTATCCATTAGTAAAAAGTTCCGTTTTCGGTGACTTATCAAATATTAAGTCAGCAAAATAGACTTGTGCAACATTTTGGCCGTAACATCCTTTTTCAGCAGATCCCCGCACCCTGCCCCTGCCACCCTGCCCCTGCCCCCCTCCCCTCCCCCTCCCCCCCCCCCCCCCCAACCCGAGCCATAAATCAACCCCCGTCCTCACTGTCTTTCTCTCACAGACCAACCCACCCTGATCTGTGAGCAAAGACGCACAAACCACGGCAGCTTGCCGCAAGCGGGACAGCAAAAAGGACGCCAAAACAAATGTCCGGCCTGCCTGCCGGCCTCCGAGCAGCACCTACCTCCGTTCTCGTGGATCTCGTAGAGGGCATAGTCCGTGTAGTCCGGGATGGAGAGCATGCGGATGTCGGGACGAAACTTCTCGATGAGCGTGCAGACCACGTCGTGCACCGAGGCCGTGCTGGAAACGCGGATGCACTTGGTCACCACCTTCTGGTCCGCATCTTGGAAGTAGAACCGCATCACCCCGTGGAACTCCAAGTCCTGAAAGGCAAGTGTTCCTCTCTGCACTCTGCCTGCTCAAGAGTTCATTCTGCCAAGGCAGCAAAACAAACTCTTGAGCAGGTTTAAAAGAGTGGACGAGCCCCTCCAAAAAGGCTCTCTGCCCGCCACCATTGGCTGTTTCCTCCTCTCCAGCTCTGCTCAAGGGGAAAGAGTGGAGGGCTTTGTCGGAGTAGCTTGTCTCACTATACTTCACCTGCAACAACCACGGACAAGGACGAGTAGAAGAAAACAGGGCAAGCGCTGGCTAAACACAGCACTTGCCCTGCACCATTCTTCTATCTGTCCTCGTCCGTAGTGCCATTTGTGTCTTTGCCAGTTTCGGCAGTCTACAGTTGGCCCATCCTATCTCAAACCGGGGTAGAAGCTCCCTCCAACTGTCGGCAAACGCTCGCCCAGCACTCAACCTGGACCAGTTCCAGTGCTGGTGGTATCTTAGCCTGCCACCGTTGCATCTCTGTCCCCGACTTCCCACGGGAAACTCCGTTTCGCTTGAAATGCGAGCGTGACCGAAGCTACAAGAGCGTGCTCGGGGCTTCAGGATCTCTGCTCCTCGATGCTTGCAACGATAAGCGTCATTGAAGGCAACGTGCTTGTAGCTTGGGCTCTGCTCGCACGGTGAAACAGACTACGCTGGGAAATTCCTGTCAACACGCGCACTGTCTTGTCAAGTGTGTCAACGACAGCCGACATGCAAGGTCAGACTAAGCGCAGCATGGACATCCCACACCCGGCAACCACCACAAACGACACAAATGTTGACACAACGTGCTTTCTGCCGACGCGGCTACCACGCTCCCGCGAGCCAGCGAAACCAAGCCAAGGTTGCACGATACATTGTTGTGCTGGAGCGTTGGGCGTGCCTCGGCGACTCCGCCGACTGCGGCAACGCAGCGCTGGGTTGCGCCCGCGCGGGGTTCTAGACCCGAGTGCGGCGTCGCTGCCACGCGGCTTGCCGCGGGCCGAAGCTTCCCGCTGCGAATGTGGGCCAAGCCGTGACAAGTGCACCTTTCAGGAGCAAATACCTGCGCCATCTTGGCCCCGACACAGTTCAATGCGTGCTACCGCTCGGGGTTTCTCGGCGGGCGTCGGCGCTCGGCGACGGCGTCCGGCCGCCCGCACTCACCTCGTTCGGTTCACTGAGCTCGAACAAGTCGAGGCGGTTGGCATTCCACTGGTTGATGATGTTCCGGAGGTTGATCCGTTCCACCGTACGGACCTCGCGCTCCGACGCCATCTTCGCGACGCTGGTTTATCCGGCGGTTGGCAGACAACAAAACATCACGACAACGTGCGGCAGTCACCACAGCTTACGCGCGCACCCGCGCACCACAAACACAAGACCTTTCTTTTTTTTTCTTCTTTCTTCTCGGCTTTCGCGTTGAGGCAGGCACTACATCTCGACACGCGCTAATTTCAACTAGCTGTTTTCTTTTTTTCTTTTCCGCGAACAGGTACTCGATTTCGTACACACTCACAAGTTGGCCGTCAACTGCGCAGCCGCAAAACGGCCAAATTCCAATCCTCGCAGTGGTTGATACCAAGTCACGTGACTTCCGCTTTGCGGCTTCCGCAGTTTTACTTTTTGTTTAATTTGTTTTTGGCTCAGAGAAAGCAGGAGAGGAGGAGTTAAAAGGGAGGGGCAAGTAAAGGGGGCATTTTCGCTCAACTTTTACGATGGCTTGACGGATAGGAGAATAGCGTTCTCTGTATCATGTGTAATGGGGGGTAGCTTGCGCTACCTACCCTTCAACATTTAGTCCTTCTAATGTTGTGAAATTCGGCTGCCAATTTTTCGTTGCTTCTGCGACTTTAGAACTAACCTCCGTGTGTGTAATTTTTTTGGGTAAAAATAGCAGGTTCAAGAGGTTTTGGTACAAAAATGATGAGTGGCGAAGGCAGAGCAATGGAAAGAGGGAAAGGAGGTTGGGGGAGGGGGGAGGCAGTTGTAGCTTCCCCTTACCTTCTCACAAATCTCCATATGTGGAGAGCAAGTTCGTCTGCTTTTTTTCCAGGGGTTTCGGTGACGTCAGAACGCCGAGCTCTGATTGGCTCTGATTGAAGGATACATTGGGTAGACCTCAAGGCAGCTTGCTTTGAGGTTATTATTCCAACAAAGTCAATCGGAGCTCAGCGTTCTGACGTCTCTCCAACCCCTGTGCAAGAAGCACATGAACTTGCTCTCCGCATACCTCTCTCCCCCTGGTTCACTTTATTTGCCTGAACTAGTTGAGCAGTCCACGAACTAGCACATTCATTTCAATTACCAAAAGCCGCACGTCCGCTGCACTGGTGCCAACAACTGGTGCATTCGAGTCATCCCTGTGCTGCACAAGTTCAGCCCCAGCACTGCAAAACCAGGCACCAGCTCCAAAATCAGTTCAGCGTCGGTGCATCGAAGCAGACTACAAAAGCAGACAACACTTTTCGTCTGTCTCTCATCATAGTGCCATTTCTCGGAGCTCTCAGTCAAACGTGTGCAATGAACACAATAACACCAAGATGAAGGTTACATTTTTTCACTGATAAAAATGATGTACCCGTGTTAGACGGAAGCAAGATCTTAACGGAGGATAGGAATTAGCTCAAATTAGATATCTTGGAAACGTCTTACGCACCTGTTTGTGTAGGTTTGATTAAATTTGGTTAAGTGTTGAAAGGTTGGCTCATGTCAATAATTTCCCTTGCTATGATTTGCCATGTTGATCTCTTTCCACCGCAGGCAATTCTACCCGAACCCAAGCTACAATGTGGTTCGGCAATCTCCTCTGCATCTTCCTAGAAATATCTAGGCATAAGCTTAACTCATAATCTTACCTGGTCTTCTCACATGACTAACTTGACTAATTAAGCTAACCGACGTGCCTGGTTACCTGCGGCGAAACTTGCGCGACTTGCCCCTCCCTCAGTAAAACCACTAGCTTATCCGACACTCGTGCAACCAAAATTAGAATATGCAAGCGCTGTCTGGGACCCTTATCAATCTAACCTCTCTAAATCACTTGAATCCGTACAAAATTGCACAGCTAGATTTATCTTTTTCGATTACTCTTACCACACCAGTGACACCAAACTTAAATCTCATGCTGATCTCCCAAGCCTTGAGTCACGACGCAAAGTTGCCAGGCTCTGCATCTTTCACTAATTCTATTTCACATCAGTCAATAATTCTGTTATCATGCCAGCGCACAGAGTTTCAGACCGCATTAGTCATGAGAAAGCAGTTTATCCTTCATGTGCTCGAACATCTGCCCATCTTTGGTCGTATTTTGTTCAGACAGCAAAAGACTGAAATGGTCTGCCCGCTGACGCCGTGCATCACTTTAACATACCCCATTCATTTCAAGACGGCCATTGAGTATGTCATCCACTGAAGAGCCATCCTCATGCAATACCACGTAAAAAAAATGGGGCATTTGAGGTATAATAAATAGGTAAATAAATATTCTTTTTTAAAACAGAAAAAGAATTACACTTGTATTAGCCCCCAACTTTTAAAGCATTTGGATGTGGATTATGATAACTCATGAAACAGGTCTGCGATCTGGTAGATAAACTCAAATACCCATATATCCGTGCAAAGTAAGGCATGCTTTGTTTGCTGTTGTTTGCCGGCATGTGGCCGTCAACTAACAAGACCCGGGAGAAAACGCTGAAGATCGATACTGGTCAGACAGCTAAGTACTTAGCTCAGAACGATACCCCACTTATCTTCCAAGGCTTACGGTACAATCTTGGTAGTGTGAAGTGCACGTTGCGGAAGCATTGTGGAACCTCATTGTGAGCTCGCACTCTGCAACAGCGGACTCAACTATGGCCGCCAGTAAATTCCACCTATTCACATGAACTGCTCAGAGTTCTACTTTGCCCTTCCTGTCATCGCCACTCACCAAACTCATGCCCCTACAGGATTTGTGTCTCACTAACCTCACAAACTCACCAAAATCAAACTCGCCAAACTCATGCCACTCGTCGACCTTACTCAACCATATGGCTTTTCGAGGCATACATACTCACTCACCCTCACTTCACGTCTGATGGTGAGTGAGTGGGCTCATGAGTGAGTATTTACCGAGGTACGCCTCGGGTTAATAACTTGTTTAAAAAAGGGTGAATCGTTAAGGACAACAGAAAGAGGGGCTGGCAAATCACGGTTTATTTGTGCCCATCGCAGCATTTAGCATGGCATAGCTTCTGGATGTGGTACAATGCACAATGCAAAGTCGATGGCGGAACAGTTTTTAAGATATGCCAAACATGGTCTAAAAGTGTTGCGCTCTAATGAAGCGTCCCTAATCATCTTGTACACGTGCAACAATGCACAAAAAGTCTCAGTCAACAGGTTATTAATGGTGTTGGCACAACATACAAATTGCGTAGCAAACGGGGTAAAAACTTTTTGTTCGCAACGGTTCATGGCACACAAAAGTCAATGCCGCGAGCTTTGCAAGCATTTTTGAGAATGTTCGGTCTCGAAGGAATGTTGATCTTTGTTCCACTTGTGGACAGAAAGCCACCCAGGAGAAAATCAGTCCACTTGCAGATGGATTACGGATCATATCCCAGTTAGATCCAGCTGGAAATGAGACAATCCAGCTGGATCCAGCTGGATTGTCTCATTTCTAGCTGGATCCAACTGGGATAAGTTCCATTATCCATCTGCAAGCGGACCGAGTTTCTCCTGGGCACTCAACTTTGAGCAACGCAGATATATGTACTCTGTTCTGAGAAAAGGGAGTCACAGGTTTTCTTATCAAACAACAGTCATGGGAATGTGTGCCGGTCCTGGAGAAAATAAACCATAGGTTGTGGCTGCAAGGATGCCCAGAGTCGAGATGCACAACTGTTGCTCCACTTTATGAACCACAGATGACAATAAATGTCACCATCTTTTCATGTTCTAGTCGCAGAAGAACCTTTTTTGCATCACACTCTCCAACTCAGTGCCCAATGCGCTAAACATACTGAGCAAGTTAACAGTCCAAAGGAAATGGCTGTCCATTTGCTTCCTTGCAATCTATATTTACAACCCAGGTGACCACTTCGATTTCATTACAATTGTTTGTACAACTGGGAGTATTTTGCTACATAAAAGCTACCAGTGGCCCCATTAGTGCAGCCATCCAAGAGCCAATTTTTAATGCTTGGCATGCAAGAAGCCGCCTCCAATAAAATAGACGTTGGTCCAACACCTTCCGTTGTCCAACATGCGGAGATACCAACCCAGGAAGCGGACCAGAATAATCCTTGCGGCCACAGCCAGCACGCTCCAGCGGCAAGCACACACACCGAGGTACCAGCACTCCTCCCAAAGAGGCCCCGAGATTAAGATATACATCTGTGCAATATACTTTTCATAGGAAAAACAGTCAATAGACAATATGAAATGGCGACACAACGGGGGATGACTTACATCACGCCAGCAACTTTGCACCTTAGCCCAGTTTCACGGCCAACTCAAACAATGTTGCCCTCCAACCCTGCTAAACGCACCTTCGAGATGTTGGTCCACTATACTCCGTTTCCCTTTAAGTGCAAGCAAAACAGAAACTACAAGCGCAGTTATATTATTTCGAAGCAGCGCTTGCACTGCACGAACGCTTATGCCCAAAAGCTGCAATGAAAGCGCGAGGCTCCCGCAAGTAGCTTTGGCTTCGCTCGCACTTAGGGGTACAGTTGGAACAGCTCGGTGTATATGTGGCCACTTAACGAAGACCCAAAATGTTTTTTGCCAGTCGTCGTATTACAACCGAGGCCACGCCCGAGATACTGCGCAGTCTGGGCATAGAGAGGTATGAACCACCAACCGTCGCAACATTTTCTTTCTGTACTTCCGATGCCCAGCAACATTGAGGGAACAATGCCAAGAGGCTGCCATTGCATCACCGGTACTAAGCGTGCACATTCACTATTATGCAACATCGAGCTGCGGCACCACCGTGTGGGAACTCATTGTGGTCAAAGTAGAAGGGCTGGCGCCCCTACCCACGTCCCGCTGGCTGGGAAATGACGAAGAGAAGAATGATTTGCCGGTAGAAGGACATTGTCAAGGTGAACAAGAAAGACATGTGACCAATCAGTTAGATACCACGCAATGTTATAGAGCAGTGGTTCTCAAATGGGGTTCCCATTGGGGTCTGCGAAACCGTTTGTTGGGTCCACAAAGCCCTCGCCTCAACCCCTCCCCTCCCCTTGCTCTCTCAAAAATAAAGAGGTGTTTTTGTTGTACTGCTTAGGCGGTACAAGCTACCGCCCGTTAAAAGGGTAGAGTCGTTACCATCTATCTGTCCATTCATGCTGTCTATAAAAGTATTAATTAAAAACGAGTATGTTGGTGAATTGGATACGAATACACGAAAGGTTAAAAAAGAACACAGGTCTGGGACAGAAACAGAACTGCTTTTTGAGAAAAGTTCTGTTTCGATCCCCTGTCCTCTATGTTTTTTTTTTATCTTTTTATTTATTTGTATAGCAGTAAAGGATGCCCTTTTCACACTGCCATCAGTTGTCTTATTTTATACCCCCCCCCCCCTTTCCCCCTTCCCCCACTGGCGTGGAGTCCCCTGTCGCTTTGGCGGGTCCCCAAGGGGTCCCCGACACATCCACACTTGAGAACCACCGTTATAGAGGTCAAGAAATGAGTGGGCAATGAAGAAAATGTCCCGAGGAAGTGTGTTGAGTGAATGGGAACGACCAAGAAAAAAGCAGAAAACACCCTGTGCTCTACAAGATGGCTTCCAGGATCTACTCCTCAAAAAGGAACATCGCTAAGAATCAGCCCCTCTCTAGTTCGTGCCTCCATGCATGACCCTTGACTACAGCAAGTGAGGAAGCAGCTTGCTGCGGGTGCACTTTGGCAATGGGAAGAGGATAGCTGGGTGTCTTTATATTATATACAAACTCCCCATACCCACTTCAGATTTCACTAAATGAAATGAAATTTATCATTTATCAACAACTCTGCCCTCCCCACCCGCTATTCAAATTTTAGGCATCTTATTTCGACCGAAACTAAGTGAAATCGCTGATTCTAAGGAACCTTGTCATTCCTCTCCCAATTGCTTTGGTATAGAAAACAAATTAGCTCTTCTTGATGCTGAAGACAAGTGAACCCTCTTGTCTCTGTGCGAGCCCTTTTTACCATCAACTAAAATTGCGCGGAGGTTGGCAGGCATTGCTGGGGATGAAATGTGCTTGGAAATAAAACATTTTTCGATGCTCCTGAGCTCCACTGGGCACAAAAAGGGCAATCCACGAGGTAAGACCGAGTCCAGTGGTACCAACAACACAGTACTGCGCCGAGGCTCGAAGCGGCCGGAGCATGGCCAAAGCCCAACCACGGCATGGCCACATCACGGCCAGACGACAAAGGTCGAGCGCAACGAGTGACCAGAATGGCGGCAACGGCAGAGACCCCAAGCTACGTGTTGGGTGCGGCATTGGGTTTAATGCCGTGCTTGTCCATGTAGCCAACCAGCTGGTCGGGGATCTCGGCCAGCACCTCCTTGGCCAGGCGGGCTTTGTCCTCGACGGGATTCTGGCGGCCCAGGAAGTCCCGGAAGGCCACAAACTGCAACCAACAGTGCCCCACACCGTCACAAAGTGGAGAGCCAAAAGAATCCAATCCAATAAAGTGCCGCCCTCTTTGGGCGTCTCTATAGAGCGGGGTTTGCTGCGAGGCAGTTTCGTGTGGCTTCTGTTATGACGCCAGAAAAGCATCCCCCTTTTCCCTGGAGCTTCATCACAGACTCAAGATTGGTAGCCATCAGATGGCTTGAGTGCCAATTATGTCTTCATCCTGTTTTCAGACACAGAAAACGCGTATCCAGTGAAATGTGCGGTCTACTATTTCAACAATCATTGTCCACCGGTATACTTCCAGACGACTGGAAGATAGGGAAGGTCATTCCTGTTTTCAAAAACGGAGATCGCCACCTCGCAGAGAACTACCGCCCCATCTCTTTAACCAGTGTTGTGTGCAAAGTACTTGAACATATAATTTTTTCACATGTTGTATCGTATCTTGAGTCCAACAAATTTTTTTATAAACATCAGTATGGTTTTCGTAAAGGCCTTTCCTGTGAAGCACAACTGCTTGAATTCACCCATGACCTACATCTTAAAGGGAAGCTGAAGCGGTTTTAAATATGAATAAAAACACCTAAGCCTAGTTAATGAGGCCTCAGCCATCACGAATAGCGTATTCGTTTGGTCATTTTCTGCGCGGATTAACTGGAAAAGCGCCTTCAAAGTAGCGCCGAAGCCACGCCTCTCCGAAGCAGAGGGAAAGGGGAAAGAGAAGGAAGCCCGTCAGCCGGCGTCACAAAAGGACCGACTGGGGAACCCGCCGCGGCTGGCCGCGCTTTCCTCGTAGGCTGCTCTAGTGTCTTTTCGAGCCGTCGTCGTTCTGCCGCTGCATAGCGCTTGCTTTGATCCGTTGTCCGGTCATGCTATTCACTCAATCGCATGACGTGTTGATTGTTCTCTTGTTTGTTCACGTGTTTGCAGAATTCTCGTGGCACCGAACCAACTGACTAGTGCTGTTGCAGGATGCCGTACTCATGTGTAGCCGCCAGCTTTCACGAACAGCGCTCGTCGCAGTTGTTCTTCCCGCTTACCGTCTTTTCCACTTCGTCACCGAGATTTTAAAGAGGTGGGTGGGTTTGAGCAGTACACCGTTTATTGTTCGAAACGTGTTTCGGACGGCGCATATGAAAACTATATACGTATGGGTTTGGGTCTGAAGAAGTCTCGCCTGAACCCGACGCTCTGTCGACCATCTTTGAAGGTAAGAAGGCAATTCAGCGCATTAAAAGTCACAAGCAAACGGGGAAACGTAACTGTTCTAGAAAAAAGCTATTACGTTATTAGAATTGTGCAGTGTGCTAGAAAAGCCGCGATCATTTAGCCGAGTAGCGGGTTTCTACTGGCTCTCTTGTGTTAAAGGGGCACTGACACACCAAAATCATATTTTTTTTTATTATCCGAAACGATTGAAAACGATGCCGGGACATTACCCTCAAAATTTGAAACTTTAAAATTCAGTATTTGTGAATTAAAAAAACAATTTCCAAATGCCGAATTTGAAGTTCCCGCGCGATCCGCGCCAGTGCAGTGAGTCAGATTTTGCGGTCTCCTGCGACTCGACTATCTTTCGGACCTCCGCCGTTGTCACGGCGACCCCAACCGAGGAGGAGGTGAGGGATAGAAAGCCGCCGGCGGGAAAAAAACCGGTCTTTCTCCGACTCGCCAACGGGCGCTGCCAAGTTTTCCGAGGGAGGATACAAATCTAGGAAGCAACATCACACCGAACTCTGATTTCTGGTATTTCAAAAAGAGGGGCCGTAGTGCGTTCGCAATTGCGTTAAAAAACATGTTTTACGATTGCCGTTATTAAATGTTATAGAAATGTCACCTACAAAGCTTCCAAATTTCCTGATTTTTGACGTCACCGATCAAAAGAAGCGAGGAGGTGAACGCGGGAAATACAAATGCCAAAACTAAAAAGGCGCGTGCGCGCGCGGGAAAATTTTTTTTCGCGATGCGGTTTTTTTTGCGTGTCTATGACTACAAGTTGCATCGTTTTAGACAATAAAAAAAAATACGACCTTTGGGTTGTCAGTGCCCCTTTAACCGCCTTATATTAGTGTTTTGGAGTTGGTTTCTTATATTGTTGAAGTGACCATATTTTCCGGACCGACTCCGGTCCGGGAAATCTGGGAAACAAAAGAAAACAATCTACCCAGTCACTTGGGAGAGGAGGGCTTGCTCTAATAAGTGGTCATGCAATTCATAATGCGACTTTCACGGTGCAACTTGTTTTAGCATAAACATTTTTTTTACAGTTGCTGACATTATTTGAGGTCACATATTTTTTAAACGTAAACATAAATTTTGTTAAATTTTCCTTCCAAAGGGGCATATTCTCTTCAGGAGAGCTTTTTGGAAATACAAAGCATGCGACCTTCTCTTCTGAATTGAGTTCTTTTTTTACAAGTTACGCAGTGTTTTTCGTATAAAGATTGTGTTATGCAATTATTCTTTGTGCCATAGAAATGCGATCGGACAATGATAATGCTTGGTGGTGGTGTGATGCAGTCAACAAATCTTGGTAGAATTATGCGAATATAGAGGCCCAGGAAGCTTTCACGATTTTAACATCAAATTAAGGGATGCCGGGCACACATCTCCGATTTTTCTAAAGCTATAATGGCGTAATAGTTTGTGGCAAACAAACTAAACGCAGCAGAGGGTACCGCTATCACAAGGATGGACCTTCTGCGCAGTTATTCGCATAGTGCGCAAGGACATGGCGGTGGCAGAACGGTGACCCTGTTTTATCACCCGTCTCATCTCAGGGGAAGCTCTCCCGTCGCCCGAAGCCGATTATACTATCCCTTCAAAGTTGAAACCACTTCAGAACAATGCAGCCTGCACGCTTACGCGTCCAGCAGCTGGCAAGCACGAAGGCCGATGTGTGCAGAATTCTTGTCCTCGGACGACCGTTTTGGGGAGGGTCACGCTAATCCGGCTTGAGGCGTCCCGTCAAAAGCACTCCGTTTATTGTCAACGTTTTAGGTTACAATAAGTAGCAGTCAGTACGTTCCTGATGGTATGAAGCCGGCTATGTCGGCGCCCGCGCAAGCGGTTCCTCGTGTCTGCGTTTATTACTGCTTGGGGTCATTTTCCTACTTTGCCAACGGCTGGAACGCGTACTTTGTCACGTCTAGGGTCGTTTGGACACATTCCTCTTTCGGATCCACTGAAAGATTTAGAAAAATCAGAAGCCGAACCCAATTTACAAGAGCAGAAGACCCGGCGCCCGGCTACTTCCGCAAGCGACGGAGCAAGCGAGAATCGAGATGGTCCTTTTATGACGTAGTGGCGCGTCACGCGTCACTAGCCAATGGCGTGCCGCTGCGGCGATCGCTTCTGATTTCTTCGCTATTTTTCGCATTTAGGGATTATTTTGGGTCAAACGGTTGTGATATTTGGACTCAGCAGGCACTAACACGTCAGAATCAACCATTAACTCATTTTTTTCGAAAAGCTCTTCAGCTTCCCTTTAACATGAACTCTAACTCTCAAACCGATGCAATATTTCTGGACTTTTCTAAAGCATTCGACCGCGTTCCCCACTGTCGCCTTTTGTCTAAGCTTTCGTCACTTAAGGGGACATGCTCCTCGAGAATATTTTTTTTTTAAATTTTGATGCTAGGAGGCTGAAATTCGCACAGTTAGTACATATTGAGCTCCTCTTTTCATATATGCAAACAGTTTTCTGATACCTGGCTTGGTGAAATATCTGTGCACGTATGAAGGCATATAAAATGCCTTTTTTGTGCACCCTGTTTCTTTCAAATTTACTTATAAGAGAGCATCCTGAGATAGCCTGGTTACTTCCTTGTGAACAGTAGAGTGTGCAAATCCACCTAAAAAAAATATATCTATGCCTGGAGAGAAAATAAAAATTGTGAACTATTGAGTCATCACTTTATATGTTTCACTTTTAGTTCTATAATTCTTATAAAAATTCAGTGGTGCCAATCGCATAACTAGCAAGATTTGCACACTCTATACATCACTCGGAACAGCTGTGCAAAATTTGGTTGCGATACAGTAACTACAAATGGTGAAAATTGTGTGCACAAACTCCGAAAACATGCAAAAATACCAATTTGAGAAAAACGCAAATGAAAGTTTAGTTTTATGTGACATACCTAAATTCTCACTCAAACCACACGAAACTTGGTGGTAATATAGTTTTAAGTGTCAGAGCCTGGACCACCAAACTAGAATTCTCCCGCTACGTAGCACAGCTCCAGCAAAGATGCCAGTTTTCGCGTAGCGGCCAATTCCTGGACGGCGAGTTTGCACTTTCCGCTAGTCGAGCATGCCGCGCCACTGACGAAAGCTTCCATCGCGCCGATCGCAGTACTTGCACGCTCATCTGCAGCTCTCTCTCCGTTTTCAAACATAATTTTTTCCGATGCACTAACGAACTCGTCAGCGCTGCTGATAAAACTCGAGCGATCGGACTCGAAAGCGTCGCCGCGCCGCCCCGACCGAGGTTAGGGTTAGCTGCCGCGGATGAACTTTTCTTCTTTGAAGCTTTCCGGTTGCCCTTTTCGCGACTTCCTTTGAACTTGTGTGTCGTCCGAAACTTCCGAGCTTGAAAGTCACGTTTTCCGTCTACGCCCATCGCAAAGAAAGCAGAATGATTGAACAAGCCGTTGGTTCTGGTATCTGGAGCAGTGCGACGCTAGAACCGCAAGCAAGCTTCGCCGTGCAGCATGTTGCTCTTGGCCAATGGCGGGGCCACAATCGCATCACGTGATTTAAAAGTCCAGTGGCGATGTGCGTTTGCAGCGGGAAAAACATTTATTCTTTATTATTTACAACCGGAATACGAAACTATCTACGACAGTTTCGGAGAGAAAACGGCTAGGCCTATGCGCCAAAATAAACACGATGGCGGGCAACGCCGCGATCCGAAAAATTACGCGCTCGAAAATGGCTCAGATTTGCTCTGTTTTCCATCGCGAGACGGGTTTCAAACTCGTATCTGACTAATTTCGCGATGATATCCGGTCTTGATTTTTTTACACGCAAAAGAGGAAGGTTCAAAGATAATAGAACACTAAAAAAAGCAAAATCCCTTTTTTCGAAAAAAAATTGCCGTTTTTCGACCCGCATCTCCTCTTAATCTTGATTCTTTAACCCTCTCATGTATTCGCAACTTTCTGTCGTTTCGCTCTCAGTATACTGTCTGTGGTGATTTTCAGTCTGACATTACTAATGTAACCTCTGGCGTTCCGCAAGGCAGAGTCTTGGGTCCTTTGTTATTTCTTATCTACATAAACGACCTCCCAAATGCATTGTTTTCTAATGCGCGTTTGTTTGCCGATGACTGTGTCTTGTACAGAAAAATAAACACTCCAGATGACCACGTACTACTCCAGCATGATCTTGATCGCATTAACAACTGGTGCGAAGAATGGCTAATGACACTAAATAAATCCAAATGCCAAGTAATGAACTTCACTTGCAAACAATCTCTTTCACAGTTCCCATACACATTAGGCACTTCATCCCTTAGCGAATGTTCATCCTACAAGTATCTCGGTGTCCTTTTTACATCTAACTTTTCATGGGTCACCCATATTAACTCTGTGACCGCTGACGCACCTAGAACGCTCGGTTATATTAAACGTAACTTAAAAGCGGCCCCTAACCATCTCCGCAAACTCGCTTACGAAACATATGTCCGTCCTAAACTCGAATACGCTGCCGCGATTTGGAGCCCTCATCAGAAATACCTAACCGCGCACATTGAAAAAGTCCAGACTCGAGCAGCACGCTTTATAACATCTTCCTATTCATATAGCATGAGTGTCTCTCTCCTAAAACATCAATGTTCCCTGCCATTGCTCGAAGTACAACGAACCATTTTTACTCTGTGCCTAATACACAAGTTCTATTATAACAATCGTTTTTCAAGCGTTACTTTCCTTAAACCCCCAAATAGATCATCTCATTGAACCACTAACAGTAAAAGTTTGCAACACCTCACTGGGTCAACCAACGCGTTTATTAACTCAGTTGTACCACGTGGCATCCGCGCATGGAACGACCTTCCCGAATCCATAGTCACCATTGCCGAGACCTCACTGTTCCGTGCTAAACTTGAATCTTATTTTCTAAGCAATGCGCTTCCGCTTAATTCTGTTTCTGTGTAACTTGACAACTTTTTATATCAGTCCAGTGTTTTTTGTTATTGTTTTCTTTTTTCTAATTTTGTACTTAGCTGGGTTTTCATTGTATGCTGGGCCTACATGACAACTTTGTGTGAGACTGTATGTGCGTTTGTTCTATTTTCTTTTGTGAAATTATGTGTATAATACCCCCCTTACTCAATGCTCTGGAAAAGAGCCTGCAAGGTATTGTGAATAAATAAATAAATAAGAAAAGAAAGGGGGAGGCTGGCAGAGATGTGGGCCTTCTCTCAACAGTTCCTAGGTAGGGATGTGCAAATAGTGGTTTTTCAGTTTGAAGCAAGTACATACTAAGCGAATTGTTCCTTCGTACGAATAACTTCAAAGCATGATAAAAGCAAATAGTTTGCGGTTGTCAACACAGTCATGGTAGAGAACCGTCGAGTCTAAGGAAAAAAAAGGCAAACACAACAAGGTATGAAGGATTCTCCACCATGATCATACCCCAGCTCACCTGCGTCATTAGTATTATTGTAATACAGTAACTTTTATTAATATAGACCCCTCCGTCTCCCAGAAAAATTGTCCATAATATGAATCGTCCATAATAGTGAATCAAGGTCAAGATCACGAATAATAAACAGAAAGCGTGGTCACAAAAACAAATTTCATTCCCTTTCTTTTTTAAAAAAATAATTTGCAGCATTTCAAACTTATAAATATACTTGGAAAATATTCGAAGTTGCCAAATAGCCCTAATCGATGCGAATTTGGAATCAAATGTGGCATTATGTATTTGCTTCGATGTTCGAAAATTTAGAATATGTGCACATGTGCGATATTATCCTATGTGATAAGGTCATGTGATTCTATGTCACTTAAAGGGGCGGTGCAACGATTTTCGGACTTTGGCCAATTAACTGCGGAAATTAATCTGCATCACCTACAGAACGAAGAACAGAAAACAATGTTTTCTTGCGCGTTAGTTTTTATTTAAAAAAAAAAAAAATGAAACCAACTGAGGGTCAAAGTGCCACCCAACGCTCACGCCGACTTTCCAGTGACGTCTCTGGGGGACCCCCCGGTTTCCCATTGGGTTGCCTCTTCAGAGACCCCAGCCGCTTCTTCCGCTCCTGTCGACTTTTCGAGGATTAGCATCGCCAGGGGACTGACGGCGAGTGTAGCAGCGTACAGGGACGGGTTTTGTTGACTTCCACGGGTCCCCCAGAGCCGTGTCGCCATTAGTTCCTGTAACTGCCACACGCAGCTGCAGATCGGCAAATAATTCGTTCTTTCCTTCGCGATTACGCAGCGGAATAGCAGTTTTGGAGGGCAAGGTGGCACATTTTTTTTGTCACTCGTGCCTAGATAAACAATATAAAAAATACAAACTGCAAATTTTTCCAATAAAAAGGTCGTTGCACTATCCCTCTGATGGAGGCCGCTGCGGCCACAGGTCCGGCACGAGCGTTGCACCGGTGTTCGACCGAGACTCGAGTCTTCGCTAACTCGACACGAGTCCAAGCAGAGTGCCGACGCAGCCCTCGTGCCGAATTCGTGCCCCGAGCTAGCTTTCCAAAGGTGAGGTAAACAATCCGGTACTTTGGCCTCGTTATCTAGGCGCTGTTGTTCCTCCAAAGGCTTGCACAGTTTCCACTTTGCGGTGACTGCAAATGACGATCGTTGTCGTGTCGGTGAAAATTAAGCTGATGAACTGAGCTTGTGCAAATTTGTACTTCTACGGGCTCGCCACCTCAAGGCAGAATTGACGGCTCTTTAAACGGCAAAACGCAATTTTGCACAAATGTAGTTTTTTTTTCTTTTTCTGCAAGATATATAGTTGTACGGCCTGAAACCTTTTTTGTGTACAGTATACCTACAGGGCTGTCAATAAGAGTATTTACAGTCGCATGCAGCAAAGCCATAGTTTGTAACAAATCTAATAATAGGCTAAAATGCTCATATATTTCTTGTTTTTTAAAACTGCTTCGAGCATACCAAATTCTATGACATGATCCTTATTACATAGCAATCCAAATATCTTATGGTTTTTAGGAAAAAATATTCTAGTGTTCCGTAAACAAATCTTACTTTTCATGAATTATTGAATGACTCCTAGTTCCACCCCCCTTTTACTAGTTCAAACCGCCATCACCCCATGAAATTTGTTTTTTGTCAAAAAAATATGTTAGAGAGGCAAAACAAACGTTACAGTGAAGAGCCATCAATTTTATTTTAGAAATCGGAGGTGGCCGTGGAACCTTTGGCATGGCATGGAGAAGTCCTGGACACTTGATGCCGCCCGTCATTTAGGCATCGGGATTCGAGCCGCCCTCGGGTACAAAGGGCACAACGGGCCTGCTATTGCTAGGCGCTGGCGGAACCTCCGATTATTACACGATACCCGCTGTTTCTTCCCTTGCAGCCGGAAAGACGGACAAGGGGAAGTGGCAGAAAACTCAGTTCTTCCTTTGGATCTAATCGTGTCAGCTATTATCGCAGGTGGCGTGCTGTGCGGCGAAGAGGCGTTAAGAAGCGACGCCGGGTTGTGGTGCGAGAGTTCAACTTCAAAAATTGTTTCCTCTCTTTAAACAAAAATTACTTTGATTAAACTTTCAGAATCAAAAGATTATTGATCGTTCTTCCAAACCCACCATATTTTGTATTTTTACTTGGACCACCTCAGGGTGAAATAAACGGCTGTTTATGCGTCAAAACACACTTGTTTGCAACTTCAGGATTTTTGTTTACTGCGAGATATTTCATTGAGCGGTTTTAAACATTTTTTATGCATTATATGCTTGCAGGGCAGCCGGTAAAAAGTTATATTAAGTCCCGGGAACAATTAGATATTTTTTAATAAAATAACAAAAATGCTAAAATGTTCAAAAAATTTTAGTTCTTTAAAAATATTTAAATTAAACAAAACTTCACAAGCCCAACCACATTGTAAGTTGAAAGCCGTGCAAATTTAACAAAAAAATATTGTTAGGTGTTTCACTAAAAAGCTTATTTTTCATCAATTATTGAGTGATGCCTAGTTTCACGCTGTTTTTAAAAGTTAAAACTGCGCTCACGGCATCAAAAATTTTTTTTTTTCGCCAAAACTATTGCAGGGCATGGCTACGGACATTGCAGAAAAAGGCCATGATTTTTGTTTTAGAAATCGGAAGGGGTCGAGCGCATTGTCTGGGACGTTTGACATGGAATGACCCATATTGAATATTTACTGCACCTTTCTCCACGCCTTTCACTACTATTACACCATGCTTAAACAAAAATTCAGCCGAACTTGCTAAGGTTGTTCCCAAGTTTCCAATTGCCCACTTTTTAGCTATGTTAAATTTAACTTTGCTATATTTACAGGCTGTGACTTCAGACAGTTCAATACCTACATTGGGATGGCAAGTAAACGACAGATTTGACATAAAATTAAACCTATAAGGGAGCCCCGCCATACCTAATTGAGGAGATTTATAAATCTTCTTGCTATATGAAAATATGTTCTTCAATTCTGAATTAAAACAAGCACAAGTAATGAACACAGGTCGTTAAAACATTGTTGCCTAACATGCACTCTTGCATAAAAGCCACTGTTAAATTTTTAAGATTTTACTGCAATAGATAAATATCACCAATCACGTTTTTTTTTTTTTTTTTATTACACTAGGCACGCGCATGCGTTATACCACTTTGAAGGTGTGTTTTTCGCCTAAGTATGCGGCTGCGTTGCAGCGAAGCAAATTGCGAGATTGCGGTGTCAGCTCCATGGGTATTGCTTCTCCGCAGTGCATCGGTGCTTGAGGAGCAGTGCATTGAAGGGGGTACCCGCATCGATCAACACTTCAAAAAGTATAAATGTTGCAGTTAATTTTGAAGCGAATATCAAATAGCGTATAATTTGAAACTAGTATTTGATCATTCGAATATTCGCGCAGCCCTATTCGCGCAGCCCTACTCTTCGCACATAGTACTTAGGCATCCGAAAAAACAACAACTGTACTTTCTTATATTTTCAGTGGCATCGCCAAGAATGCCACGTGCCAGACACTTTCAATTTCCTTTTCGAGGACAGCTCCCTTTTGGCGCAGACATGAGGCAAATTGTGCACAAATACAAACTTTGGAGCAGCATGTAGCAGGGTTTTCGTTCTGGGCGCAGTTTGGCGCAAATGGCACAGCAGTTCCATCACTGCAATGGCTATTCAACCTGCTTATGCTAAATGCTGCATGGCGCATTACAGTCGAATCTCGGTAATTCAAACTCGAGGGGGGCCAAAAACTTGTTTGAATAAAGCAAAGTTTGAATTATCAGGAGTTTCTTCCTATAGAGACGCATAGGATGGGACCTACATGTTAGTTTGAATTATCCGCAAGTTTGAATTAAGAGAGTTTGAATTAATGAGAGTCAACTGTATATGCATAAAAATTATGGTATCCCAAGAACTCCAGGTGTAATAATTACAGACTAGTGAACATATATTTCTTATTCCCATCAACTTCATTATAAACAGGTTCGACTATATTCAAGAAATAGACGAAAACTGTTTCATGAATACAGTCAAACTCAGCTTTAGGGAAATCTGAACGACATATGAATGGAGTTCTACTGTGCTTATATTGTACTGCGAGTGCATTTCAGAAGCACACCCTTTCGTTGTGGTACCCTGTCTTGGCACATTTCAAGATAAGTAGAAGAGTAGCTGATGCTTTTAAGTACACCACTCTCAAATTCCGTCTTTGAAACAAAACCTTTGATGCAACAGTTTGGGTGATCACCATTAGCGATTGAATCTAAAACTGGTAAATCGGAGTTACTTATTGTGTCCAATTAAGTCATGAAGTCTATTTTTATTTCATTCCCATTTAGCAGGAGTGAGAGGGTGCCAAAAAGTTGATGAGCTAGATTAGATGATACCATATGAAGGATTGTGCTGAATGTTGAGAGGGGTCAGGTGATGCCATGTGATCATGTAATCACAACAGATCATATCATTCTGGCTACAGCTACGTGGCATCACAACGCAATCCTGTGGTTAGACTTGACATCATTTCACATGGCCACGTGACTCAATTTTTGATGTGATGCCACATTATTGTGTGACATCATTTTACATGGTCATGTGACTATGCGACTAATAGTGAAACCAACAATGTAAACCACAGTCACCGATCACGTACAGGATCATGTCACTTGACAAAGGAGATCACAAGCCCCACAAAAACTTGAGCTTACGCTGATACCATATAATTGTGTGCATGGGCTGCAACCGTGTAAGGGCAGCACCGCCCATATTTAAACCAAAATATTTTGAAAAAGAAGATTTAAAAATTGACCGCATCTCCACGTGGTGAATGATGTTGATTGGGGCGAAGCTCTGGTGGTGCTTGTCTGCGTAGACGCTGAGCCGCAGCATGCCGAGCCTTTCGTTCGTTTTCATCCATGTCAGAAAGAGAATGTGCGTTATGGAACGTGATTATATACGCATTTGAGCATTTGACTGCAGCGCCCTCTCGTCTATAAACGTTGAGCCAATGCATGCAAAGTTTAACGCAATTATATACGCATTTGACCGCAGCACCCTCTCCTGTATAGACGTTGAGCGGCTACATGCAACGTTTCATCCATGACATCCCCAGCTCTTGAGTTAAGGCCCGTTCACACTCTTGCGATTTCTTAAACCTGGGTTCCTTAAAACTTCTTAAACCAGAGGACACACTGGCGCCATCTATTGGGTAGCAGTGTAAACTCGGCGGTCCGGCATATTTTTTTTTATTTCTCTCGCGCATTATCCTTTCTTTCTTGGCTCGAAAAACTTTTGTCAATGTTATAAACGAGCCTTTCTATGGGTATTACGCACATTTGACCTCGGAAATCCCGCAAAACCTTCGCTCTTGTGAAATGCAGTTCCAGAGTCACCGCATAGATGGCGCCACGATGCCAGTGTGTTCCCTCATTCTAAAAAAATGTAAGAAGTTTTAAGAGATCTCGTCTCTCTTAGTCGTACTCGGTCGCAAGAGTGTGAACGGACCTTTACTACCACATCTCAGAACCCCCTACTCGTCCCGCAGTCGTGGCCGAGTGGTTAAGGCAATGGACTAGAAATCCATTGGGGTCTCCCCGCACAGGTTCGAATCCTGTCGACTGAGCAAACATTTTTTTTTTCATAATTTTTTTCATCTTTTTTCATTTTTTTTTCCCTACACGAGCACGTGAGCACGTACTCACGTGCTCGTGAGCTCACAAGCACGAGCACGAGCACCGAGCACGATCACCGGACGCTGGACGGACATAATTTTTTTCATCTTTTTTTTCCCATTTTTTTTTGCCCTACACGAGCACGTGAGCATGAGCACCCGACGCCGGACGGCGGACGGACATACGGACATGGCTAGCCCCTAAGGAGCTTCGCCCCTAAAAGTTATTTGCATTATTAGCTGCCTCCCCCCCCCCTTCTTCCGAGGGGGCACCAACCGCTTCCGCAGTGTGGCACGCACTCTGCTCCGCATCTCCACGCCTCTACTTCCGCTTTTTGCTGGGTTTGCAAGTGTAGATAAGAAAGGTTACAGGAGTAAAGTTTCGAAAAGCTCTCCTTCTCATAAATGGATGAATAGATGTCAATGGCTATACCCTTTGGAACGGGTTTTAGCTTGCGCCACCTAGCCTAAGTCTAAAAAACTTTCAGCCTTTCCACTCTGGTGAAGAAGGAAGACCAGCGAAACTGTACTATGATGGGACGATCTCAAGCACGACTTCTTGGACCTCAAGGACGACGCCTAGAGGACGACCTCAAAGATGACGTCTAGGACAACCTCAAGGACGACCTCGAGGACGACCTCAGGGACGACGTCTAGGACAAGCCTCAAGGACGCCGCCTAGGACGACCTCAGGGACGAAGTCTAGACCACCTCAAGGACGACTTCTAGGACAACCTTGAGGACAACGTCTACGACGACCTCAAGGACGACTTCTAGGATGACCTCTAGGACGACCTCAAGGACGACCTCAAGAACGACGTCTAGGACGACCTCAAGGAGGACTTCTAGGGCGACCTCGAGGACGACAGCTAGGACGATGCCTAGAGAAATTGAGCCTTTCCACTCTGGTGAAAACCTGAGTGAAAAGGCTGGAAAGGCTGCCGCCATCTATGAGCGAGGCCGGCAAGCCGGTTGTCTGGTTGCCGTTGTCGCTCATAGATGGCGGTAGCTGTCCAGAGTTTTGTTCGACATTTCTTTACAGGGGACACGATCCTCAAGAAACTAGCCCTTAACAGCTCCGCTGTAGAAGACAAACATATGATTCCTACTGACCTTCTAAGCCAATTTTCTCCCTCTATCACCAGGCAGTGTGGGATATCAACAGGATGACCTTCGGGGGATCGGGCAAAAAAACAAAAAACATCAACCCCCGCCTCCTCCCCCGGCGAGGGAGTCGCCAATTTTCCTCTGGTCAAACCTAGTCGGCGTTCCCCCAGCACCGGACCCACCGGGAGACAGGGTTGAGACTTTGGGCCGGAGTCATGCGGGAGGGAGCCCAAATTTTTCTCTGTTCCGCCTGTCCCCAGCTGTGCTAGTTAGTTGTCCATCATTCAATTTTCCCTAGGTAATTTCCACCAATCTTCTAATCGCCTCCTAGTGACTGTAATCCTTTTCTCTGGTTTTCACCTCACCCATGGGTGCTTTCTGCCCATGTAACAATAGGTGCCATGAAATCGGGCACTTGGATTTTCTAATGTCGCCTTTAGGCTTCGGGAATGTTTTGTTCTGCTAAGTTAATTTATGCTTGCACTGCAACCTGAGAGCTATGGGCAAGTATTTTAATGTGAAAGCATTAACTGTCTCATGGAGCGAGCTGACATCATGAGTCTGAAGAGCAAAAACGGCAGATAGTTTCCTTCGGTTCCATTGGCTGGCGCGCGCTGACGGGGCTCCCACTGGCCGCTGCGCTCGTCAGCTTCCACGACCGCTCACCCCATGGCGATGCGTGTCCATCAGCGCGGAGCGTCCAAGGTCACCAAGGTAGCACACGCGCTGACCGGCGACGAAAAGTACGCAGCAGGCGAAAAAGGGAGCGGACGAGCGGCTTGCATGCTTTCGCATTCACAACTCATAAGGAATGCTTAGGTGTACCTAGATCTTTTTTAATTGTTACTTATGCCTTGGAGTGTGGCAGACGCGCAGAGGGTCGCAACAAGATCAACAAGATTCGAGTAAAGCGCCGGACAAAGAGTGGAATCAGAGGCAGGCTCACTGGTATGCCGCGGCCGCTCAATGTCAGCGATAAAACGAATTTTGAGGTGAAATTCCCTGAAGCGGCTAACGAAAACACCAAAAAGGCACCTACTGGATGGCTCAGAAGAGCAACTCCAGCAACTTTTGGAAGCCGGTCAGACTCGAGCGCCGAGGGTACCATGGGTTACAACAATCGAGACCGAAACAAAGGCGCTCCGGACCACTGCTTGCAATCGCAATTACATTTATTTTTTGACGCACATCCGAAACCATTTTGTTTTTATCCGTGGATGGGCCCCAACTTACAAATTAACCTCGAAATTCTTAAGAAAAGTGCGGCCCTTACACGCATTTATACGGTACTTTGCACGAAGCCTGGCATTCTCGTAGACATGGTCGAGACAAACGCACAGCGCATTCTGTGTCCATCAGCTCCGAGCAAAGTACAAAAGTAAATTTACTTTACTTCGGGACTTAAGGCACTTTTCACGTGCACTCGCCCAGCACTGCACCGAAGAACCGTGCCGCATGCAGCAGACGCGAGCTTTACCTGAACGATGTCCCGTTCGGCAAGCCGACCCCGTGAGCTGATCCGAACGCTGTCACCGTCCAGCTCGTTCATGGCTGTGGTAAAAAAACAAAAAAACATGGGGCTCGAGCACAAAACTCCTGTGGCTGTGACTCGCTGTATTTGCCGACAATGCCAACGGCGCACTTTGCATACAGTTATCGTACAGTGTACTATGCAAGGATCCAAAATGGCGGCACGGATAGAGACGAATTTGAGAACCATGGCACGGAGCTTGGTGGGAGTTTTGGTACTCTGGAAACCCATTCAGTGACTCTAATATTTTTCCCCTCACTGTCTTTAAATCGTCTTCGACGCTATTAAGACACTCGAGAGAGAGAGAGCACGTGCACCCACTCCTCATCTACAATTGCAACAGGGGCTTCACACTCCTAAACCAGAGGAAGAACCTTTCCACTTGAGGGAACTTTTGTGAATTCCAACATAAGCGAGGGAGAAGGCGTCGACCCTACCGGCGAAGTCTGCGTTCCCGACGCCCACGATGATGATGGACATGGGCAGGACGGAGGCCTGCACGATGGCTTCCTTGGTCTGGGCCATGTCCGTGATCTCCCCGTCAGTGATGATGAGCAGCACAAAGTAGTGCCGTCCGTCCTGGTACGACGATGCAAACCTGGGGGAGCAAGACCGCTTCCGTACTTCGCTTCACGCTAATTGCAACCGCAGCCGACGGAGCCGGTCGAGTTGCGCCGAAAGTGCATCGTCACGGCACTCGTCGTCTTTACGCGTCTGCGATCTCCGGCCAACCCGGTCGTGCACACTGAATGCCCCATGATCCTGCGCTTTTTCCCTCTGCACGACTGGTTTAGTTGGAGATGGAAAATGTGGACGAGTGCCATGACGACGCAGTTTTGGTGTTGCTCAATTGGCTATGTCGGATCGTAGCCTCGGCTAAGGTCGGACTTAACGCGAGACGGAGCACATAAGAACTCATCAATCGCAGCTTGAGAGATGAATTCTGATATTTTCTCTCAAGCCGTGGCTTCAGTTTGTTTCACTTTATGCACGAACGAAGCTGAAGCCACAAGCGTGAGCACGTTGCCCCGAACATGTCTGGGCTGCACGAGCGCGCTTGGCAGGGACAATCAAAGCCCGGAGCTCGCTCTTGAGGATTCTGCTACACTCGCAAAGTCAAACAGAGTACCGTAAAATCCCGTATAAACACCGAACCCCCCGTTCCGGGAGATTGCACATCCCAACTTTTTTAGCCGAATATCCGTAACATAAAAATTCCGAAACACTGCCCATGCCTGGATTTCCGTCAAATATCGCGGGAACGACGGCAGTTGCATCAACAGCACGATCTGTGGAACGGGTATGTGTGACAAGTGAGTTTGTAGCGGGTTCCCGCATGTTTATTGCATCGTCGAGCATGAATCTACTGCATACGCGATCTTAAGTATCCATTCCCACGACACGCAAGTTCGTAGCGGGTTTCCGTATTTTTTGTCCTTGACCCGTGCGCATAATCTCAATTCCCGCGATACGCGAGTTTGTGGTGGTTTCCCGCGTGTTTGCCACACCGTGAAGAGCGAAAATTGGCTGCATCTGTGATCAGCGGATTTTGATCGTTTGACATGATAGTTCGTAGCAAATTCCCGCGTGTTTGTCACACTATGAAGCGCGAATCTGCTGCGTCCGCGATCTGAGGTATCACTTCTTGTTCCACGTGGTTTGTGGAGAGCACCCTCGTGTTTATAGCTAATTTTTTATAAAATTTTGCTGTTACCTTTTTAAAGATTGCCCAACCCACGTTTTTCGTTATTTATCTCTTCATTTTGAGTGGGTGTTCTCGAGAGATTTTAACGTAGGCACTACTCTCACGCGTGGAAGTGTCAATAAAAATACAACGAACCACGACATGACGACATGACAGATGCCGAGGGTGTTACTTAACAATCTGACAGTTTTACAATGCTGTAATTAAAGGTTGGTTCAGACATTTGCATCAACTGCACTGCACTGTAAGCCACGCATTGCAAAGATGCATTGTAAGCCTAACATTTTTTTCCTTCCAAATGAACAGTGGCGCCTCGTATCTAAGTTGACAAAAGTAGAATCATCTCTCGCTCACAAATAATCTCCTTAGTCAGACTTGCCAGTGGAACAGCACAATGGGATGCCATAAGCTAAGTCACGAAAGAGAAAAAAACTAAACAAAAGAGTGCTGCAGCTCATGGCCACTTGAAAACTACACGCATCCCACGATGACGTCCTAACGAGAGAATCGCGAGAGGAATTAAAACATTCAATCCACCACCACCAGCGTCCTCTTCACGAATCCTTCCGGAGGGCAACCACACTACTGTAACTGGAACGCGCCTTTCATCCATGTGCTCAGTATCCCGGGCCGCGCACGCGTCCAGAGCGATCCCATATTGTCGGCAGGTTAGGTCACTGTAGCCGACATGTTATGTCGTCGGATGCCGCGATCACGAGCAAGTGCAAGTGTCATTGCAGCATGCCAAATCCTGACTGCCGAAGATTCCGCACATTACAAAGTTAGAGAGCGAGCCACAACACAATGGGAGTCTCAGCCGTGTGCCCCGCCGCTGCTGTGCCTTTGCCAGGATTGCGGCAGCAAACGGCGCGATGCTAGTGCGACTCGATCGGGCAGAAATCGCGACTTCAAACGAGGATGACTCGAATGCACCAGCCAAAGATGCGTTCCAGAAACCATAGCTGGTCCCAAGCACCGAGGAGATTGAAGTGAACGAGGGGGCCTCACCGTGCCACGTGGTTGATGACGGGCGAGAAGTTGGTGGGCCCGTACAGCTGCACGGACTGCAGGGTCCTCTGGTATGCCTCCAGTATGCCCTGGACACCGGCACAGTAGGGGCTGCTGGGGTTGCCATTCTGCGCAGGCCAAGACGTGCAGTTCAGCCGACGTGTGCAGGGCGCTTCTACCGTGCGAGTCAATTAGATCGTTGGCCCTTACCGCAGAGGTGGTTGAAGATGGTTCATTTTGTACATCAAAGTTTCAAAGAATGAGCTTACCCGAGTAAAGAGTGACAAATTGAGAATGCGAAAAACCCGAAAAAAAAAAAAAAAAAAAACTGATTTTGGAATCTATTTAAAGTGAGTTAAATCCACCTTGCCCTCATGGTAGATTTGTTACTTGAACTCTATAGGATGGATAGAAATAACGGAGAAGATGCAGGCGTGCTGGTGAACTTCCAACGTCTCGAACACCCGAGACTAGGAACAAAAAGTGTGTGTGCTGTCCACTTTTTGTTTCTAATCTTGCGTGCTTGTTCAAGATGTCTATAGGCTAGTAGCTCTTAAGTTTTGAGCGGCACCCCTGGCAAGCAAAATCGAATATTTTCAGGCAGTAACTCGGTTGCAGGTCGCCACGCTTGGCCACATTGATATCCCTTTGTGAAAATACACAAAAAAAAAGATTGAGCAGTCCCGTGTTAATCCCCAGTACAGTCACGACAGCTGTGACACGTCACGGCGAAGTCGCTGGGCATCGGCGTCGTGTTTGTGCACCCTGGGACACGTGAACAAACGCGTTTGGGATAAAATAGACATCTGACCATTTTGTTCCGAACGCTTCTGTCCATGCTCTTGGCATGGACATTGCTACAACGGCATTTTGTTATCGGCTATCTCTTACTCCAGAGAGTGCGTGCGGGTTAACCCTTTCATGGTCGCATTTTTTGTCTAAAGACGCGCTCCTGTGGTCGGGTTTTTTTACGCGGTGCAATTGCAAAGAGTATACACTAGTTTATTGTCGCATAAAAAAAAATGTAAGACTTAAAATAAATAGTACACACACTTCAAAACATCTGCGGCACACTAGCTAGAGGCTGAACAAAGCAAAAAGGACTAAAACTTCGACGCGCCCGTTTGCGAGACGGTCTAGCAGACGGTGCGGCTGTGTGTCACACTCCGGACTTTGAACCGAGCTGGTTTCAAGTTGTTCGTCGAATGTCGGGCTGTCATCCGACTCGGAGTCCGAGAAGTGTTCAAAGTCTGAACCCAAAGAGCCATCGCTCCAACCTCCGCTACGCTACCTCTGGAGCAGCCGGCAGGCGCGGCCATCTCAAAAATATCACTTGCACAGAACGTCCAGTTTCGCAATTTCAAAAAGCTGCGCCAAAACAAACACGACCAGAGTTATACGGTCGTAGTTCCCTACAAACCTACCAGATGGCAGCACGTCCCCGCGAACGCACCCGTTCAAGCGGAGGCGGGAATTTTTTAATGAGCTGTCGCGGACGTACATGTACTTCAGCAACCATGCGGGACGCTCCCGCGCTGACGTACAGGTATATCAGTGACCATGAAAGGGTTAACACGGTGGCGTAGCTCTGTGGTAGCGCCTTTGCTTCACACGCGGCAAACCCACGTTCGATTTCCCGCGGGCGACGGGCAATCTTTTTCAAAGGTTCGGCAACATCGACAACAGACACCCTACGCCCTACTACGCTGATTACGACATCGATGACAACAACTACAACATCCACAACGGATGTAATTTTCCATGGCGGGAAGAGCCCATAACAATTATCGCTGTAAAAAAGTGGAAAGGAGGTCATCAGAGTGTTAGGTGCGAGTTGAACTGTTCTTGAGTTGACTTCAAAGATACTACAGTGCAACCCACTTATAACGATAATGAGAAAACCCAAAATTTCAATCGTTATAACCGATTATCGTTGTATCTGGACTAGAAACTGATCATTTCCAGTCTAGAAACTCTAGGAACTGATCGCTGTAAGCGGTACATCGTTATATGCCCAGGCGAAAATCAGTCCACTTCCAGCTGGATTATGGAACTGGAAATGAGGTGGTCCAGCTGAGTTCCAGCTGGGTCCAGCTGGATTCCAACTGGGTCCAGCTGGGTCCAGCTGGACTGCCTTATTTCCAGTTCCATAATCCAGCTGGAAGTGGACTGATTTTCGCCTGGGTGTGGTATCGTTGTAAATATGTTACACTGTAGTTCTTTTGAACGCTCTGTTAGCGCACATGAACACAGGCTGACAGACGTGCACGGTGGGACTCCAGGACACCCCTTTATGTCGGCACGAAATGGTTGCATCTCGCAGACACTGACAAGGGCTACGGCACCTCTTAGATCATTCCAAATCTTACTCGTCCGAGTTAGACCCGCAGATCATGTCACGGGATAACGCAGACAGAACGACGCTGAACGTGAGTAGGTTTTTCCAATGCTGAAACGCAAAACTTAAACTTTTACTGTGGAGCGAGATGGAATACATTTTGGAACTCAGCCTTATTGCAGTCTTGCGAACGTTACAGTGCCCCCTAGTTGAGAGAAACAGCCACGACATTGATGAAACCCTGCCTAGTTTTGAGTTCGACCAGAATCAACTTCTTCCGAGTTTTAATATATAATTCAGCAAAAGTTTGACTGAAGTTCGACTAGTATTATGCCCGTGTGCGGAAATTGAAAACGATCTGATGCCACCTAGCAGAGAAGGGGGCGCAGTATTTATTGGGCGTATTGTTTCATGCTAACGAGCCAACCATTGTTTCAACTAACGAACCGAATAAGGTTGGGATTCCATCATGTAGAACTAATGCTTCTTTTTAGTACTTTTGTTTCCTTATGCATCAGAAGAGTGGAATTTCCTTCGCAGGACAACAGCATCGATCGAAAATAAACAACAGTTCAACAACGCCGTAGCTAATATTGTAAGACTGGGAGCCATTTTACCGTACTAATTACTAAACTTTGTTACTTCATTCCTATAGTTGTTAACCACTCCGCTCTCAATAATGCCTTAGACATCGAGGGTACTATATAAAAAAATCGCAAATTTCCCTGCAATTGTGTTGCTACGTAAAACATTCTTGGTTTAACGCTAGTGACCTCCAGGCATTTCTTCTCGAGCTGTTCCTTCAGGTCTCTCCACTTCTATCCACCCCCTTAACTCCTCTCCACCCCATTGAATCACTGACCCATTGACTTTCCCTGTTGGGTCGGCCTGTGCCGAGGGGATATGGGGAACGACACGACGTCAATTTTCCCCCTAAATCTGGAGGGAAAACTGAATCTGCATATAGGTCACGTGACATCATGTCATGTGACATCAATTTTATTGCTAAATTCAGCGGGGAAATTGAATTCGTGTATAGTTCACATGACGTGAAGTTATAAGACATTATTTTCCCCGCTAGCAGGGAAACCGAATCAGTGTTGAGGTCACACGACATCAATTTTTCCGCTATATCTAGTGGGGAAACTTAATTTGTGTGTAGGTCACGTGACACGAAGTCATGTGACATCATTTTCCCCGCTAAATTTAGTGGGGAAACTGAACTTGTGCACAGGTATGTCATTGTGACGTTATGTGACGTCACAGGCCATGGCTTCACGAAGTGTGGCTTTACAAAATCTGGAGCAACTAGCCAAAGAACGTTTTACGTTAATTAAACTAAATCGTCAAAAGTGTAAATGTCTGGCTTCATATTCTGTAAAATATTAAAAAAAACTAGGGGACAAATTAAAGTGCCCCAAAAGTCAAAGATTTTTGTGCAGGGTCGGGCAACACTGTTCGAAAGCCGAACTGCTCCTAATTTTGCCGAAAGTTGGAAGGTTCGCCAAACCAGTCGAACCTGGATGTTCAACAAAAGCTGGCGACACCCTTAGCTAGGACGCACGTAGAGGACCCACCAGGAAGAACTCGTGGGAGACGATGCCCGTGGGGGGAAGGCGTGCCCCAAAGCCCAGGGCAGGGAACATCTTGTCCGCGTCGTAGTCCTGGATGATCTCGCCCACGGCCTGGATGGCCAGCACATAGGCGTTGGGGTAGCGGGGGTCGTTGTAATGCAGCGACCCCGGCGTGCGGGGGTCTCCGTTGGACGCCGTGAAGTCCACCGCCACCGTGAAGTGCATCTGCGTGCTGGACAGGGCAGCACACCTCACAAACTGGCACACAGACTGCAAACCTCACACAGACATCCCATAGTTGGAACCTCAATAGCACTCGCACATACATCTCACAGACATCACAGATTTGGAGCTTTACCAGCACTCACATACACATCACACAAACATCCCAAACTTAGAGCCTCACCAACGTTAACACACACATTACACAAACGTTGCAGACTTGCTCACCAGCATTTACACACATCACAGACTTGGGCTCATATGCAGTGACATCGCACAAACATCGCAGGCACGATACTCACAAACTTGGAGCCTCACGAGTGTATTCGAATTATCCATGTCGTTGGTGTGAAACAGACCCGACAGACAACAGAGTTTAATGTTTTAAAACGGCAAATGTTTCATGCTCATTGAAAAAACACTCAAGTCCCCCAAATTTCTTTTTTTGGGTGCGCCATATGTCCCAAAACAAACTTCTCAGAAAAAAAAAAAAAAGTGCAACATTTTTGGTGCGGGATTTATCTTGGGTGAGGAATGATTTTGAACTAACTTCTCCTCAAAGGCTTCAGCCACGAAATAGAAGTCACCGTAAAATATTGAGCATGCACTAAGATTGCAAAAAGCATCCGCTCCTGAAACATCTTAAATAGTTGAAGGGCATATCAAGCGCCCACCCCAGCCAACTTCCGAGCAAAGCAAGCTAACCGAGGTGCCGACAGCTGCTTCTCCGAGAAGCCTGTGCAAAGCACCTCTTTACCACATAACACAGACACGCATTTGAGTGGTAAAGCTTGATTCAAGTCTGTTGCCACAAAGCACGCTCGATGAGAGGTGCAGCTTCTTGAAGGGTCCTGCCAGACACCTCTGCTGCTCCTGAATCGTCCTGTCAGATCAGACAAGGACCTACCCTGCCTTGTGCCTCTTCTTCTTTGGCTAGTTGTTTGGCATTTCGTGAAGCCCAGGATAAAAGCGTGGCCGCGAGTCTCGATACCAATTGGTGGAAGAGTGGGAGCGGAGGAGTGAGGTGCTCGACGCTGATAGACGAGGAAGAGCTCAACCACCTGTGTGCACTGAGGGAGAGGAGAGTAGGAAGGCTCTGGAAGATTGCCAGGTTTATCGGCCCGATTAGCGGTAGTAGCGCTTCATTCAGAGAACAACTCTCATGTGTACACCTGGCAAGCGTTAAACTATCCGATGAAGAGCGCCATGGACGTAGGCGTCTGGAAACTCAGGGTGTCGCTAAACATTTGTGATGCTAAAATGTTACACAGATTCAACAAAATTGCCTAGCAATTTGTAATAAATATTTGGCTTCCTGGATCTAACAAGTAGCCATTTTTCCTTCAACTTTTACGTGGGCCCTTGCTCGGTACCTTAAGGCAGTTTCGGAATCGCTCCTACTTCCTTCTCATAACGTGACTGTCACAGAATTTGAGCGTTTTGTGTGTTTGGTTTTGTATCAATTTTTTTTCTTTTTGTTCTTTCCGTCTACCCGGCTCGCCCGGCGCGTTGAGCGGCAGGATTCGGGCCTGGTCCGCTTTTTGTTTTATGATCCCCTGGCCCCCTCGTCGGTTGAGCGGGAGGGTTTGGGCCTCGCCCGCTTTCTGTATTATGGCCCCCCTGGCGCCCCTCGTCCCGAAGACGTTTCTCGCGAGGTTGTTACTTGGTGGCGATGGGCCGACTCGCTTCCCGGAATGTTGGAAATAGCTTCCAGATGTCCGAGTGGGGGTGCGCTTCATGGTTAGCTTGGGTAGGCTCACTGCGGGGCTTGCCAGTGTGACGTGTGTTTTGTTTTTTTATGTATTTTGTTGTTGCAACTGCAGAAAAACAATTCTTTTTTTTTTTTTTGTACGAGGGAGAGTGGGGTTTTCCGCTGGAATTTGGGAAGTGAGGACCGCGGCTTTGTTTCGAGCCGAGTCGAGGCAGTGTGCGCGAAGACTTGGCCGGGGGTGAACGCAACGCGAAGTTTGGGCGGGACTGCGGTAGCGACGGAAGGCTGAGCGCGGGAGAAGTTTGGGCTCCCTGGTCCAAGCGCTGCTTTGGGCGCCCAAGTGTGTGTGCGTTCGTGGGTGAGTGCTGTGCCGAGGAGCCACGCCGACAGCACCCAAGCGCACATCGACCTCCCGGGTTCGGTCGGCATCGCAAGAGGCCGCGTCACCCCCATCACCCACCAGACTCAGGTTCGCGCCACTCACCCCGATATCACTTTGTATAGTTTATCCCCATTTTTAATTGTTTTTTTTTTCTTCTTCGAGTGCAAGAACTTAATTGCAGAAAACGTTCTTTGAATGAGCGCTGTGGTTTCATGTATAGATATTATCGTATAAGATAAGTCGCGCCTGAGTGCTTTCTCTGTGGGGCGGTCCGTTGTACCTTGCTGTCGGGAGTTTTGTTTGTTTTGTTTTATGTCCATCGAATTTTCAGTAAACCAGTTTGTGGTTGAAAAGAAAGGAGTCTGTGTTGTTCCTTCTCCCCTCACCGTGAGCCCGTCACCGGGGCGTGGACCTATCGTCCGGTCAGCGGTCCTATCAAAATTATAAATTTGTTTGCATAGGATATCTTTTTTTTTTCACCGAACTTGTGACAGTGACTATCAAGCTGAAAAGATTTTTTCAAGAAATATCATTTTTGCGCATACCACACATAGAAAGAAAGACGGAAACAAACTGTCTGGCTGATGCTACTACTTGCAGGTGGCATCACATGAAACAAAAACTGCAAACACCCCAATGTAGAACCGGCAGATCTGAGCATGTCTGGTAGTATCAGTGAGCGGTGGCGTCTTTCGGATGGTTTGCTTCCATTTTACTCGTCCCCGCATACGAATACTAGCATATTTTTTCGCACATATACTTTTCTTAGAAACTAACTACACTCACGAAGTATGAGCACTACAAGTGCCCCACGTGAAAACACCTTCGTGAAAAGTATCGTTGCATTTCACTAATTGGCTTCTTTATAGGTTTTTGTTTTACGACGGAATGGCGCTTGCAAACAGCCCACACGGCAACATTGGCTGAAGATCGAGAGCCACCACAACGCTCTCCAATCAGCCAGGGGACCAAAACTATGGTGCTCGGAATGTGCTTTCAAGTGGTGCGTTCGTTGCATCCTCAAAAGTATTCTCGGTATCTGCCCAATGACGTCGCACGAGCGTCACGCCGTTGCCACACGGCAACATTGGCTGAAGATCGAGAGCCACCACAACGCTCTCCAATCAGCCAGGGGACGAAAACTATGGTGCTCGGAATGTGCTTTCAAGTGGTGCGTTCGTTGCATCCTCAAAAGTATTCTCGGTATCTGCCCGATGACGTCGCACGAGCGTCACGCCGTTGCCACACGGCAACATTGGCTGAAGATCGAGAGCCACCACAACGCTCTCCAATCAGCCAGGGGACGAAAACTATGGTGCTCGGAATGTGCTTTCAAGTGGTGCGTTCGTTGCATCCTCAAAAGTATTCTCGGTACCTGCCCGATGACGTCGCACGAGCGTCACGCCGTTGCCACACGGCAACATTGGCTGAAGATCGAGAGCCACCACAACGCTCTCCAATCAGCCAGGGGACGAAAACTATGGTGCTCGGAATGTGCTTTCAAGTGGTGCGTTCGTTGCATCCTCAAAAGTATTCTCGGTATCCTGCCCGATGACGTCGCACGAGCGTCACGCCGTTGCCACACGGCAACATTGGCTGAAGATCGAGAGCCACCACAACGCTCTCCAATCAGCCAGGGGACGAAAACTATGGTGCTCGGAATGTGCTTTCAAGTGGTGCGTTCGTTGCATCCTCAAAAGTATTCTCGGTACCTGCCCGATGACGTCGCACGAGCATCACGCCGTTGCCACACGGCAACATTGGCTGAAGATCGAGAGCCACCACAACGCTCTCCAATCAGCCAGGGGACGAAAACTATGGTGCTCGGAATGTGCTTTCAAGTGGTGCGTTCGTTGCATCCTCAAAAGTATTCTCGGTATCTGCCCGATGACGTCGCACGAGCGTCACGCCGTTGCCTGCCACGATATTGGTGGTGTAACAGCAGCGGCGGAATATGTGGCAGACACCTGTTCCACTGTATACGGTCACCCCGCAACAAGACAGCTGACGGAAAACAAAGCAGACGCGAGATGGGACGACGCGACAACGACGACCCTTGCGTCCACTCCTCTTTTACAGCGGAGCTGTTAAGGGCCAGTTTCCCCAGTATCGTGTCCATCAGCAAACAAATGATGACACGAAACTCTGGACATCTACCGCTATCTATTAGCGACAACGGCAACCGGACAACCATCTTGCCGGCTGTCTGGTTGCCGCCGTTGCTCATAGATGGCGGCAACCTTTCCAGCCCTTCCACTCTGGCTTGCCGACTTGCGGCCGGCCATTACTTCATTCCCACCATAGTGGGAATGAAGAAGACCACTTTGGTGAAGAATAAAGACAGCTTCGCTGGTCTTCCTTCTTCACCAAAGTGGAAAGGCTGTTTTGCCAGCATTTGTACCAGCAACCGTCAGGATCACTAGATCCAATGGCACGTGCTGGCTCCTGCAACGCAATTTGAGGCCACTCGGGACCGCTGTGGCTACATGGGCAGTATAGGATGGCACCGCGCCAGTCGAAGACGCATTCCAGGCACCGTAAAGAGACGTACCCCCGCTGGATGTAATCCAAGAAGGTAGCCTGTTCCCGCACCGTGCAGCTCAGGAGGGTTACCTGCGGGCATAGGGTGTCACGGTGAGGTCTCTGTGCAAGCGTCGCCACGCGGGCGTCACAGCGAGATAACACTCACCGTGCCCGAATTCTTGTAGCCCTTCTTGGAGGCCTTGCTCGGATTGATGCACTGCAACGGGAAATGGCGGTGAGGGCTGACGGAATAGCAAGTGTGTCGGCGATTCGTAAATTTAAGGCTCGCGTTTTAAGACTCGTGGCAACTATGCATTTTCTATTTTCTACACGGTCACGGCAGCTGGACTTTTGTCATGTAAGTGAGAGTGCAAAGGTCCATGGGAGTAAAGGGGAACGTTTGTGACTCTCCTGTCACTCGTAGTGACTGCCATGTTACGGACTATCTTGACTACCCCACTAGGATTTCAAGCAGAGCTTCCAATGGTCGCTCGTAATGTTATTCGTGTTAGGGTTCGAGCCAATATTGATGTGGTACGGAACTATGAACTGAATACCAAAGACTTATGCTCGCAGTGTCAATGTTGAATAGCATCTCGGGATGAACAGCATCTCCGGAAGCCTTTTCCTCATGTACGCCTTGTAGTACAGCAATCCTAAAGGGTCCCAACGCAAATCATTTTCAGCGCACTTCCTAGCAAATCCTATTTGTGCAATGCGTGGCTAATAGGTAGAAACTTTTTGGCACATTGCGTGTCTTACAATTGTCTTTCACATCCTTTTGTGTTATTAGTGCCTGGAGCTGTACGGATGTGACAAAGCCTCAGTCCACTGTCGGCCGAAACAAGGGAGGAGTGCAGTCCGCAAAAAGGGGATGGTGACTGACCTCGAAAACGTTCTCCGAGCAGGGTCCCTTTTGCAGCTGGCGAAGGGTGCACGAAAACTCTCCAATCAGGTCGTGGCTGCTGAAAAGGCAGACTTCAGCAACGGCCGCATTTTCACCCTCTCCCACTATTCATCGCCAAAAATGTGACGGAACGATGCATCCTGACTCAGTCTCAGCACCGAGATTCAGGACTAAAAGAGAGTTCAAAAAGCAGGCAGTTGGGGCTCTAGCCTGGGCAGTACTCTTAGAGATACTCTGCGATGGCATCTTGGGATAGAATACCTTGTTCCTGGTATCGCTTGGTAGAAAATCACGTGTAGAAGTATTGGTATCGAAAATAGTACCCTTTAAAAATATGGGGTATTTGAAAGAAAAGAAAACAGTGTTTTTCTAGTGGCCAAAATGACCTGTGCATGGCCGAATGCTCAGCTTCCATCTAACTGTAGGACTAGCAGTTAGGGTCAGATGCCCAAGTTTCAGAACTTACCGTCATCCGATTAGAAAGTTATATAAGCTATTTTAGAAAATTTTCAACAAAAAAACTATGTTTGTTTACAGCTTGCAGATGCCGTTCGTCTCAATGTATGCCGTTTAGACTCATCCTTCTTAGTAGGTTCCATTCTTGCAGACCTTTCACTCTTACGACTTCCAAGTCTTTGAGTCAGATGCATATTCCCCGGTAAAGAAGTCACTCATCCGCGCCTGTTTGTTTTCATTCTAGGAACCAATAAACAATTTTTTTTTGTCCAACACGAAAATATACATTACAAACACTGAATTAGTGGGAAAAAATAAACCCCTCAGAAAGAGCCACGAATTCTAAGATAACTAAACCCCGCAAACTCGTATGTCAGGAGTTACGACCCCCGCAGCACCGGGCCTCGCGTTTTCTCCCCACAAGGGGACGTGGGACCCCCCCCGACCCCCTACCTGCCGTTGCTGTTCCAGTCGTAGCAGAAGACCTTGAGCTGCCGGTCCAGGTCCCCGTTGCACAGGATGTTGGTCTTGGTCGAGAAAGGGGCCCAGGTCGGGTTCAGAGTCTTCTTTATCACCTCCGTCTTCCACACCGCCGACATACTGCCACCATAGAGTTTACATAGTAATCTAGAATAAGTCCCATGCATTCCGGCTCTTCAGAATGGCGGGGCATAGACACGGACATGGACACGGACATGTTCTCTACAAGCCTAAATTGCTATCGACGCCTTAATATACGCAAAGGAGCAGCAGAACATCACTTGCAAGCTGGCTGTTCTTTTCTAGACTACTTTGCAGAAAAACACCAGCATTGTGCATTGTATAACAATAAAGTTGACAAGTGCTTGAACAACTTCTAATCATCGCAGCAGAACGAACATGCCTAACTTATCGTCTACTTTCTTTTCCCATTTTTATTTCTTTCTTTTTCTCGTTCTTTCTCTCGAGACCACTGATGTCAGCACCAACGATTTGCCGCATTCTGCTCCCAGTTTTATCCCCTGACTGCCGCGGAGACGGGATTCGATTGGATTACGACGGCTTAACCCTTCATAACAGGCAATCACAGCGCAGGGAAGATGGACTTGGCTGACATAGTAACCCTGGAGCAACAAAAAAAGAAGACAGGCAAGCAGAAAATTAAATATTTTGTGTTTGTATACTAGTTCTATTTTCTTGCTCTAAGGCGACTATCTCGCTTTTAATTTGGGGCAGAATTCGAGTCAGTGCTTAGTAGGTCAACTGCTTCCGGTACACTTGCTTTCTGCGTGTGCGACTCACAAACTATGAGGTTTCGAAAAAGTTTAAATATTTATGGGACGGTTTTACGAACACCTTTTCACTTCCGGTAAGCTGTGAGCGGCCGTGCTGGTGAACGCTTTCCGCCAATTTCACTACTCTCTTGCACCTAAGCGATTCTTCATTTGCATCGTGCTTGGAGTGGGTAAAACGCAGAGGCCGCGAGAGTGGCTCGGCCGACAACAGAACTCAAGGAGCGTGGCTGGGCATGCATTTGGGTCGCACAAACCCACGCTCACTTCATTTCTTTTTCCCTCGAAACACATCCCGGCGGCATATGCCGAGGCCATTTTTCCCACCGACGCGCCAACTTCTCGAGTGCCGCCTCGCATTAACTCAAAAAAAAAAAAAAAAAAAACTGGTACAGTCAAACCTCGATATATCGAACACGGATATATAGAATTATTGCCTATATCGAACACTTTCTATATCACGCGGAAAATCGCATGCATTTTTTATTTTTTATTTCGAACGGGATCAGACATAAAATGGATATATCGAACTCCGCCACCCCAAACAGCCCGCGCTCTTTTGACAGGCGGCGAGCTTTCCCGCAACACCGTCGAAGATAGCGGTGGAGCAATGGGCGTTTCCGACTGCCTACACACACGCCGAGGGCGCCATTTGAACGTAGCGGCGCACGCACGCCGCTGCCTGGATAGTTCGTTGCAACGTCAACGACGCACTGCATTTGCCGCACCGATGACGGACGTGAAGATCGCAGCGGAAGTTACAGCTGAGCGGCCAAGCGAAGACGTTGCCGAGGTTGATCCCGCAAGCGCTAATGGTGCTCCGCTCCCGACTTCAACTGAGGCTGTAGCTGCTTTGGCCCTTCTACGCCGCTACTGCGGCGCAATAGAAGGCACGGGCCTATTGCTTGTTGATCGTTTAGACTATGTTGAGGACGCCTTAGTTAAACACGCCTTTGGCAACAAGAAGCAGGCTACCCTGCAGCAGTACTTTCAGCCAAAATAAATACTTTGTTTGAAGCTTCAAGTGAGTATTTACTGCACCACGGTTGGTTCATTGATTGATTTGTACAGTGGGGTATTCTTTTCTTCTCCTTATTTTAATTCAGCCTTCGAGTGCGAGATTTCCCAGCTCCCGCAAGCTGAGCGGCACGGCGGCGCGTCGTAGCAGACGACACGCGGCTGCTCCCGCCTCTGTGGTCGGTCGGCGCGCATGTGCCGCCTGTCGGCGCTTCGCGGAGCGCGACGGCCACGCGCTTTAACAAGTTTTTGACGCGTTTTTGATGTGATTTAATATATCGAATTCTGGCTATATCGAACTATTTCGGCATCACCCACAGTTCGATATATCGAGGTTCGACTGTATATGTATAAAAACCAAGTCTTCTGTGTCGAGGACTACTGCAGCAGGCTCAGTCGATCACGATGCGAGAGAACTCGACTACGCTTAAAAACACCGCCCTCACGCATAAAACTACATAAGGCAAAGCAACAATGCATAAAGTTGGGCGAGTTAGTTTGACATCTTGAAAGGGGAACAGCGCCAAAATAGGTGAGGGACGAGAAGAGGTAACGACAGACATGGCGTTGTGTCTGTCATTACCTCTTCTTCTCGTCCCTCGTTTATTTTCGCGCTGTTCCCCTTTCATAACGCAAAGCACTATACATGGTAATGAAAAAACGGCACAAAAGAGAAACATACACGACAAGACAGCGCCTGTCCTGGCATGTACGTTCTTCTTTCCTCTTTTGTCCTTGTCGTCTGCACTATTCTTTCATCACCATGTACAACAAGTGCCAACTAGCTCAGCTTTCAACTTTATGGCAAAGCACTAGCATGGATTCTGGTGGCAGTTCTAGCCACCACAATCACGTGCCATGTGCGTGTCATGTGTCACGTGCGTGTCACGTGAAACAAGCCTACGGAAAATAAAAGCGCAGCAAAAGGAAACAAAGACAGATGCATACAGATGTTCAGACAATGTTTCTTCCAGCCACGCTTTAATTTCGTATAGTTTAACTATCCCAACCCATTTGTTCCAGTCCCGAATTTTATAAAAGATGCAGAAGATGTCTAAGAGGTAAAAAGAGGTGACATTGTGCCACGTATGGGCACGATGTCACCCATACGTGCACCCAGCCTCCGGCAGCGTAAACAAGTGGGACCGGTGGCCTACTTGATTTTTCGCGCCGCAGCGCAGAGCACGTGGGGCGAAAGCTCACTTTGCCGCAGAATCCGGGAACCCTGGGCCCAATCCCAACCCCTGCCCATTTCGACCTAGGCGAGCGTCGAACCAATGTGCAGTCGTGTATCGCTACTGCATGATGCGCGTTAGGGCTTGCAGTGGTACTGCGCTGGCAAAATTTCTCATCTAAAGCGAAGGCGTACGCCAACTCACTTCACCCGTCTAAGCAGACGTACAACACGATCCGAGCGTGTCACGCGTCTCTAGTTTGTTGGAGGGAGGAAGAAATTGAAGCGGGGTAATTTCCGACGCATGTCCTCACCTGCCGTCCTCGTTGGTCTTGTAGAAAACTAGGAAGGGGTCCGACTTGCCCCAGAAGTCCTTCTTGTCCAGTTTGTGGGCCGCCCACTGCATGGTCACCACTTGCTGCGAATGTTGCGGAGAAACATGGGCACTCAAACCGTGCTGCCAGGTTCCTTGAAAGGCACTCAATCATGGGGTACGGTGTTTTGGTTTAAAGCAAGAACAGCCGATAAAAATTTAACTATGTCTGGATCCCGTCCGATGAACTTGGAGATGCGCAGAATGTGTTTCAAATGAGCTAGGCACTTGCTGCGTGTATCACGTAACCTCGTACGAGTCGCGTGACACTACACCATGGTGTTGCACAAAACCTGAACTTGATATCAAGTTACTGCGATGATGTCAAGCTGCCACGTGACCTGAGTGTCGGTCAAGCGTAAACGCTGATTCACGCAGCACCTTTTTCTTACGTTGCGTTACATTACGGAAGCTTATATCTGCTTATGCCACAAGTCACCGGGACATCTGTACTTCATATTAAGTGTGGCTGCCAGTTTAGGGAGATAGCCTAGCACGCAACATTCGAATCACAAATTTTTCGTTGACTTGCACGTAATGCAAGGAAACGTAAGAAAACGGTGCTGTGTGGAACAGTTTTAATGTGTCGCTTTCCTCAAAAATTCAGCCCTATAATACATTTATTTTGTATTCAAGGTTTGGTAAACTTACTTTGCAAGATTAGATTTTAACTGGAAACAGTCAATATCTTAGAGCAGCATGGCTCAATCTGAAAGCCGTAGTCTTAGTCTACTTTACACTTGCACAGCCACATGACGAGATGGTCACAGTGGTGGTGTTTGCAGGCTTTATGGCACAAAAACAACGAAGGCCATATTGTGCCAGACTAACGAGACAATCAAGCTATTACGGTTGCAATGCTAGAAAATAGCAACTTCAAAAACGGCTAAACTAAATCTGGTGTATGAGGCCAGTACCAGTAATAAAGGTCAGAACTCATTCAAACGGGATGATTGAAGATGGTTTCCCAATAAGAGCGCAGGGTGAAATGGGATGCGGTAGTGAAAGAATTCCGGAAAATCAGTTCGACGTTCTGTTTTGAGCTCTGAACAGAGCCACAAAATATGCACTGTGCAAAGTGAGTCCCCACGACGATCACAAACTGGTGAATCGTCCCCGCACAGCAGATACTTGTAGGTGACATAGGAGTGGCCGATTCGAAGCCGACACATCAACACTTCATGAAATCTGTTCATGAACGAAGAGCTTTCTTAGGTTCCGAGGACCGGCTTGGTCACGTGGAGCTTATAGCATTGCACGTCCCATTCTGCCTGCCATGTCCGGAAAAGTGGTGAGTCGATTAAAGCTCGATGTCCTGGTAGGGTAAGCCTGTGCGAGATTGAGGGAGGTCACTTGAGGATGTAGCGAGTCTGTCAGCCTCCTCGTTGCCTTTTATTCCCACGTAACTCGGCATCCAACAAAATCTTATAGTATGGGCTCCACATGAAGTGCAAAACTTTGCTTGTTGTACAAGCAAATTTTTGGAAGCTTCCAAAGACGTTACTACACAAATAGCACTCTGAGAGTCAACAAATAAAACAGCACTCTTTATTGTTTCCTGAAGGATATAGTTCATAGCCATGGAAATGGCATAAAATTCAACTGTAAAGATGCAGGCGCACGTTGTCGCTCGTTGTCGTCTGCTCGGTTTTTTCACAGAGTTCATTTCTGGCCGACACGGTGCAAACGTACAAGTTTCTCGAGGCCTACAACTACTTCGAGTCTGGTAAGAAGTGGTTGAACGCTATGCTTGCGAATATATCGGGAGTCATTCGTGTCTAAAATTATTTAATTGCACTTTTGTACATCAAAGGCTTTGTACGAGACTGCCTCAAGGCACCGCATTGTGCGTCATCTGAGCCAGGCTGATGCCGTTGCACAGCTGCTACACTCCAAGATGCCTGGTTTTAGCAAGCAACCGAGAAACTCTTGGGCGGCAACTTGTCTACACACCGTAGAAACCTCCGGGTGGTCTGGGTCAGACGACGGTTTCCTTAAGTATAGGAGTGACTCAGTGCTGGGAATAAAGATTGCAATGGAAGCTGCGCACTGACCTTCAATGAAGGCTTGCCATACAAGCGGTCGTCCGCGCGAGGCGACCATTTTTGTGTGATCCAAGCAGATTATCTATTCTTTGCGCCTGTCAGCGTCCGCCGGGAACTTGTGGAAGATTATTCTACTACTTTTGCAGTACCTTTCGGCACAACCAACAGCCACGCAGCTTTGCAACATGACGAAATGCTGCGTGGCACATAGAAAGCACCCGCTGTTTTGCCCACACCCTGGCTCGCCTGGCCAATCCGGCGCAATCGCAGTGCCTCCACAACTCAGTGACATCAATCCCGCACGTCGGTCTATACAATTCAAGGACGAGATCCAACAAGAGCCCTCGACGCAAAGAAAATAGTATGCAGACGGTCTTCTCAGGCGAGAACTTAAAACCGTTCTCGTCGGCCCACTTGCTAAGGTTACTTATGGCTAGCTGCAACTGATGCTCGCACCCAGACATATTACAAGAGGACGCTGAAATTTAGATGTCGTCAACAAACAGTGAATATAAAACAGAACAAGGCAGCGTCCGAGCAAGAGAGTTAATTTTAACAATAAGAAAAGATGCCACCCTGGGGAACTCGTTTCTTGAACAAACGAGTCCGAAAGGGTGGTACCCAGAAGAACCTGGAAGGTCCTGTCTGACAAAGTCTTTTATGCATCGCAGCATGCGACCGTGAATCCCATAGCCATACAGATCTTGGAGGATGCCATATCTCCACATGGTATCGTAGGCCTTCTCCTCATCAAAGAAGACGGAAACACAATGCTGTCTATTCACGAAGGCTTCCCGTATGATTGTTTCTAGACGCACAAGACGATCTAAGGCAGATTGACCTCTGCAAAACCCACATTGGCGGATATCAATAAGAACATTTTCACTTTCCAGTATGTATACCAGTGTTCTTTTTATCATACGTTTGAACGTTTTTCCAAGGCAACATGACAACAGGGCAGTAACTAGATGGCATTGTCGGGTCCTTGCCAGCAGAGTTCCTGTGTAGGCTCCCGTAGGGAGCCTACACAGGAACTCTACTGGCAAGGAACTCAGGAACTCTACTGGTTTTTTCGGGGCCGAAAACACAACCGACAAATCAAAGTGTGCCGCCACTTTTTTTTTTCTTAAAAAAAAAAAAAGAAAAAAAAGTGGCGGCACACTTCAGCCTGTGCTGTCCAGCTTGTGCCAAAGAAGTAACAACAAACAAGACGGAGGTGACGTTTGCAGAAAGAAACACTCTACAAAATTTGTGGAATGCGCATCTTCGATCGTATACGAAATCCCAATGACATGCGGAAAAGGGTACGTGGGCCAAACGGGCAGATGCGGTAATGAAAGGGCAAGAGAGGACGTGCTATCAGTAAGGAATTCCCCCCCGGGCAAATTTAGCAATTCATTGCGACAGATGCCCTTGCGCCCCGGAACTGGAGAAAACAAAAATTCTGGGAAAGCTGAAAAGTAAAATCTCGAGAGAGATGTTCGAGTCATTTAACATTAGAATGCAGGGGGATGACAAGTGCATTAGTACCCCGTCAGTGCATCTAACTGACAAGGAATTTGAATTCTTGCTTCTGAAGCCCGATTGGGTATATAAATAGTGTGTCGTTTCAATAAAAATTCAGTTGAAAGTAGCGCTTCGTGTTGTCGTACTTGCTCTGTCCTTGTCTTGTGGCGCATTTTGTCAAATCTAAGTCATGTACCAACTGGCCCATCTGTCACTATTGAGTGCATCAGGCCCAGGAGCAGATAGCTTCTTTACATCAAGTGGCATCTTGAGCTCACAGTGTGTGAACAGTTGATTGTAAGGTGCAGTATTGGCTCCCGACATGACTATCCCGTGTTGCTCAGCACGAGATTTAAACAATTTGAAGGTATTTGCCTTCAAAGCATTTGCTGTGCCTTGTAATAATGTAGAAGGAGGATCCAAAATAGGAATAGTAAAACTTCTGTATTCCCCTTTGATTTTACGTAGCCTATCCCAGACCCCTTTTGATGGGACAAAACTGCTCAAAGAGGTAGTATACTTCACCCAGGTTTTCCTTTTAGCCTGCTTTCTAGTTCATCGGGCTTTGGCTCTCTATTCCTTTAATTCCACCAGGTTTCTTGAGGTAGGCTACCTCCTGAACCTGTACCAAGCCCTATTTTGTTTTTTAAGTGTTGAGGCACACTCTTCATTCCACCACGGTTCGCACCTTTGTTACAGAGCTCCAGATGTCTGTGGAGTCAAATGACGAGCAGCATTTATAATCTGTTTTGTTACATACAATGTAGCTTCTTCTGAAGTCATAGAGCTAAGCAAAGATGCATCTAGCGTTTTTACGTCAAATTCGGGAAATTCAAAACAGACTTTTGAAATGACTCAGCAGGCTCATGTCAAAAAGCAGTGAATTCTGCGAAGTGTTTTGAGTGGCACTCACACTTCAAGAATGGCAGAACATCGCTGAAAGATGGAGATGGGTAGGGCGACGTTCTCCAAACTCTCTCTTTTCCAGTGACGTTCTGCCACTCACGAAGCGTGAGTGCCACTCAAAACAAATTGCACAATTCACTGCTTCCTAACATAAGCCTGCGTAATCATTTCAAAGGACTTTGTTTTAAACTTGCAGAGTTTGACGCAAAATTGATGTTCACTCTCGCTCTGGCTTGCAGTCCATGGTGAAATCGCCATTGTGCTCGTGAATGTGATCGCAGAAACTTGCGTAGTGCAGCTCCAAATGTTGAGAGAATGACGTCCATCGGCATAATGAGACATGAGGGTCCTTCGACTGCTGCGCGTGCATCATCGTGCTGCCCTCTTTTTTTATGCTACAAAATCAGTCTGGGAATTTTTTTTTGAACGTAGAAAAAGACACCATTTCAAGGAAGACTGATTTCCCTGTGCACAAACATTTCTACCACAAATCAGATCTCTAGCACGGAGCACAAGAGGCACTGCTCACCTTACAGGAGCTGACCTCCTCAGCAATCACTGTAGGAAGAGGGATTGAAATGACATTAGTGGTCTGCAAAGCAATACCTGGGGAGCAATGCCAGACCTACCGGTGATCGTGCCTGCGTTCTTGTGGCTGGCATCGTTCCTGAAACCAAGTGTCAGCACAGGTATTAACATCATCAAATGCTCACCGAGCTTCTCCCACATCTTTCCAAAGAAAACATGCGAGGCAGCACTGGGTCAGTTTTTCATCCGAGTGTTACGATAAAGATGTTGTTGCTGATTGGGTCGATCAAGGTTGGCTGTAATTATAAAATACCTGGAGCTTATAAATAAAAAATACCGATGCCCTACACAAACAATGTCTAGTGCAGAGCAGATTGCACTTTGAACTTTTTAGACAAGAGAAACCATGGCCTAATAGGTAATGCAACAGCAGCTGCAAGGTTGGATTCAAACTGTGCAACTTTTCCCGACTTCATGAAGTTGCAACGGCTGCAACGCCCTCCTCCCACATTCACGGGCAGCAGCTGCTGAAACAATCATGACATATATTTTCTCACCAATATCACTAAACCTTAATTTTTGCTCCTATATGAACAGAAATGCAGGGTAATTGTTTGCCTACCTGTAAATAGCATTGTGAAAACAAACAAGAACAAAATCAAACCCCGTCTCCAATCAATGCCAGATATTCGTCTCGTAACAGGAGCACCCAGAAATCCCAGATTCATGGTGAAAACTTCTTCTACTGAAGTGGAGCTATGCGTACCACCACTCTAACAGACACTGATTAGGCACATTCATTTAAAGCTCTGTTTTGTTTCCATTAGAAAAACCGTGCATAAAATGCACACCCCATAAGCAGACGGACACATAGTTTGGTAGCGCCAGTTGCTTACACCATCGGTCAGTGCCCGAGTGCACTACTCTTTCGCAAGAGTTACCAAAACTTGCAGCACAAACTTTAAGCATACTCATTTCAAGAGTAATATAACTAGCAGGAATCGGAAAGTGCAACCATAGTTCCGAGGTCGAAGAGGCCAGGAAAATTCAATATGGATCAGCCGATTTGACCTGATGTAAGTATCCATCTTTTTGTTGCTGAAAACAGTCAGTAGTAACGATGAGTTCTTTGTGATTCTAGATGGATGGATACAATTAAGGCCTTCAAACTGAACAAAATATTAATGCCAGGGGTTCGTGCCGTTTCGTGCAAACACGTTTTTTGGGCAACTATGCATCGAGACACTTTTCATTGACGTACACTTTGACGACACTGCAACATTTTTTGCTACGTGGATTGGATCGGATTACTGTGGAGACTGGTTATAACGAAGTCAGTTATAATAAAATAGTGACTACAGTGAAGTGATCACGATTTCCCATCTCTGTTTGCATTTTTCCAATGCATTTGCGTCTGTTTTTAGCAAAGAAAATTAAGCGGCTCCTGCGGATATAGTGAAGAGAAATTTTGTGATAATTAAAAAACTAATAAAATTCGGAAAGTTTATTAGGTAGCAGACCACTGCACCTTGCTGCTGCGGCCCACCCAAAACGGGCCGCAGACGATGCAGCAAAGGCCACGAGCGGCAGCCTCTGCATCTCGCCCCTTATCTGGGAAGCGGCTTTACCGCATCGCACGCGGAGAAGCCGTCGTGGCATGCCGATAGGGGCGACCGGAGCGCTAGCGACAACATACCGATACCGACAAAAGAGCCTAGATTTAAGAGAGGAAGCACCTCCAACCATTGAGAGCATTTGCAATTTAATGGCAGACGTCTCCCGGGCAGACTGGCGCAAGTGCGCCGGCATTTGGTTGTCGCGTGGCCAGTGTTGTGACGAAACTGGGCTGAGAGGCAGACACGTTTGAAGAAGGTGAACGCTTTTGAGTTTTGCCCACAATCCATGTAACCCCGATCAAGCAGTTGCCTCCTCTTTTAAATCTAGGCTGTCTATGCCGACGATTAGTGTCGGCTTCGCTCGTCGGTGTGGTCGCTCTTGCGCGAAAGTCTAACTTTGCTCAAGCACCGATGCGGCTGATCATCGCCACTTAACGATGGAGAGTCCCGGCACCTTGACGGGGAAGACGAAGGCAATCTCCTTGAAACAAAAGCGTGACATCCTCGACAAACTGCGCATAAACGTAAAGAATGCCATCCACCGCCGGCGTCCTCCGCGGCAGCCGTCGCAGCTGTCGACACGGTCCGTATGTAGCTCGTCGGATCTTTTCTTGATCGGAGCTTCTCGCAGATGGCGAGAAGCGACTTGATCGCTTTCTGCCGGCACAATAAACACGTGCCCGTGACGGCCCGTGTTATCTTTTATTTGCGTGCTACTTTTATGGAGTCCAGATATAACGAAGAAGCGGATATAGTGAAGTGATTTCTGATCCCCGTTGACTTTGTTATAACCGGCTTGACAGTAACGGCTCCGTTTCGCTTGCTAAAAGTGTGCCAAGCAGCTCCAACAATGCAAAAACTAATGCGCGAATCCCTTACTAATGCACGAATTCCTTTAGGAGCCCTAAAGCTCTTAAAGAATCCTAAAGCTCAGCAAGCTAAGCTTCAAAATAGGGTCATGCCTCGTTTCGCTCCACTCGGGTAAAATAAATTATAATCTCGGGCTTACGGCTCAAGGCTTACGGGAAGCCTCGTCGGAACCGCCAAAGGTTTGGCGAGCTATAGGTTACCATATCGAGGAAACATAATAACAGGATGTTGCTAGATGTGCCGTTGAAATGAACGCGAGCACCCTTCGATTACACATTGCAGTGTCGACGAAAATGTTATTTGACAAACTGATTGCCATCGGTACAAACAGCGTACCATCCTCCCTTAACCCCCAGACGACAGCGTGGAACAGACTCCAGGACTGGGCCACCAACACCGTAGTTATTTACACATCTGCTAAACAATGCCTCGACATCTGGGTCGATTCAACTCCCGAAACAAGCTGTGCTTCAGAGCAATGACACTGCAACCGTCTTGCTGCTTAAAGGGGGAATGAAGGTGGATTTTGGAATGGTCTTTGTATGATGCAAACTCAATCTATGCACTCCAAGCATCCTAGAAAACCCCAAATTAAAAACAAAACCCTTTTTCTGAGATCTCAAAAAAAGGGGCGTGTCGAGGTGTTTCGTCGCGTTTTTAAGGGCGAAAAAGGACACGCGTGATTGTAATTTGGGGTTTTCGAGGATGTTTAGTGTGAGTAGATTGAGTTTGCGCCATACAAAGATCATCTCAAAATCCACCTTAGCGCTCCTTTGAGATCACTGTTGCCAGTTCTCCAGAAATGTCCTTTATCTGAAACTGCAGGACACGGTTTTCCGTCCTCCAGAAATGTTAAAGGAGTCCCGAGCAGAGCAAAAGGACATCGCCCAAGCGTCCCGACACCGTATCTAAAGCTCAGAAAGTCACAATTTTTAGTTGTAACGATCGCCAATCGCACCTGCTCGGCACTACCGTAAAGTTCCGAGAGAACGCCCACCCCGAGAGGTCGCCCATCCCGTTTTTCTGGCTAAATATCTGTAACATAAAAATTCCGAAACATCGCCCACCCCCCGATTTCCGTCGAACGTCACGCAATGTCCGACAGGAATCGCATCAACCGCGCAATTTGCTGTACCGGCACGTCAGACAAGCAAGTTTATAGCGGATTCCCGCGTTTTTGTCCGCGATCTGCGTGTGCGATCTCCATTCCACGCGAGTTGGTCCTGCGTGTACTATATATCGCATTGTGAAATACGATTTTGCTGCGTTCGCGATCTGCAGTATTTCTTCCCGTAACATACGAGTTTGTAGCAGATTCCTGCCTTTTTTTCCGCGATCTGTGCGTGCGATATCGGTTCCTGTGACAGGCAAGTTTGTAGCGGGTTTCCGCGTGTTTATTGCATCGTGAAACGCGAATTTACGGTGTCCGCTATCTGCGGTATCAGTTTCCGCATCACATAGTTTGTAGCCTGTTTTTGATAAAGCTTTGCAGTGGCGTCCCCAAAGATAGCCCACCCCATGTTTTTCACCATTTATCTCTTCACTTTGGGTGGGCGTTCTTTCGGAACTTTACGGTAATCATTAAAAAGGCAGCTCCCGCAAGACAATCGATTAATGAACTATCAATACTCTAAGTGCAACTTATTGAGTGGCGCTATACTTGGCATCAATGTACACTATACTTGGCATCAACTATTTTATGCTACATTGCCGAGGCTAGCGTAGCTTCTGCAGTGGTCCAACTCCGTCGAAGATAGTCATACGAGCGGAAGCAAATGAGACGCAAGACGAAGGCACATGCTCTCACAGCAGTGCGGCGCTGCACCATTGTGGAAGCTATGCCATCCTCGACAATGTAGCAGAAAATAGCCACCACCGGGTACAGGGTCGGCCACAAGGGGAAGGCGAGCTCACTTGAGAGGTCTGGTGAACCTGCTGCCCTGGACGGAGACGACCTCTCCCAACGTGCAGTCCATGCGGCCCAGGAAGTCCTGGCAGAGAGCAGATCGTCAGTCCCACATCTTACCCAAAGTGAGCCTGGCCGCGCACGTACGTGATCCGAAAGTCTCGGGCTTTTCGAGTCGACATCATATCTGCGCAGAAAGAGAGAGCAGACCACAGCCGGGGAAGTCGGAATCGAACCACTAAAACAGTGTGAATTGCTGGGCTAGTCGGGTAAACAAGGCAAGAATACAAACAGCACTACAGACAAGTAGAACTGAACAGCATAAGTGCAAACAAGACATATACTATGTTTGCACCAATGCAGCGCAGTGAAGCAACAGAGATCATTTCATTTCTTTTAATTTATTTACACCTTAAGGGCCTGTGAAGGGCATTACAATCATGAGCACCCAGCACCCCAGTACAATCAATCATGAGCCCCCAGTACCCCTCTCTCATTTTCTTGTACACAATCATAGTCGCCCAGTCTCGATTTGATGCGGCACTATTACATACATGTAAATGCAGCCATGGTGCTTGTTCTGTTTGCTTCTTCTACTTGCCCTAGTTTATAGTGCACTAGTTGTGTGCTCTCGATAACCACTACAAGCCTCTCTGGTAGCAAGAGATCCCGACCGCAAGGTTGTACAATAAAGGAAGACAGGAGGCATGCGATTTAGAGAAGCTCGTTTTAGCGAACGCCGTTTTACCGACCCCAGTTTATCGAATTCCTTTATAGAGAAACCAAGTTTGGAGAAAATGTCGATGAGCCTCCTTTTAGCGAATTCGGCCCGCCGCGAAGCGGCGTGTACGGATAAGTCAGGTGAGTTAACATTTTTGTAATGAGCCGCCGCAGACTGCCGCCGCGAAGCGGCGGGAGCGCAGCAGGGGGCTTGGGTTAACACGCGCACCAGTGATACACACGCGAAGTAGAAAAGCCTTTTTTAAATAGCGTCCCCTTTTCGATGAACGGCATTTCTCTAAACTGAGGCTCTGCTTTCTCTAAACTGTGATTCGATAAAACGTGCCCGTTCTCTAAAACGTGCTTCGACGGAATGGCATTCGATCAACCGTAGTAAACCCAAGGAAGACACGGTGGTATTTGCTAATTAGGCACCCATGGAGGCGTTAGCACATTTATGATCATAAAGGTGAGGTAATATGGGAGCTGATCCTTAGTTACATTTCAAATCTCAGCTTCTGGCTCTCTTCGAAGTAGTAATCCACGGGAATTGCCTTGACGAAGTCTGGATTCAGGCAGTTGTCGATGGTTTCTGTTCGTCCGATCTGGAACAACGAGTCGCCACAAATGAGCCAATGCAGCCCGGGCCCGACTCAAAGGAGTCACCGACCTCGTGAAGTTGCTGTTTGCTGGATGAAGACAAGAATACGACGCACATGGGGTCGGATTTGGACAGGTAGTCCGTGTCCCTCAAGTTTCTGCAACCCAAAGACGAAGGGCAGCGATCGTTGCGTTAAGTGACGCGCAACACGTCATAGGTCGAAGTAAACAAACGCGCTCGAAACACCATACCTGCAAGAGATGCTCAGCGTTACCTTGGTGCACGGCGCAACAGCCGCGCCGGGCGTGAAAGTGTTCATGTTCTGTGGAAAGAAACGTAAGCGAGTCTTTAGTAGGAGGCTATTAATAGAGTCAAATACGAAGCTACGCTAGCCTATTTAGTGGCACAAGCCCATTCGACCCGCGTGTGACGAAGGAACGGAGATCACCGGGGGCGATGACCGAACAATTCCTAATCGCCCGCCACTGCGAGCAAGTTCTACTTGCACGTGCGTGCTTGAACGTAACGCATGCTCGAGAATACCAACAAGAGTGGCCTACCGTGTTCGTTCAGATTAGTAGTTCGAGGGAGGCTCTCCGACGAGGTGCAGTAGCGTGCAGAAAACGGTAGTGGCGGCAGATGGGCGCAATCGTCAGTTTCCGTGGTAATTGCTTAGGCACGCGCAACTTCAGTTTCTGGCTCTTTCACTTTGGTGATTCGGTTTCTTGACTCATCGTAAGAGCGCGAAAGCGCCGCGTACTTCACCTCCCGATGACCCGATCTCTAGCCCACTGGCCCAGCCGACCCAACCCACCAAACCAAAACAGCCTATCCAGCCTAACGGCCAAGCCCAAGCCGCCAGAAAGTTGCCGAGTCAAAACAAGCCGGTTGTGAGTGAAAACGCGCCCGACGCACTTTATTTACGCCACTCGTCCCAAGAAACAAAAATATAACGGGAGTGAATGGTTACGACTCGTAAGTCCCCAAACTCGACAAATCGACATGTCAAGCGCCTTTCCTTCTTTTCCACTTGCACTGTGCCACTTGTTTCCCTCCCTTCCGATCAAAAACAAGCGCACAAAAAGGACAAAAAATTCAGGCCGTTTACGGCTTACGACCCTGTTTTGTTTACGTTCGACAGCGCCGCCGTTTGTTGCAGCGCTAGCGCACTGGATGGCAGCGCGGTCGATGAGGCTCAGCTGTGCGCCCGCCAAGGATGGGAAAACTCGTTTGAATAGCATTTTCCTCGTAGCCTCAAGGTCTCGGCCGCCGCGCGGGGACATCGGACGGGCTGCTTTGCACGGAACAACACCGTCGAGGCTGAACAGCGGCGAGCTGGACAGCCGGACTCATCCGCCCCACTCGGACTCCGCGTCGGCAGGCCCCACGAGCCCCCCGTGTGCCCCGAGAAAGCGGGACACTCGCCCCGGAGGAATGCGCGAAAGGTGAGAGCCGAGAAACTCGGCTATCGGGCCGTCGACAACAGCGGCTTATCTCCCCATCTCGCAGCTGAGATTGCGTATGCGCGCGCTCGCGCAGGTCGGCCCGTCCGGACGTTGCAGTGCGCGCTTGGTCCAGGTAGCGCCTTGGCCCCGCCAGACCATGAACTCAAGCTCGAGCGAGTGGCTGGGACTCCTGAGCAGGGTCTCTGACCTGGACTACTTCAACTGGCTCGTGTGGCTCTTCACGCCTGTCGCTGTGAGCGCCCCACCGTTTTTTGACATGTTGGCCCAGCTTGTGTTGGCCAACAACGGCCGCGCCGAACAACGCGCCGACACTGCGCGCACGACGGCGCTCGTCTTACCAACCTCTGGATATGTCTACGATTGAGTGCGGGCGCTTAGATCAGTTGACTGATAAAATAGATAGCACGGATCGGTGGGAAAAGCAATTCAAATTTTCCAGAGCAACTTCTTTCGGTATCTGTTCGTTTTGGACAATCAGTTGAGCTCGGACCAGCGCTGTGGACCCAATTAAAAAAAGATGTTCCCTTCCTCAAAGCTCCACAATCCCCGCAATATGGAAAAGCAACCGACACCGCAAAACATGCATTTCTGTATTGTACCTCATACCGTGACATATATGGGTTGAAGTAACTGTCATATGCACGGCTTGTATGTGAAATCACCAGACCCTGCCTGTGGTCATTCCTACTCGTTTTAGCCGAAAAATATGAGTTGGGTTGTACGAAATGTGTGCTGCGTAAGGTATGTGCTTAGCGAGGCCATGGCTGCGGATGCAACGTCAATGCGAGCCACATATATGTATTTTAAACTATTCGGCTCGATGACGTCTTTTGCACACGGTATTTTCGGATGTACCAGAAAAGGGCAATACACTAGAAGACAAGGCATGATGCACATGACGTCGTCGTTTCTCCGAGCGGCTAAAAAGGCCAAAGCTGGACGAGAGTCATGCATCTGTTCTGGCATCGCCGCACGCTGGCGTCGCACTCGTGAGATGCTCTAAGACGGGCCGGCGCCGATGCTGATGAGGTTGCGCTGCGTAGATCCACGAGTGACGACATTTGGGGGGAAAGGCCTCGTCTTCTAGGTGGTATAGACATAGGCCAGTCTAGAAATAGCCTTCTGTGTACACTTTTTGTCTACTGGGCTGGGGAATACGTTTGGGTACATGCAGTAGCTGTTGAGTGTACGCCGTAGCTCTATTCTGCAAAATATTGGATGTTGCACGTGCGTCCAAAGAGAGCCCAGTGACTCGGCATTTATTGCCAGGGTGATAAGCACCCACCGCTGGAAAAGGAGCTGGCTCTGAACTGTAGTTTACAGCCTCGAAAATGCCGAGTCACTCTTAGAATGTCGGTTGCCGCTTTGAAGCTTCCTTTCCAAGTTGTAGTCCCCACCACCCTCGACCACATTGATGTTCCGCTTGGGCCGCCGTCGAAGCGTCGACTTCCTCGTTCCAGCCTGCTAGCTGGGCGTGCCAAACCGTGCGTGTGCACGCAGGTGGCATTCCTGCTGCCGACGCTCATCATTCTGCTGCTGTATGTGTCGATCATCTTCCTGCACCTGTACCACTACCGGCGCTGGCTGAGGGACGCGTACGCCCGCGACTTCTGGGACGGGGCCCGCTACACCCTGGCTCTGTTGTGGTGCGGACATGCCTGGATCTGGCACAGTGAGCGCAGCTTTTTCCCTCGCGGTTCCAACGTCGGGCAGACTGAATATTGCGAAATCTAATTTTTGTAGAATTATGGGTTCGACATATGTATGGCTTATAGCCAGGGACGGGTATAGAAAGCAAGACCAGCCCCTCCCTCAAGATGGATGGATGGAGGGTATCGGCTGTATGAGAAAGGTTCCCAGCTCTGAGTCGTTAAAGGGAAGCTGAAGAGGTCCTTGAATTCAAGCAAACAGTAAAAGATGTAATGTAGACACCTCAAAAATTATGTTTCTTAAGTTTCATTGCAATCTTATTCATAGAAACGTTGTAATAGCCAATTAAAATTTCGACGTAGACCCACGCTGTTGCGGCGCACTGACAGTAGGAGAGTGCGAAAGCGGAGAGAAATCTAATCAAAGTGATGTCATCAGCGGGGTCGGATGACCCTTGCTCGCCACTAAGCTGGCTTGGGGATGACGTCAATGATGTCACGACGCCCTGGACAGACAACGGGCAGCAGATAGGATTGCCACATGCCTAACGGCAATCGCTGCGCATATTTTTCAAAATAAATGCGGTTTAAGGTTACCTTTGCCCAAGATAAGTGCGATAACTGAATTCACGGGACAAAAAGCCACAGAAATCCGCTCCGAACTCGGATTTCTTGAAAAGTGCTTCAGCTACCCTTTAAGAATGTGTGTTCAACACAACGTCATCCGCATTAAAAAAAATAATAAAAAAAAGGTATCTGAAGCTGTGCTGCAGAAATTAGAACAGCAAAACAAATATATGCTTACGGTAGTTTTGTGGTCTCTAGTTTTCATCGCAAACACCAGCCTACACGAATTAAGTGGTCATACAGGCGCTCGGAAACAATACCAAAGCGCAGCACTCACATGTGAAGTCAATTGGTTAGCATGCACAGCGATACGTGACTGTAGCATGCACTGTACTCTCAAACTGCCCACCCCACACGTCCGAACGCCTTTCTTAAATTAATGGATTGAAAAGGAAAAAGACAGAGAAAGGCGGTCTTAAGAAGATAAATAAAAAAGGAGACAAAGAAACGGGCAACATGATGCTTTTGAAAAACAAAAATGTATGAAAAGAAATTCTTTTGTCAGTGGTCAGTGGGCTCTGACTGATTGGTGTCCCGGTGACTGACCCTGCAGTGTCAGTAGTGCTCGTTGCGGCTTTGCCTCTCTGTCCCCCGAGATTTTGCCACCGCAGAAGAAGCATGCCAACGGACTTTTTGTTTTCGTTTTTATGTTTATGCTCGCTTTATTTCTTTTTGAGGCAGAAAAATACGGTACTTTTTGGCGGGGCGGCGCGTATAATTGTTCGCGACACCAATTTTTTCGCTAAATTTAGAGGGAAACCTGAATTTGTCTGTAGGTCCCGTGACATGGTGCATTGCATCCATTTTCCTGCCAAATATAGTGGGGAACCTGAATTGGTGCATAGGTCGTGACGTCAATTTTTCCGCTAAATTTAGCAGGGAACCTGAATTGGTGCATAGTTCGTGACGTCAATTTTTCCGCTAAATTTAGAGGGAAACCTGAATTTGTCTGTAGGTCCCGTGACATGGTGAATTGCATCAATTTTCCTGCCAAATTTAGTGGCGAACCTGAATTGGTGCATAGGTCGTGACGTCAATTTTTCCACTAAATTTAGCAGGGAACCTGAATTTGTGCATAGGTTGAGACGTCAATTTTTCCATTAAATTTAGTGGGGAACCTGAATTGGTGCATAGGTCGTGACGTCAATTTTTCCACTAAATTTAGCAGGGAACCTGAATTTGTGCATAGGTTGTGACGTCAATTTTTCCGCTAAATTTAGCGGGGAACCTGAATTGGTGCATAGGTCGTGACGTCAATTTTTTCACTAAATTTAACGGGGAACCTGAATTGGTGCATAGTTTGTGACGTCAATTTTTCCGCTAAATTTAGCGGGGAACCTGAATTGGTGCATAGTTCGTGACATCAATTTTTCCGCTAAATTTAGAGGGAAACCTGAATTTGTCTGTAGGTCCCGTGACATGGTGAATTGCATCAATTCTCCTGCCAAATTTAGTGGCGAACCTGAATTGGTGCATAGGTCGTGACGTCAATTTTTTCACTAAATTTAGAGGGAAACCTGAATTTGTCTGCAGGTCCCGTGACATGGGGAATTGCATCAATTTTCCTGCCAAATTTAGTGGCGAACCTGAATTGGTGCATAGGTCGTGACGTCAATTTTTCCACTAAATTTAGCAGGGAACCTGAATTTGTGCATAGGTTGTGACGTCAATTTTTCCATTAAATTTAGTGGGGAACCTGAATGGGTGCTATAGGTCCATGTGACGTCACATTTTTCCACTAAATTTAACTGGGGAAACCTGAATGTGGTGCATAGTTCGTGACTGTCAATTTTTCTGCTAAATTTAGCGGGGAACCTGACATTTGGTGCATAGGTCGTGACGTCAATTTTTCCCAAATTGTAGCAGGGAACCTGAATTGGTGCATAGTCGTGACGTCAATTTTTTCACTAAATTTAGCGGGAACCTGAATTGGTGCATAGTTCGTGACGTCAATTTTTCCGCTAAATTTAGCGGGGAACCTGAATTGTGCATAGGTCGTGACATTTTTTGCACTTTACGGGTGCAACGCGTCATTTTCCGCAAATTTAGCGGGGAACCTGAATTGGGCATAGGTGTGACGTCAATTTTTCCGCTAAATTTAGCAGGGAACCTGAATTGTGCATAGGTTGTGGCAATTACCTATATAGCTGAAAATCTTAACTAATAGCTTAATAATGCTATGGCATTAAAACACACAGAACATACACACACACACACAGAAAGAATGGCTCTTTTGCCTCTTGGCATGGTCAGATATACTCCGTCTCACCTTAGGATGTTCCACGATGGGCACTACGAGCTACCCACACCTATCGTAAGCACGTAGCTTGTCACGTGACTTTGCTCTCCCCGCTTCAAATTACCCAACCGGAAGGGCGCAAGACACCCTCCGAGCTATGGATTGGCTCCGGTAGCTCGTAGAGTCCACTGCGTTCCATCGTAAAGCTAAACAAAGTATAGAAGTATACGCCACCGCGCCAACTTGCCAACGCCAAGTCAGCACGACTTGGCGCTCGCGAGTTGGCGTAGACTTCTATGCTTGACATAGACGCGAAATACATTTTTGTTTGTTTCATTATTCCGTTTGTCAAATCAAAACTGCTGACATTTTATTACGCCAAACAGTTTTCTAACGAACCGGCAACCACCCCATGAGATTACGGTTCCGTTCCGGTTGCAGTCCAATATTAAAGGCTTGATTTTGGTTACAGTTTTTTTTCTGGTTCGGTTCGACAATTTTGCTCTACATTCTCTTTCTCATTAAATCAGCTACTTACCAATTTTGTGTCACGCTTGTTTAGACCTTCTCCGCCAATCTTCTAACCTCATAAAGCACTCTGCTCGCCATGGTTGGGCATTTTCTCCTCTCCATTCACCTCCAGTGTCCCCTCTGCTAAATTGGAAAGAATGAAGGGCTTTGTGGGAGGAGCTTGGGGGAGGGGGGGGGGGCTGCCACTTTTCTTAACCTGCAACAGCGTATAAAAGCGAGCACACTTCGGCTGCAAACGCCGCCACTGCATCCCGTTGGCTCACTCTGACGTCGCGACCTAGATACAGCTCCTCCAAAAATCACTTTTGTCCCGACTGGGAAATTAGTGTGGCCCTGAAGTTATGAAGGAACCATTTTGCCCCTCTGCTCAACCAGAACAGAGGGAGATAAAGTGTATCACATTCATTTACTCTCAAACCTGTATGGTGGCCAAAGGTAGGTTGTTTTCAGGGAAGGCTGAAGAATTTAGCCATTTGTAAAACTTTTTCATTCAGAATGTGTTGTAGGGCTGACTTAATGCGGATTCATGTAACATAGATTACTGGAATGCAGATTGCTGTAACATGCTTATCTGTAACGCACTCTTATAATGCAGAAGCGGCACACAAAAATTTGTCAGTATAACAAATCAATAGAGAAAGCGTAGAAGCACTCAGCTTTGAGGTGGGGTCTCTCCAGTTATGAATCCGATGTTGAACCAACTCTGCCAGCTGCTGGCAGAGTTGGTTCAACATCGGATTCATAATCGCAGCACAGGCGGGAAAAGTGGCAGCAAACACGCTCACACATGTGGTGGGAGGCTGCAGAAGGCACAAGGGAGGTCAACAAGCAGGTGCTTCCAAAGAAACGGGGAGGCAAGAAACAGCTGGCCATAAGAGTCTGCGTTCCACTCCTGCTCGAGCAGTTTGCAGTGAACCTCTGCAAAAGTGTGATCATTAAATTTCAATGTTTGCACACTGGAATGCAAACCTTAAAATATGTTAGCTCGCATTAACCCGCAAGTGGTTTTATGAGGCAGCATCTCATGGATGTTCAACAATTAAAGTCCAACTGCTAAAGTTGGGATAAGTGAGGACTGATTTCAAAAGCTGAAATGCTACGACATGCAATTTAATTTTATTTCATCATCTCTGTCTCAAGTAGATATGCTAACTTTATTGTGCAGTACTGAAAAAAAAAAAACAACAACAACATAGTTTTGCATTGCTGCAGGGTGTGGGCAAAGGTGGGCAAGGGAACTCTGCTTTTACGTCTTTCCACTTCACCAGGGATAGCACCAGTAAAGAATGAAAGTAGGAGAGAAATTCTTGGTCTGCCCTCTCCCTTTATTTTACAACTTTGCTCGGAGAACCGTGAAAGCTGTGCCTGCCTTGCTCTACCACATTACTCTGCAAACTTGAAGCAGAACTCAAGAAAGCATTTATTGCACAATCCCGAGGGTTTACCTTGCTCTGTCTAGGCTGTAGAAGATCAAGTTTGCTCATAATCCACTCTACTTGTCAGCAAAAGCCTTAACAACCACAGCCTTGGCTATGACTGTTCAACGCTATTGGTGAGGAGATCAAACTATTGTTTTCCACACAGCTCGGTGTTTACCCAACACGAGGCCAATGCACTGGATTATCTCTGTCATCTACCTTGTTTGAGAATGTGACACAGGTTGGATAAGGGTGCCACATCAGCATTCATTCAGCCAGAGCTCGTGCTCGGTCAAGGCTGCACTAATTGAGCACGAGTCCCAAACTAATGCTGACGGAGTGTTTGGCTACATCAGTTCCCTTTTTTGTTGTCTCCACACCTGAAGGGAACCGCTAGAGTCATAAATGTTCAATCTCCTGCCCAACAGCAGAGCTGACATGGAGTACAGAGGCGCAAGCAAGCTATGACCTTGCATTTTCTGAATCGGTAACGAGGTCTGCACATCCTTGTCAGTGAACAGGTCTTAAAGACAGCAGGGTGGCTTTGCAAAAAGAAAGCAAGACTGTTGCGACCTTGAGTCGAGTGTGGCAGGCCTGCAGTGACACTGTATTTCCGGCGCAGGCTACGAGGTGCAGGGCCTCGAGAACATTCCGGAGAGCGGGAGTGCCCTGCTGGTGTACTACCATGGCGCCATTCCCATTGACTACTACTACCTGGTGGCCATTTGCTACCTGCGCAAGCACCGGCTCATCAGGGCTGTTGGGGACCGCTTCCTCTTCAAGGTGCCAGGTGAGGCAGGACCCTTCGCCTTGTCCTTGTGTCAGATTCTGCTGAATGCTCTCCTTGGTAGGCTCGTGCTGATGGACATGAGATAGAACAAAAGCGACCACACAAAGCGCTCTGCAACTGCAGCAGTTGTAGATGTTGAATTGTTCAAAGATGTCCCACACATGTGTCTAGGAATGATTCTGATCTTGATGATAGATGTCATCCTGATGAACTTGCCCCTTCCCACATACATCCAGGTATGTGGGAAGGACTTTGATCTTGATGGATGTCATCCTCGTGGACTTGTCGCTTTCCACATATACCCAGGTGTGTGGGAAGGATCTTGGTGGATGTCATCCTGATGGACTTGTCTCTTCCTACATACATCCAGGTGTGGGAAAGGATCTTGGTTGATGTCATCCTGATAGACTTGTCCCTTCCCACATACATTCAGGTGTGTGGGAAGGACTTTGATCTTGATGGATGTCATCCTCGTGGACTTGTCGCTTTCCACATATACCCAGGTGTGTGGGAAGGATCTTGGTGGATGTCATCCTGATGGACTTGTCTCTTCCTACATACATCCAGGTGTGGGAAAGGATCTTGGTTGATGTCATCCTGATAGACTGTCCCTTCCCACATACATTCAGGTGTGTGGGAAGGACTTTGATCTTGATGGATGTCATCCTCGTGGACTTGTCGCTTTCCACATATACCCAGGTGTGTGGGAAGGATCTTGGTGGATGTCATCCTGATGGACTTGTCTCTTCCTACATACATCCAGGTGTGGGAAAGGATCTTGGTTGATGTCATCCTGATAGACTTGTCCCTTCCCACATACATTCAGGTGTGTGGGAAGGACTTTGATCTTGATGGATGTCATCCTCGTGGACTTGTCGCTTTCCACATATACCCAGGTGTGTGGGAAGGATCTTGGTGGATGTCATCCTGATGGACTTGTCTCTTCCTACATACATCCAGGTGTGGGAAAGGATCTTGGTTGATGTCATCCTGATAGACTTGTCCCTTCCCACATACATTCAGGTGTGTGGGAAGGACTTTGATCTTGATGGATGTCATCCTCGTGGACTTGTCGCTTTCCACATATACCCAGGTGTGTGGGAAGGATCTTGGTGGATGTCATCCTGATGGACTTGTCTCTTCCTACATACATCCAGGTGTGGGAAAGGATCTTGGTTGATGTCATCCTGATAGACTTGTCCCTTCCCACATACATTCAGGTGTGTGGGAAGGACTTTGATCTTGATGGATGTCATCCTCATGGACTTGTCGCTTTCCACATATACCCAGGTGTGTGGGAAGGATCTTGGTGGATGTCATCCTGATGGACTTGTCTCTTCCTACATACATCCAGGTGTGGGAAAGGATCTTGGTTGATGTCATCCTGATAGACTTGTCCCTTCCCACATACATTCAGGTGTGTGGGAAGGACTTTGATCTTGATGGATGTCATCCTCATGGACTTGTCGCTTTCCACATATACCCAGGTGTGTGGGAAGGATCTTGGTGGATGTCATCCTGATGGACTTGTCTCTTCCTACATACATCCAGGTGTGGGAAAGGATCTTGGTTGATGTCATCCTGATAGACTTGTCCCTTCCCACATACATTCAGGTGTGTGGGAAGGACTTTGATCTTGATGGATGTCATCCTCATGGACTTGTCGCTTTCCACATATACCCAGGTGTGTGGGAAGGATCTTGGTGGATGTCATCCTGATGGACTTGTCTCTTCCTACATACATCCAGGTGTGGGAAAGGATCTTGGTTGATGTCATCCTGATAGACTTGTCCCTTCCCACATACATTCAGGTGTGTGGGAAGGACTTTGATCTTGATGGATGTCATCCTCGTGGACTTGTCGCTTTCCACATATACCCAGGTGTGTGGGAAGGATCTTGGTGGATGTCATCCTGATGGACTTGTCTCTTCCTACATACATCCAGGTGTGGGAAAGGATCTTGGTTGATGTCATCCTGATAGACTTGTCCCTTCCCACATACATTCAGGTGTGTGGGAAGGACTTTGATCTTGATGGATGTCATCCTCGTGGACTTGTCGCTTTCCACATATACCCAGGTGTGTGGGAAGGATCTTGGTGGATGTCATCCTGATGGACTTGTCTCTTCCTACATACATCCAGGTGTGGGAAAGGATCTTGGTTGATGTCATCCTGATAGACTTGTCCCTTCCCACATACATTCCAGGTGTGTGGGAAGGACTTTGATCTTGATGGATGTCATCCTCATGGACTTGTCGCTTTCCACATATACCCAGGTGTGTGGGAAGGATCTTGGTGGATGTCATCCTGATGGACTTGTCTCTTCCTACATACATCCAGGTGTGGGAAAGGATCTTGGTTGATGTCATCCTGATAGACTTGTCCCTTCCCACATACATTCAGGTGTGTGGGAAGGACCTTGATCTTGATGGATGTCATCCTGATGAACTTGTCCCTTCCCACATACATCCGGGTGTGTGGGAAGGACCCTGATCTTGACGATGGATGTGCCCCTTCCTACGCACGTCCAGGCATGTGAGAGGGACCCTGGTCTTAAAGACAGATGTGATCCTGATTGTCGTGTAGGCTTTGAGATTCTGATAGACACGACCCCTCCCTAGGATGACCAGATGTGCCATTTCGGCCGGGACAGTCTCGTCTCGGCTGGGACAGCCTCGTCTTAAAGGTGCATTTGTGCTGTCCTGTCATTTTTTCTAAGTGAAGCCTCACATCCCGTTTTCGTGGGAACGTGCGTGCGTATTCGCAAAATAAGTGTTAAGCGAGTGGAAGAAATCTAAAATAATACATAACACATCTTATAAAATAAACATAAAAATGTTTCCTCTCTAGAATAAATTTAGAGCCCTTTTCATGGTCCCATTTGTCAATACATTTTGTTCACAGAGACATTGGCTCAGGGGCACTTTTCTACAGCGTGTACACCAATGCTTCAATCCCAATTTGGATGATTCGCATAAATCGGGTTCTTAACGTATCGCACTAGGATTTACTACAGAGGTGCCTGTACTACAGAGGTGCCTGTAGGTGGTGAAAGCTTTCTCTAAAATTGTGGAGAGATTGGCTTTCCTGAGTAAATCCCGAAAAATCAAAAAACTGTTTTCGCTATACTTTGCCCTATACACTGACAGGGTATTTTTGCTCTCCAAGGTTTTTATTTGTACATGACATATGAGATCCCAACTACCCAGAAAACAATTTGCGGCTCAAAATTCGTTTTCTTTCTGCCCGAAAATTGCCGATCGAAACCTGGCCGGTTTGAGTCACGCTCACTTTCTTCTCTGTAGTCACGTGCAGTTTTCTATGGTTTAGACACAATTACCAAATATAATCGAAGGCGTGGCTCATCGAAGGTACACTCAATATTAAAAATAGAAAATAAATATAATACCCATATTTCGTGGCTTCTAAAAAGCTGCAAATATGTTGATTATAAAAAAGGTTGCACAGCCACGTGACTTCTAGTCAAGTTTCGGTTTCAGTTTGGAGCATTTGCATTTTTAGGGGCGAAGCTCTTTAGGGGCTAGCCATGTCCGTATGTCCGTCCGCCGTAGGCCGGCGTCGGGTGCTCGTGCTTCTGCTCGTGAGATCACGTGCTCACGAGCACGTGAGCACATGCTCACGTGCTCGTGTAGGGCAAAAAAAAGATGAAAAAAAATTATGAAAAAAGAAAAAGAAGAAAAAAAGAGTAGGGGGTTCTGAGATGCCATCCCATCTGTCAACTTAAAAAAAGAAAAAGAAGAAAACCACACATTTTCCTACTGCCATGAATGAAAAGGACCGAAAAGCTCGGCATGCAGCGCCTCAGCGTCTACGTAGACAGCAAGCTGCTCCGGAGACCAGGGCGCGAGAAGCTGCTGCACAGCGTCAAAAACGCCAAGCGGACCTGGAGTTGAGAGCTCGGGAAGCGGCGGCAAAGCGTCAACGCCGACAGCAAGCAGCAATACCTATGACCAAAATCAGTATCATCAGCACCACCCGAGCTTCGCCCCAATCAACATCATTCACCACGTGGAGATGCTGGTCATTTTTGACTTTATTAAAAATATTTGTGACGCTCCAGCAAAATATTGATTGGGTAGTCCTCCGACAGATAATAAATTGCCTGGCAAATAATAAAAAATAATTTTTGGGGGTGTCAGTGTCCCTTTAAATATTATTTTGTGCCACTGTGGCACTTATTTGGGCCAAATAAAGTGAAGAATAGGTAAGCCAATTGTATTTTCTTTCCATTTCACCGATTTTTCAGTCGTAATAAGCACCAGAATAGCCCAACAATTTCTTTAATGATTTTGAGAAAAAAGGTTTAGCGATAACATTTCCACAGGCAAAACCAGTTTTTATTTTCTTTCGACTCTGGAGGTTTATGTATTCATACTCTCAATTAATGAATGCACTACCTTCGGGCACCTCTGTAGTAAATCCCAGCGCGACTCGTTGAGAAATTGATTTTTGCGGACACTCCAAAGTGACATTGAAGCGTTAGTGTACACGCGGTATATTACTACATTTGGCGTGCTTCGGTTTGTTTAAAAATAAGGAAAGGTGGTTGTATACTCGTATAAACAAAGAACTTTGGTAAAGCACGCATTTGAACAGTGAGCCTAGTAATAGCAAAGCTTGCTTTCTCTTTGGCCCGCTCTTGCTCCACTCGCTTTCCCCGCTTTCTACGCTGTAGATTATGGTCACCCACCCTTCCCACATGCCCAGGAATGCTAGAAGGACGGTGACCTTGATGACGGACGTGGTTGGGTGTGCAGGCTTCAAGATCCTGATGGACGTGTTCAAGGTGTCCCCGGGCTCGGTGCAGAGCTGCGCTCAGGTGATGCGGGAGGGCAACCTGCTGGCCATTGCCCCCGGGGGCGTGCTGGAGGCCCAGTTTGGGGACGAGCGCTACCGGCTACTCTGGAAGAAGCGGCTGGGCTTCGCCAAGGCCGCCATCGAGGCCAGGGCCCCCGTTATCCCCGTCTTCACACAGAACATCCGCGAGGCCTTCCGCTCCATCTCCTTCGGCAGGGGTGAGCTGCTACCGGATCCTTTCCTAAATTCGGTGCCATCTAGCAGCTCAGGTATCGGTTAAAACTTCTGCCTGCTAACAACGGTAAAAACATATAGTGAACATCTGTAGTTTAGCCACATGTTGCCGTAAAAGAATTATGCGAGCTTGATTCTGCTTGAAAAGACCGACGAGCACAGAATGTATGTGCTCGTGTGACGCGAGCTTGTTGTGCCTAGCGCAAACCACACAGACCATCTCGTAATGTCCGGCAACACTGTAACGTCCGAGTGTCACATGACACTGACACCATGACATCTCTAACGGCCGAATGGGTTTTGTGTAAAATGCAATGCTGGAATTGGACAGTCGAGCATAGGTTGTACATGGAAAACGGCTCATAAAACACATTCTGCATTAAAACTAAGTCTAAATTCCAGGCTAAAATCACGCTTTTCGTGAAAGGCTCATCTGCCATCTGCATTAAGTTCTTATTTCTAAACTTTCAATGTTCACATTACATCCATTGAAGACACGATGGAAGAGCCCAAGCACACTTTCGATCTTGTCACAACGCCGCCGTGTCCTTCTGCACAATAAAGTCTGTCCGCTACAGTCACCGTCACAGAGGCAACAAAGCATCTGCTGAATGGATGCACACGAGAATGTCTAAAACCAGTGACAACTGACGCCATGTTCCAAATATTCGGAAAAGGGTTGAACTCTCCTACAAAACTTATCCTTTTAATCGATTAATTGTTCTTTTAATACTGGATGGAACATTCGTCAGAACAGCTTTTATGGGTAGGTCCGGGCCCGTGCACTACTTCACGCTGCTTCGCCTGGGTGCCCACCTACGGTAAAGCATGCTTGGGAAGTCCACTCCATTGGAAAGTCGGGTTTTCATTGCTGACGCAGCACGGGTGCTTTTTTACTACGACCGCTGGACCACTAAAGTGCACGTAAAAGAAAAATTTGAGCCTTCCACTTCCAGTAGTTGTTTTACATAGCCTGCGACGCTACAAAGATTTACGTAGCCCGTTCGACATTCCCAGCGGCTTGTGCGTAAAGGTGTGCCCCGCTGCGTTCCTCACTGACAGGGTTCTTCAAGAAGGTGTACGACAGGACGCGGCTACCCATCGTGCCCATCTACGGAGGATTCCCGGTCAAGCTCAGGTGAGCAACGTTCCCTAAATAAGAATATGCACGCTCAGTCCTTCATCGCCGGCTCCTTCTGTCCGGGACACACTCTCCCGTCTTCACTCGTTTCGTAAACATAGTTGTAAAATGATGCCGAAATCGCCACCGTCGCTACTCCGATTCTCGAGGGAATGCGTCGGCATTTAGTGCGGGGGTTCCGACTCAGCAAAAGATCGGAGTTCTAAGCACGCAACGGCCCACATACTGTTGTGTTCGGAGAGCCAGTCTGTTCTCTCGAGCGTCGGCGGTTTCGGATGCAGCCACCACAGCTTCGCTCGATCTCTGCCTACGGTGTCTTCGAAGAAACAATCTTTGCTTCCGAGTGTCGGTGCTTTTGCGCAAACAGCATCGTCGCTTCGCCTCGATATTACATTGTCGCGCATGTTGTGTATACTGGGGAAACGAAACCACGTGCCCACGCCCCAGTGCCATCGTGAGAAGAGTGCGTGCCAACAGCAATGTAACGTAAAGCGTAGCGAGCGAACGAACGATGCAAGAGAACAGAGTAGGAACCGCGTCGCGGCCTCGCAAAACTACTCCAGTCCAAATCGAAGGCAGTTGCTTGCACCGGGGCAGTAAATGCTATCACGTTTAATAATTCCAGTCTAAGAGAATGAATGACCACACCTACATATCGTCGCACCTTGACCACAGTTGCACAGTCGGCATACCCTTTTGTGGCACAAACTATATTGGCAGTTGTACTCCATTTATCTCCAAAATGTCTCGTAATGTGAGAGATCAAATGTCTCGAGCGAGATGTCTTTCGCTACCAAAGCATTGACAAGTTGGTATTTATGGCTTGAGCCCTAATTTTTACTATGTTTTTTCTATTCTTTGCACTCCCATTCCCCACCCCCCTCTGAAACATCTGGGCCTTAAAGGTTAGCAAATAAACAAAAAGATTTCAGCTGCATTTCAGTCTATCAATCGAGCCGTCCTACGCATTTTATTAGAAAAGCAGCCGACACTCGGACTTGATCTCTTCCTGGCACTTGCTGTCGAGTCTTTTCAAAGCATTGCTTCATTGTTATCACCAAAACGAAGGATGCTCAGTCTAAGGTGATGTAGGTTTGTGATTCATCACGCTTCGACCCATGCAGGTGGTTAATGGAGCATAGAGAGAGGAACAGATGTGGAAAGGGTACCTCTACCCTCTGTTGGGGCATCCTATCAGAAACACTCGCGAAATCCGAGTTCCGTTAGAATGCTACGCTAGTAATCTCGTCTGTCTGCACCCTCTCTCGAACAGGACCATTATAGGCAAGCCCATTCCATTCGACCCTGGCGTCAGTCCTGCCCAGCTGGCACAGACGGTGAGTTGACACCCACGCGCAGCAGGCACGTGCAAGTTGCCTGTAGGCAGCTTGCACATGCCTGCTGCCTTAAATCTAGTTACTTACTAATCTTAAAAAATAAAAATTGCTATACATTTCCTCGTTTTTTTCCTTTTTTTTTAAAGATTTTTGAATTCTCATTACTAAATTATCACTGTGGACCCAAAGCTTTATATCCAGACTCTTTACTATCAGGTTTTAAAAAGCTTTCTGTTTGGCTAGGATTATTTATCTATTTATACAAATACCCACTGTGCCGTTAGGCATTATGCAGGAAGGTACACATCGCGACACTGTTAGCGCGAACACGACATCGGCACATTTTCACATTTTACTTCTAAATAGTATTAGCGAGAACGAAATTGTATCGCTTACATTATAGAAGTAAATGGGCTCTTTCTGTAACAATAATAACTTGGATGAGATCCCTTGGGTTTAAAGAGAAAAACTGGAAAAACCGGCGATCGCTTGTTCGCGCTAACAGTGTCGCTCTCTGTACATACATGGATTGCGTATACACAATGAATATATTCAAAATGTATGCAAGCACACAAAAAGGGTTACTTTTTTGTCACAACGCAAAGTTTTGGCCGTGATATCTTAGGATCTAGAATTAGGATCTCATTACTCGATGCTTGGCAATTCATTTTTTGCCATTCTTATCGGCCGATGCCGCAGCCCCATTGGCCGCAGGGATACAGTCTATGCTCATTACAACAGACCTGGTTACAACAGACATTTGGATATAACATACCGATTTGTGAAGTTTGGTTGTTTTTTCTCTATATAGACTTGACTCAACTTCATATCTGCATACAACATACTCTTTTTACAACAGACCGAAATCTTGGTCAAAATCAAGGTCTGTTACAACGAGCTTAGACTGCAATTGTGTGCTCAGGATTTGCCACAGGCTGCATTTGCTAAGCTGTGGGCGGTCATAGGCACGTTACTGCTAAAATGTAAGTGTTACTATTACCGTATTTTCCGGACTATAGTCCGTGGACTATACATGTTTAAAAGTTAAAAATTCAGGCTGTGCGGACTATCTACGCGTGCGGACTATACAGGAATTTTGTTTTTCAATATCGTTGATTATGACGAGACGAGGCGGATTTTGTGAATAAAAGAGTATGTAAGTTATGATTTATGTATAATACAAGCTTCTTTGTGAGCTACGAAAGCAGTCATATGTCAAGGTGTGCCGCGTATGAGAAGATTTTCGTGTCGACTAAGCACCAGGTGCGGACTGCACAGCGTGCGGATTTTGCCTCGGGTGTGGACTATCCAAGCAAAATCTTTTATTTTTGACCTTGAAGTTGCCCCTGCGGGCTATACACCGGGTGCGGACTATAGTCCGGAAAATACGGTAGTTACTCGGAGGAAAAAAATAACCGTTACAGTTACAAAATTGAAAGAGTAACTTGTTACAAATTACTCTAAAAAATATTAGAAAACATTCAGGAGGAACCTTTCTTAATATGCCTTTAACTTAGCATAGATTTTTAATAAGACATTGTGTTGTTCACGGTATTTAATTCAATTTTTTTAGAAACTAACATTTTCCCAATAATTCATATTAACACGTTTGGTTCTTCATATTTAAATTTTTACCACGAATAGCTCCCTGAAGAAGATGATACTTTAAGACAGTATTGGGGTTAAAATAAAGCATTATAGTTTCTTCTTGGGCAAAATTACGGGCAACTTTAGTTTTTCAAAATGTTAAGCAATCAATACCTGTTGATGATCCACGAAGAAATGTAAAATAAGCGCGAGCACCTTAGGTATACACGAGGGCCGGATAAGTAAACTGTCATAGTCTCGAGTGCCGAAAAAAAAAAAAGTGTAATTAGAAAAGAAAACCTAAGCAAATAAACCGAGATAGGCCTTTAAAGACAGAAATAAATTCTAGAGTAAGTATTAAAAACCCCTAAGGTGGATGAATACATATACTTCAAATTGAAATTTAATATTGAGCTAATTATGACATTACACAACACTGGTTCCCAAGAAAACTCAGCAGGCACCAATCAAAGCGCATGGGAACTTTGGATCATTCACGCAGTGCGAGACTCGTGAGAACGATAGAACTAACGCTGATGCAAGTTGCAGTTGTGACAGAGGACACTACGCGCAATGTACATGAGAACACAATGGAGTTTTAACCTAGTCACACAGACATAAAGACTAAGAATGGTAAGGCTAGTGATGACAATGTTCAATAAGGATATCGGGAGAGGACCCACATTACGATAGTTCTTCTCCTTCTCTCTGGTATCCTTAGTTTGCGCATTCGGAGCTGGTCGTGGCGCCGTCTCTTCACGCGCACTTCTTTTTGTCCGGCCGGGCTTCGTTGAAAAGACAGTGGCCAGACGCGGGTTGGTCGGAAGACTTCCACAGGCCGGGGTTTGGAGACCCCCCGACACGAATGCAACAGCACGCGTCTAGATCTCGGGTATATCCAATCGTGGTGAGAGTTTACAATCTATCCTAATTGCAGCTTTCTTTGGCCAGGGGAAATGGGACGGAAGCAATAAATATCGTGCAAATGTGAAGTCAATAATGGTATAAGTCGTACCTTGCAATCAGCTTTGCAGATGTTTTCTTGCGTCGCTCCAACCCACTCGTCGGTCAAATCGTTTTCTACTGCATGCGCAGTCTTTCACGAAACACAAAGCTTTCCTTGAAAACTTGAAGAGCAATGATACGGCAACATTCCTCCGTCAAACCCTCTGAACGCGGCAGCGGTGCAAAAGAAGCGAAGATTGAGGTAAAAACGACCGCTGCGCGTAGGATTCCAAACGGCTGTTGTGATCTTTTCTCCGCCATTTTCTAACCAGGTCGGACGCATCTGCGTTCCTCTATCTCACCACCCCCACTAGGAGATCAACCGGAAACTCCACGACGTGAATATTTATAAATCAAGCGATGCCAAGTGCCCCTGGTCCCTGCTAAGGGCGGTTTTAAAATTTCAAGAAAGCGCAAAACGCACAGACAAGCAGAACGACACAGACGTTTCGAGCGAATGCTCTTTCTCAAGTGACGGGACCCGAGAAGCAGAGCAATGGGAGACAAGTGGGTGACAGGAGGCAAGGCAGAGCAGATGGGCCTAAAGTCAAGACCCCAAAAGAGTGCATCTGGGGGTTGGACGATTCAAGTTAAAGGGGAGGAAACGTATGCTTGGCAGCAAAAAGATGAAGTTCGGAAAATTGGTGGTGCCGTAAGCCTGCGGGCGTTTGGGGCGACAATCGCCAAAAACTGCCCTCCGCGAAAAGCACTCGCTCCCTCCGCCGGACGAAGAAAAGATAAACGCTTCAGAGATGCCGCACTTCTTTACATCTGCATGCACTGTGGGGGATGTAACATACACGGCGGGTACGGACATAAACGTCCCCATTTTTGAGTTGGTGGGACCAGCTTGGCCAAGCAGGGTCACCCAAAATTGTTTTTTCGTAGCGTAAGCTACACTGGCCGAGGTTGAGCAGTTTCGCGTGGCTCCCGGAGAGCCACGCGAGGAGCAGCGACGTCACACGGCGCACAGAAGTCACATGCGCCAGCTGTGCTGGCGCGTGTGTCACTGAAAAAAAAAAAAGTATCGCCCAGAACGCGATTCGAACCGCCGACCCCCAGCTCCTGAAGCAGACGCTGTACCCACAGCGCCACGGGGCACTTCCGGAATGGGCAATCCATTGGACATCTCTATCGGTTGCTGTTGCCCCGTCACCGTAGTGCAGTTTCTAAAGTGGGGGGCCCCGTCACCGTAGTCAGTTCCTATACATATAGCGGGGCGTTTGCCAGTGTGGTATAGCCATGGAGAAGGAGAGCGAAATTGCTGCTCAGCGGCGCAGAAGAGCGGAGAAGCTTAACTCATCGGATCCCGAAGTAATTGCCTTGCAATTAGCGGCCGAGCGTAGGAAGAACGAACAGAACGCTAAACGTGCTGTGGAGACACCGGAGCAAAGGGAGGAACGTCTTGCAAAGCGGCGTCGCCAGCAGGCTGAGCGACAGTGCCCAACCATCTCAGCAGCCAGGAACCAGGAAAGCTAAGAATAACCAGCTGAACCTTAGCTCACGCTACGTTTATCCTGGCATAGCCGAGCTAAGCCACTGCAATTTTTATTTGTTTTTTCTTTTGCTTCAGACGGTTTCTGCAGCAGTTCTTGCTGTGCCCTTCCTGTATTAGGACTTGGAACTCTCACAAGACAATTTGGTGGTCGTGTTTACAGTTAACTGTAAAGAGTAACGTTGTTACTCTTTACAATTACTTTAAAACAATAGTAACCCTATTACAGTTACAAGTTATTGTCACTAAGCAGTAATGAGTTAGTTACAAAAAGTAACTAGTTACTGGTAACGCATTACTAGTGACTGGCCGTGGGCAACAAGGATTGCCCCACACCGCGTCTTTCGGCCCGAGGGCCCCCTAGCCAGAAAAAACTCCGCGACGGGTAACTCCCACGTCTTTATTACCAGTCTCACAATTTTTCCTACTGAAGAGTAGGCGCATGTTGGTAGCACTGTCAGACACTGAACGAATATAAATAAAATTGTTATGCCATTATAGTCCGTTGCAACTCAAGAAGGTAGGGCGAGGGAAAGGGAGGCTGGGGAGGAGGAAGCAAACGGAACGCTGGAGGAGGGGGAAACCTCCTCTCTTTAGCATTCTGTCTCCTCCCCGGCCTTCCTTTCCCTCGCCCTACCGTCTTAAGTTACAACAAACTATAGTATTGTTCTCGAGTCAAATGGAGTAATTTTCTATAGCAGATCAACTAATCTCTAAGAAATATAAAAGCTCTAAACAAGAATGTTGTTCTGCAAGGTTCAAATGTATTATTAAAGAGAGTTCCGCTCGGACGTGTCTCGGATACTTACCCTACTCATGGCGCCGACAGTCGAAGGTCACACCATGAACAAACTATGGCACACAAATGCTACCAAAATACGCAATCCCTACTTTCTCTGAATCTGTTAATAGATACAATATTCTACCAGTTATACGACGTCCCATATTTTAGGACGATTTGGTGCGGGCAGGCGAACGCCCCCTTAGAAACAATGTATTAGAAGTTGGGACTTAACGACGTGCAAATATAACTATCCTGCATTGCAAGATGAACCTGGTGCCAAAACGAAACTATGCACTATAGTGAAAAAACTCTCGTGTGTGGTGGTGTTCATCCTTGTTTTAAGTACCCCTAGCTTCGTGGTAACTTCAGTGCACAACCATGCGATCCAAATCTTTATCAAATGTACCGATTTGGTGGTTTTCGACGAAGCTCCGCAAGTTTCTAATTGGAACCATGTGTATTTCCACTACTTAGTTGTCAGACTTCTCGACACAGGCTGAATTAGTGTAACTTCCGTGGCTTTTTTAAAATAAATCTGGAAAGCCTAAAAGAACAAAACGCCCTGTATGTGTTCCCTCGGTCACTATGTACGCAGCATGACACTGAGCGCAAACATGCAATATTCAGTTTTTTTTGTATTTTTTTTAAATTTAACAGTAGTCACAAAGCTACTTAGGAAGGGGCTCAATTGGGTCATTAACCTAAGCAGGAGTAAAATGCGAAAGAAAAAATGCCGATGTGGTGTTCGTGCCAACAGCATTGCCCAGTTCACTTTTTGACCAAGCTAGTCCTCACATTTCTTTGGCAGCATACTGCATGCAGTCAAGTTTTGCTCGACCGTCGCAAGTGCGGAAAATGACTGATGTGGCAAGGTTTCTCAGTTGAACTATGCTCAACGTCTTTATGATATGTCGAGGTTGCATAGTTTCCGCATTGCTCAAACGCTATCAAAGCCGCTTGCATGAATGACTTTGCTTGGAATCTCCTTTGCACGAGCGCGCATGCTAATGCACGCTCTTGCAGCAGTGCAGAGCTGTGGAAATGCAACGGAGCGCCAAAAAACTCGCGCAGAGTCCAGAGCCACATCGAGATTATTTGACGCTAATAGCTATTCTGCCAATAGCAGATGACCCATTCCGTGTTGCCGCACTTAAGTGTGCAGTCCTCACGAACCTATTTGGTGCTCATGCGGCACCCCCTTCTCCCCCAGACTGCGTCTGCTGTCGAGGCCCTGATTGCCACGCACCAAGAGGTCCCTGGGAGCATCTTGAGGGCGCTGTTGCAGCGCATCTACGAGAAGCCCAAGGCCTCCTAGCTCCCCCCCGTTGGCCGACTGTCCTCGTTCATCCCAGTGAGATTCCCCCAGTGAGAGAGAGAGGATGCTCTTGTTTTTCTACGTTGCAGCATTAAATCGTTTATTGAACAAACTGGCACCAAACAATTCATCATTTTCCGCCGTACAAAAGGGATTAAAGAAAAATAAAAGCTACGTCAAAGATAACTTTACAATGCGCGTCAATAGGGAAAAACTGTGTGAGCACTTTGTACAATGGCTGGATTTCTAAGATGAGTTTCCCTGTGCCCCTTTATCACTTGCTAGAAAAAGCATTCGCGCCGCCCAGGCTTTATACAAAATGTACAGGCTGCAGGTGCAGCACGGCTGGTTTCCAGTCTCCGTTGCTAGAATTTCAAAAAGTTCAAATCCAGCCAGTGTACCGTAGTCATACTCGTTTCATTTGGCAACATTTCGTGTAGAACTAAAACAACAATTGCGCTCGAGGGGCGCGGCACTGCAGAACTCGGTGTCGTTTTTGTCGGTGCGTCTGCCTCTGCCGCCGTTTTGCAAAGACCACCTCGCGGAGGACAGATAATTTTTACAAAACCAATGCATTTAAATAAAAAAAAAACACAATCTGCTTATTGACACGTAACCAAGCGGGGCAGATGGGTCCAAGAATGGCGCACGAAAACAAACGCTCGGTGATTTTGCCTACGCTCTGAAACTGGTCGCGAGGGCTACCCTATCGGGGCTGGTTGGGTTTGCGGCGGATGGCCTTGCGTATCCGGCGAGCCTGCGTCGTTCCTCCGGTGCCCGTGGCGCTGAATGGATTGTCTGCCCCGGGCCTGTAACGAAGGGAATATGCCGAGTCAGGGAGGTGGGCTGCTAGTGAATTCTGAGCAGTCATCGAGCGAAAAATTGAGCAGTCCACAGCACACTCGCAGGGATAGCTACGTCGCAGCAAAGTAATTCTATATCGGCGTCGCATTCACGCGCCGTGGGATGTGTGAACAAAAGCAAAAACGTGAAAGCGCGTCTCCCAGCACAAACGGCATTTTGTTATCGGCTATTTTTTTTATTCCAGAGCGCAGGTGGTGGGCAATCTTTTTCAATGATTTGACAACGTCCACTACAACATAGACGACGACGACGATTAACTAATCGACCCCTAAATAACTAACCATTATTTAGGGGTCGTCGGCCTTAACCCTTTCTCGGTATGCTATTTAGTATCGCGAAATTCGGAATAGGTATTGTGAAATCTGAGCAAAAAAAACGTTCAGCCTTTCCACTCTCGTGAAGAAGGAAGAGCAGCGGAGCTATACTCGATACACTGCCACAACGCGCACCATTCCCGCTTCTCCGACACGCCGCCGGTCGTGGATACCTCTCCGGCGAACCAGAGTCTGTCGCACACGGCACACGTGACGCCAAACGGGTTCTCCACGAACTCCCTCCGGAACCTCGCCGTCGCACCCGGGAACTGTTCAGCCGGCGTAGAGTGCAGTCGTCGCCGGGCCTCGCGCTTGCGCTTGGCCTCCGTGGCACGATCGTCGTCCGTGGTGTTGGCCCGCCGGCACCATTTACATCGCTGGTTCTGTTCTCAGCGGAGGCTTTCCAGGCGAGCGATCTGCTCTTTGGCAAGGGAATCTGAAGCGCTGGACGCAGTGGAAGTCGAGGCGACAGCGGCTTTGCGGCGGTTGCGGACCCATTCGCGCTGCTGCGTACGTCTCCGCTCCTTCCGCAGCCGCGCGCGGCCGACCCATTGCGAGTCTAAACTGAAATTGATAAGAGCGTAGGAAACAGCGCGCAATACAGACGAGGACGAAGAAACAAACGTGACGAGCGCTGCGCTCGTTACATGTGCTTCTTCGACGTCGTCTGTTTTTCGCGCTGTTTCCTACGATCAATTCCCACCAACGCTGGAAAGGTTGCCGCCATCTACGAGCGACGGCGGAAACCAGACTGGTTGTGTGCTCGCCGCCGTCGCGTATAGATGGCGGTAGCTGTCCAGGTAGGCTTGTGTCGACATACCGGACACGATCCTGGGGAACCTAGCCCTTTGCAGCTCCGCTGTAAAACAATGCCAAAACCAACGTTCAAATCTACCCGCGTTTTTCAGTGCCACGACGTCGGTGGCACCAGGTTTGCCAATCGAGCAGGCAGTCTACAAAATGCAGTATGCCGAGCACCTGTTTCGTGCTGCTGCGCGTGGTGCTGGAACGAGCTTCCAAAGCATTCATTAGACTGCATGAAACTGCTTGTAATCAGTAGAGAACAAATTCTAGACTCCGAAGGGTGAACCCGCGACTGCCACTGACGTCAGTTTTTCATTTTTGCCAGTAGAGAATTTCAGTTTGAAAAATGAAATGAGGACGAAAATTGGAGTAAGTTAATAACTCGCGAAAAAATATTATTTTGCTCTAATATTTGGGATATTTCTGAGAAGACTGTTGGTGTGTTTAGTAAATTATCAGGCAAATCGGGGACATGTGCCAGGGGAACGGGAAATGTGCCAGGGGAACGGGAAATGTGCCAGGGAGAATATTTTATTATTATTTACGATTTTCTCTAGATAAATCTGGCGTTAGATTCGAAATGGCTCGTTTTTTAGGTTCTCAATACATGCAGAAAAACCATGTTCTTGTGCACACGTGAGACATGAAAACACTTTACGCCATTTTTAAGGGGCTAATAAACGCTTATTTTCATAAATAAAAAAAAAAAAAATGTAAATTTTAGCCAAACCTAGGTATTTGCATTCTAGATATTCCAAAGTATATCCATGACATATTTGATTGTGATAGGACCATGTTAAGAACAAATTCTTGCGCACGAACTGCGAAGATGCCCCAAAACTACATAAAAAATTGACCGCATCTCCACGTGGTGAATGATGTTGCTTGGGGCGAAGCTCTGGTGGTGCTTGTCTGCGTAGACGCCGAGCCGCAGCATGCCGAGCCTTTTCATTCATGTCAGTAGGAGAATGTGTGGTTTTCTTATTTTTATTTTTTTAAGCAGACAGATGGGATGGCATCTCAGAACCCCCTACTCTTTTTTTCTTCTTTTTCTTTGAGCCTTTTCATTCATGTCAGTAGGAGAATGTGTGGTTTTCTTTTTTTAAGCAGACAGATGGGATGGCATCTCAGAACCCCCTACTCTTTTTTTCTTCTTTTTCTTTTTTCATCTTTTTTTTTTTCCATTTTTTTTTTTTTTTTGCCCTACACGAGCACGTGATCTCACGAGCAGAAGCACGAGCACCCGACGCCGGCCTACGGCGGACGGACATACGGACATGGCTAGCCCCTAAGGAGCTTCGCCCCTAAAATGGACTTGAAATTTTATACGAGTATTTCTCAGTTCAGCTTTTTGGCTGCAAATCCTACCTTAATAAAACTACCGCAAAATTCCGAGCAAGCGCCCTCCCTGCACGCAAGTCAAAATTACCTGCAAAGTGGGTGGGGCGCTATCCCGGAACGGCACCAAAATTCAAGATGGCGACGACAAAATTTTTCCGCCAGAAAAAAAAAAAAAAAAAAAAGCGCAGTGCACACAGATTTAGTATTTTATTTACCTCTGAGAACATAGACTTTATTAGGCCAAAGATTTGTCACTGCTATGTTAATCACGTTCAAAACCACCCCAGAGTCGGCCGCAAGAAAAAGTTCGCAGCATTCCGCGATGTTTCCCAACTGCATGCCGTTGGTTATTTTGACAGCCTCTTCAGAAAGAAGCCGATTGCTAATGGCTCATTCTGCACTTGTCCACGTATTCACTGAACACCCGAGCGCCGTTACTTAGCTTTCGTCGAACTTTGACTTTCCCATAGTTTGACTGTAGCAAATTGTCAAAATTCTTGATGTGTCGAGACGTCTGGTGTACGTCTTTCCCATTTTTACAATGCCATTAGACGACCTCAATTTTCTTTGCCACTGTGTAAGAACGCATAGAAGACCCGACACCCCCAAAACAAAGCGACAGTGGCGCGTAGTGACTGGGGTGATTGGGCTGCAAAGTAGGATTGGATTGGATTGGATTCTTGGACTGAACTTCGCAGGCCAGTGTTGCTTGGGCGTGGTCAGCGCGGTGCGTGATACGGGTGCGGAGCGGGGAGGGGGGCGCTTTCCCGGAACGGCGCGGAAATGTGAAATTAGCGGCGAAGTTGGGGGGGGCTCTTGTTCGGGTGGGGGCGCTTGCTCGGAATTTTACGGTATTGTTTCAGTATAAAACTATCGAGAAACTTTATATCTGCGGCTTGTACGCCTAAATTTTATGGAGCCGGTTACTATGAACTTAGATTTTGCACTTCCATGTTCCTTTATTATGAAAAATTGTAATAAATAAAACTTACTAAACGTTTAAAAAAAAGAAATTTTCAGAATTTGTTTTAAATTTGAAAATGCATTTTTTTTAATTTTTGTTTATAGTAATTAGCAACAGGTATTCTAGTATGCATTCCACCAGAAACACCAGTGGTTATCAACACCATTTCTCAACAATAGACTCATTGAGTAGGTTCCATGCAAAGCTATGCTTTACTATATGGCTACAAACACCATCTGCAAATGTCACGCCAGCTGATGGTGAATTGGCGTGGTTCTTTCTGCGCGCTCTTTCCAGAGCATGCGAAATCGAGTGGCGGAAAGGGAGTGCGGTGGCCTGATCGGCTGGTTCTTTCCAAGGGCACCTTTCCCTCTTGGAGCGATCCCTAGCACCCCGTTTCTAGTCGTGGAGTGCGGAACAGCGCAGGCGCCACGTGGTACTGGGACGGGGATCACGTGATTTTGTTCACGATGGCCGGCAGTGGTCTCTGGTGGTGAGCGAGGTCCGGCATGACGAACGGCGATGAGTATCTGGTTCTACCAAGTGCTTGTGCATTCGACGGTGCGAGGATCACAACGGACGGGACGACATTCGTCTGTGACCGTAGCAGGAAAAGTCAACGTGTGAAGTATTCCCAGTGCTTTCACGAGACCGTTCTCACGGCGGCGAATCCGCTAAGCCTAACCGACGAAGAAACAGCTCGCACAGCTCACCGCTTTTTTACCAAGTTCTGTGGTCGCTTCAAGAAATTTTCAGGTTTGGGAAAAGTGTGTTCAAAGGTTTGTGTTGTAAAATAAAGGAAGAGCAGGATATAATGCACTGTGATTTGGGTCACATGGCGGTATGTGCTATATCCTGCTTGCACAATATTCCGCTGTGAGAAAAATGTGGTTTATTAACCATTTGATATTTGCCTGTTCTCGTACGCAAGACCGCTATCGCAGCGTGTTCACTGTTGAAAACACGATGAGTTGACAACTCTTTCCAAACATTGACTTTCGTTCCGTTTTGCAAAAATCTATTCGCATATTGCTTTTTTTTTTTTTTTTTACATGTTGATGCGTAAAACAATTTACGTCACAACCGTTATTTTATCACGTTGCGAGCGTAAATTTTGCTCAATCGTCTACCGTACGCTGTAAATTTTTTTTTTGTAATGCATTATTAATGAAACAAAGTTTTACTTCCGTGACTGGTCTGAGAATGTCGGAACGCTCTGAACCCATTAGTTGTGATCGGCTGAAAAGGATCCCGAGTAGCTCTGGCGGTGAGGAGGGGACGCTCTGCTGGAGCAAGGTCAGAGGAGAGAGGCGACCACCGGAATTCACCACGAGTGAGCAGTTCAAAAGTTGACACTCCCAGGTAGTGTACCCCTCAAATGGGTTCATTTAAAAGTAGAAAAGCACGTTATTGCATAACCTTGCAGCTAAATAGGACAAAAAAAAAATGTAGAGCCATCCACTTCACGTGAAGATGGAGGACCAGCAAAGCTGTTATCTTTACGGCCTCTAGGACGACGCTTAGAGGACAACCTCAAGGACAACTTTTTGGACGACGCCTAGGACGACCTCAGGGACGTTGTCTAGGATGACCTCAAGGACGTCTAGGACGACCTCAAGGACCACTTCTAAGACGACTTCAAAAATGACGTCTAGGACGACCTCGAGGATGACCTCAAGGATGACTTCTAGGACGACCTCAAGGAAAACCTCTCGGACGACGTCAAGGAAGACCTCAAGGACGACCTCGAGGACGACTTTTAGGATGACGCCTAGAGAAATTCAGCCTTTCCACCCTGGTTTTCACCAGAGTGGAAAGGCTGAATTTCTCTAGGCGTTGTCCTAGAGGTCGTCCAAGACGTCGTCCTCTAGGCATCGTCTTAAGATCGTAAAAATTACAGCTTCGCTGGTCCTCCATCTTCACATGAAGGGGAAGGGCTCTACATTTTTTCCAATAAGCTTCTGCGCATGTGCACAGCCTCTCCCCTGGTCTTGCTTCCCGCTGTCTCCACGTACGCAGGGCACCATCCCGCACGACCACCATAGTCAGCGCCCATCTTTCCGCGTATTTCATCTTTTTTCGACGATTCTTTTTCTGTATCGGTAGCATGAGGCATAAAAAGCACAGAAAACCGATACAATGGCACATTGTCAACGTCTTTTGATGAGAGGAGTCTCGTTGAGCAACCCTTCATTTGTAGTTCAAGGACGAACCACCACACGGCGCTCACTACATTTTGTAAATGAGCCTTCCCAATCTCCAGCTGCGGTGTCGGGAAGCTTGGGCGATACCGACAGTCTTGCATTTTGCTCCGTTTCCGTTACAGTCTCGACTGTTTCAGACTAAGCCTCAGACGAACGACTGGCAACAACGAATTTAAGGAACGAGGGGAGCGAAGTGTCGTCACTCCGATGCGAAACTTGTGCCACCTCGCGAGGCGATGTCGGCGAGGCGTACTCACAGGAATGCAAATCCCGGCGGGTTGGCGGGGGCGGCGGCGTTGAAGCCGAACCCTCCTTGGCTCGGATTGGCTCCCGGTTGCTGCTGCTGGCCAAAGGCGCCCAGGGTGGCCGGCTGTACCGCCGAGAAGTTGAAGCCGCCTGGCTGGGGCTGCGTACCGCTCTCCGGGGCACCCTGTGGATGGGCACGTGCACGGGCTCAGCGGTGCTTCCGAGGAAGCCCACTACCATAGCCTCCTCTATAGGAAGAAAGCCTGGCACGTCGCGAGAAGAGCCCGCCGCCGTAAATGGGAAAGGAGGGGCGGGGAAACGGGGAACGATTGCCTGCTAGCGCCCCCACACAAAAGCGAGCGGCCAAACGCAGAAACACTTTTTTTTTTTCCTCTTTCCTTTTCGGTATCGTGGAGAGGAGAAACTCAACGTCAACCCTTTCCCGTCTCTCCGTGCGCCCGCATCTCCGCAACGGTCTTTGAACGCGAAACCGACGGTCGCGGCCGTCGGTTTCGTTTAGTCAAAACTGCATGGTTCTTCCGCGGCACGATACGACGATCCGACGACGACGCACTTCGCTGGCACGCCGACAACTCCGCCGACGCCACAGGCATGGTGCATTGTTGCCAGCGCCCTTTCGAATCGCCGCCGCCGTCTCTCCCGGAGTACGAAAACGACGGTGACGAAAACGCTAAAGTTGAGGCTTGGGCGAGTTGGTACATACTTCGAAATTAATTGTAAGTCAGCGCTACGTCCGTGTCACTTCTTTGTCTGGTCCTCGTCTTTTCGCGCTGTTTTTAATTTCGAGGTGACGAAAACACACAAAAAAAACGTGGTTCGGGGAGCGGCCGCTCACGACCCAAGCGCTCGCAGACTATCTCTGCCCTTTCCGCTCTGCGCTACCATATTGGTCACCGCTTCGCGCGCTCCTCCTTTCCTTTTTTTCTGCGGCCGCGCGCCCTATGGCTCCGTCGTCGATGTGCCAGGCTTTCTCCGTATAGAGGAGGCTATGCCACTACCGTCGGGGTACAGGGCGCGGGACGCGCCTGACCGGCACTTTATTGTCCCACACACGGTCCCGACGTGGCAACAAAATTTGGCACGGAAGCTGGCGCGCCTCTCCGTCGCAATCCTGGTAGTCGGTGCTCCCAGAAAAATAAAAAAAAAAGCTAATACCAATGTCGCCGTTGTCGCAGCTCCGGGCTGCCGAAGCCGAGGGTTCGTGCGCTCGCGCCTCTCACTCCGAGCTGCAGGCTGATTGGCTCACTCAGGAGGGGGCATTACGGCGGCGAGATTGTAAACTGGCCAAACTCTCCCAAGATACGGCTCTGGATAGATCCTCTCCGAGGTGCCCAGTTTGAAAGTTTGTTTTCCTCCCGAGCACTCGGCTGCAATTTTTATTTATTTCGCTCGGCCGTGGCGTTTTAGCCCAGTTTAGTGCTGGTCTTACCGAGCGCCAGTGCACTGCGAGTGACACCTGTGAAAGCGAGCTTTGCGAGCGTTGCCTCTCCGCAGTGCATCGGTCCTCGGTTATGCCCGGATTCCACCAGAGCGACACACAAAAACAATCGACAAGCCTATAACTTGTGCAGCATGCACGTGAAGGTATCTTTGACAGACTTGGACTCTCGTGCTTACTTCACGAGCGCTGGGAGACTGAGAGTCTGACAAAGGCATTGTTGTGTGCCTGCCACACGTGTCTGAGGCTCGTCAATGTCGGCTGCTTCTGCTCGTCACTCTAGTGGGACTCGGGCGTAAGAAGCACACTCAGTGAAACTAACCTGCTACGATCGACACTTCGAAAATTATGAAATTTGCAGTTCATGTTGAAGCGAACATCGAATGCCGTATTATTCGGTACTGCTATTAAAAAATTTGAATTTTCGCGCAACCTTACCGTAATATCCCGAGTCATCGCCCATCCCCGAGTCATCGCCCACCCCAATGTTTGGGCCAATATAGATTTCTAAAAAAACACCGAGTCATCGCCCACCCCTTCAAATACCCCAACGCGGACTCCGCGATCTGCAAACACTCATCCTACCCAAATGACGCGGCCGCGGACCTTACAGTTGGAGGACGTCCGTGACAAAGTAAAACGGAGAGAAAGGCCCTCTCTTTGCTTACGCATTTTTCGCGTGAGCGACTCCGAAGTGGTAGTGTATCCATGCGAAAAGAAAACGATGAAGATAACAAAATAAATGTTTGTTTTGCTTACGAAAATGTCGATCCGACAAAAAAAAAAAAAAGAATCGGAAAGATAACACAAGCATTAACCCAGTCAGGAATCGCGAGGTAAGCGTACGCCCATATTTTGGGATGTAACCGCAAAGTGCAAGGTCGAAGTCTGTCTCCGCCGAAGGTCGCTGCGAACCCGCTCCTTCTCCCCGCACGTCGCGACCGCGGTTGTGCAATGTTTTAGACAAAGCCAACAGGTAAATAAAGCTTTTCTGGAACGCCCTACACAGACGTTAGTAGAGCGTCCCAAACCCCCATTGATAGCACGCCGTGCACGGACGCACGCATGTACGCAAAAAACAAGGAAGTTGCGCAAGAGCTTGTGATTGACAAGGCGCCCGACTTGGCCCGACGCCAAAGTATTTGCCACGCGATCGCCGGCTTTTCCGCTTTCCCAGCATCGCTCTTCGTCGCTTCTTTGGTCCGCTCGCTCGCTCGCTCGTTGCGCCTGGTTGGTTTTTCTATTTTCTTGCAGAATTTTCTTTCTTTTCTTCTCTTTTTTTTTACTAACTAGGAGAACATAGTGGTGACGTGTTTTCACGGAACAAACGTTCGTGCTCTATGCAGATCGGTGGTGTTCCTAGCGCGTATGCAAGCAACGGACTTCGCGGTAGTAAAACATTCTTTCGTGAGCATTTTTTCTATAAAACAATAAAACTAAATCGAGTTTTGAGTTTAATGTATCTGTTGCGTAGCAGCGCTAGATACGGAGAGAAAACTGGGCGGCTTTCTCCGCTTTTATTAACTTTTTGTGCTCACCCACCGAGACATGGCCCAGCCCACTTTTTCTATGAATTTCAGGCGGCAGGGGGGTGGGCGATGACTCGGGATATTACGGTAATCAGATGTAAAGCAACCCACTGCTCATCACGGTAGCAGTCTCATTTTAATCTTAAACAGGGACCTTGACTCGTGTGCGTAGTGTATTCCCATTCCTACGTCCTCCAGCAACCACAAGACTGTTGCGTCTGATCGGGCAAACAAAGAATGCACGAAAGTGGGAGCTACTATGCACAACAACAGCCACCGCCATCAGTTCTTCACGCACGCAAGTGGCCGTCTCCTAAGCATGTTGTCACTTTTCCGAATGGCGGGGAAAGGGCACCACTCGCCTGAGAGGGTGCCCCGAAGCGGAAGACCCCTCCCTGGTTGGGGGCCGAGGCCCCGAACTGGAAGCTGGCCGCCTGGGGCGCGGTGGGTGCCGCCATGGGGCCCCCAAAGGCAAACGCAGGGGCCGCCGGGGAGGCCGCCCCAAAGGGGGACGCCGAGGGCTGGGCAAAGTCCAGACGGGGGGCCGCGGGCGTGGGCACGCCCGGGCCGAAGGAGAAGGCTGGGGCGGCGGGCTGGCTGGCAGCCGGCTGGGACGCTCCAAAGGAGAAGCCACCTGGAAACAATTCTTACGCTGTAAAGTTCCGAGAGAACGCCCCGCACTAAATATCGCCCACCCACCTTTTGGAGCAAAATATCTATTTTCATAGAACCCCCAAACATCGCCCACCCCCAGAAATTGCGTTAGCTTCGATGCCTTCGAAAGCCCGGGAAGCTCCCTCCGCGAAAACATTCAATGGCCCCTCCATGAACACCATTAGTGACTCGACTTGAAACAAAAGAGAAGATACAGAACTTGCTTGGTTTGATTGGTAAGATAAGGGCAAAGTGGACATCCAGGTGCAAAGAAAAAAGAGAAACAATTCTAGCGAACTCTACAGCAGCAGACAGTCCTTCCTCTACCTGCTACGCAACTGTTCATCCGCGCTCACTTCTAGCCTCGACAATGAGAAATAGCGACACGATTCAGAGAAAGGTGCAAGTTGTACAGTGGCATAAGAAGAATGAAGACAATGTCACCAAAACTGCAAAATGATTTGAGTTGGACAGGAAACGTGTTTGCAAATGGAACACTAACTACCAGTTTCTTCCGCAGCAACGCCACGGCAAAAAGCATATTCGAGAGAGCCATCAACAACGGACGGACGGTCTTCAGCGAAGTGCTCGACGAAGCGCTCGTGGACTTCTGGGACACCGAGGCGATACATACAAGAGCCACAAGTGGACGGCCGACTATGTCGAGGCAATCTGCAGCCTGGAAGGCTGTGCCTAGAGCACGATTACTCCAACTTCAATGTCACCAACATGAACCAAACCATGGCAACTGCCAAGCAGACAAACAATGTTGCCGGTGAATCTGGCATAAGCGCCGTCGACACGAGCGGCGCTTATGCCCCCTATGCGCAATAGCCCCCCTATGCGCCCTATGCGCACCCTATGCGCAATAGCTGCGGGCATCGAACTTCTGGCTTTTGTCTTGCGATGCAAATGTGTCACGATAGTATCTCGGAGATACTTTGGAGTATCCGTATCTTTGTACAGAGTTACTTTTGAAAAATGTATTTGTATTTCAGTAGTGAAATCCATTTGCGATGTATCGCTTGTGTCGCAATACTCTGCCAGTCTTGGGCTTCTCGTTACATTTGTTGTCCAAAATAATGAATTGTCAGGTTTCTATATTACATTGAAAAGCATCCTTTTGGTGCAAGGGGTCTCAGAACTTGTAAACTTGTAATGTACACCCGCCACACAACCTCCTCTAAACGGGGGGGGGGGGGGGGGGAGCCTAGCTTTCTGCTGCTTCATATTATAGTCACCAAAACTTTAAAAATAAAAGTGCAAAAAAAAAAAGGGTGGTTCGAAGAACGGTTATTTGCGAGAATAGCAGAAAAAGCCTCCTTTTGTCGTGAAGGTGCGTTTCCAATTGAGACACCTTCACAGCAAAACAGAGTACATTTCGGGCGGACGCCTTTTCTCAAGCATGACACGTCGTCTTTGGTCTCCAGTACCTATCTGGGTTGCTTGGGACAACAATGTTTTTTTCTAGCGGCATTCGGGATGGTAGTTGCGAATGGATGAAGAGTTTGAGGTAAGGGGAGGTGCATAAACTGACATAGAGAGGAATACAAGCCCCACCATTTGCATTCGCCACAAACTGCACCCTCCGCTTTATACATCTGCTCGGGAAAAAATTTATTTCTCTACCTATCTTAATTCCGGAATACTTTATTGGCGTTATTGCAGAAGCACCTTGGGGTATCCTGTTACATAAAAGGCAGATGCATCTCAGTATCTGTACCTTGGCCCTCAAATACATGTATCTCAGTATTTGTACTCCAGAATACTCGTTGGGGTATCTCTGTCCAGCCCCGAGTGTATGCAAATGCACCATATTTTTTCCCGTATGACCCGCATAAAAATTTATATAAAATCGACGGCAAAGTAAGGGTGCGGGTCATGCTCGAATTTTGGCGGGCAGTGCAGCTTCACGGCAACACTTGCAAAGTTCGGGTGGTAAAGTGGTGGATTCTCCAAAATCTCTCTTCTCCAGGCTTTCCTCGGGACTTTCTTCACTCTCCCTTTTCCTTTTTCCGGGTGACCATATTTTGCCCGTTTTTACGGGTTCAGAGACGTCAATCGTCGCCCTGAGCCAACCGCTGTCAGATCTACTGTTGAAGAATAGGAAACTGAGCGGAAACCCGGAACTATGGCCGCTAAGATGTTGACAAGTCATGCGTGCGAGAAAGAAGGAGAACTTGTGAACTGCAAGCCTCAACTGAAGATCATTCCGCGATCCAGACTCGTGCATACCCCGAGCTTCAAAAAGGGCTCGCGAAGTCGTGAAGAAGTCGTGGTCACGCCGTATCGACAAAGATCCGGCTTTAGCGTGACTTCTTTTAACGAGATGGTGTGGAACAGTTTCAACAAGTGCTGCATCAGCGATTGACTCGACGGCACGGACGAAGACATTATATAATCTGCAACAATGAAGGCGCTTCAGGTTATGGCTTGCAGTGACTGCAAGGATGAATTTCTTCAAAATAGAGGCACGGTTTATACACACATCTGGACATTGCTTCGCATGCTTAATGCGAGGCATTTTTTTGTTGTTTCCGAGTACCGTATTTACTCGCATAATGAATAGACTTTTTTTTCCCCCAAAAATTGACAGATATTTGGAGGGTGCATTCATTACACAGGGTGAAGTTTTTGCATTTACACACTGCGCAAATGTCATTTTAGGTACCAATATGACATGGCACAGTACTGTGGCACGTCTCCACTGACTGGAGGCGCACCCATGGCTGGTCGTGGGCACGCCACAGTAACCATGCTCTATGAATTGCAAACCCTTTTTAGGGTACTTTTGACGCGCCTTCTGCCGAAAACAAAAGCGCCCTACGAAGCTCACTCGGCACGCAGAGCGACGCGATTGTTCTTAGGCCTAACCGCTTTCACGACATCACTGTTCGAAAGCGGATCACAGAAAACGGCGTAGTTGTAGACATCAATGACCGATGGACGAAGCACGTCCGGGTATGGGCAATTCTTCGACCCCAGCTTTGCTACGTGTGCGCGCCGCTCAGTTTCACGGTTGATCACTTCCGCAACCACGCAATTTCAGCCATTACGAGAGCAGCTTGGCTTGGTTTGACTTGGCCAAGCCGCTTGGCGGAAAAAGAAAATCAGCGGGCTTGGTGGCGAGCCGGCTAGCTAAGATGGACGAAGTTCAAGACTCGCTTAAGCCGAAAATTAAAAGCATGTTCATTACGCAAGAAAAAAAAAAAGTCCACATATTGATGCCCATTGTGGGGGCGTGGTGCGTTTATTATGCGTGTAAATATGGCTTTAAGTTGGGGTGCAAGTTACATGCAGGGGACTCTAATACAAGCGAAAGTATGGTACGTTATAACAAAATCTGTAGTAAGCAAAGTTGGCTCAATGGCAGAGATAGACCAACCCAATTTTACAAATCGATAAGCTATAACGTGCCGTAACCAGATCTGTTGTAAAGAGGTTATACCGTAGTACGGTTCAAACCAGGAACCAGGACAGTGGCTTTTGTCCCGAGCCGGAAGTACATCAACCAGTTACACAGAACATACCTTGATGAAAGAAACAGAAAACTTCTCGTTGTCAAGTTTTGAGATTAAACGAAACAAACAAAAACTGAACTGGCCTCTACCCAGGACCACTGATCCTGTGCTACCAGCAATATTTATTTGTAAAATACCATCTTTATTGCTTTTCATTTTGCCACTGTGGCCTTGAAACTAATAAATCCGAATTGACTAAAATATTACCGGAAAGTGTTTATCCGAAAACATGCAACCAAACACATAAGCCACATGATGCGACGTCAGGTCACGTCACATGACACCTAAGAGACGTCAATGTGTTGCATGACGTCACTGCCTCCTGACGTCGCATGACAATGTGATGTCGGGTGACGTCACAGTGCCACATGACATCGTGTTACGTCACAATGTCGCTGGACACTGTGTCATGCAATTGAACATGATGTCATGCGACACCATGAGGTCACACCGTCACGTTGGATAATAACGGCACAATGTGCTCTTTCTGCTTGCACCGCACATCTTTTACCGCGCGTCACCGACACGCACGACTTACCTCCGACTGGGGCCGGTGCCGGCGTTGCGCCAAAGGAGAATGGGGTGCTCTGGGTCGGCTGCGGTGCGTCCGCCGCAAACGTGGTGCCACCCTCCTGGGACGTCCCGAACTTGAAGCCGCCACTCGACGCTTTCGGCTTGGCCTCTCCAAACGAGCCCTGTCCCGCCAGTGGCTGGGTCGCTGGTGCCGCCGTGCCCGCAGACGGAAACCCAAACGACGCCGGCGGCGACGTCGCCAGGGAAGCCGTCCCAAACGTAAAAGTCCCCGGCGAGGTGTCAGTCTTCTGGCCAAACACGAACTTGGGCGTGGAGGAGGCGGCCCCCGCGGCGTCCCCGGGCGCCGCCTGGGCCCCCGCGTTGCCGAACGAGAAGGCGGGCGCCGGCTTAGGCGTCGCCGCGCTCGCCGCTGCGGCCCCCGCGTTCCCGAACGAGAAGGTTGACGCTGGCTTGGGTGTGGCGGCGTTGAATGCAAAACCCTCGCTCTTCCCGACCGAGGCGGCACCGAACAAAAATCCGCCGACGGGCTTCGGAGGTTCTCCGCCCTCCGAGGTCTTCGACGGGGCGCTGAAGGAGAACCCTCCGACCGCAGCGGGTGCCGCGGACGTCGCAGTTGTCTTAGTCTCCACGACGCTTGCGCTCCCTTTTGGAGCGGCGCTCTCCGTCGGCTTAGAGGGAATCCCGAAGGAGAAGGTGGCCGCTGTTGGAGAGTTCTTAGCGAGGTTGTCGAAAGAGAAGCCAACCTTTTGAGAGTCGCCTCCGGTCGGCGCACCAGCACTTGCGACTGAGTCCGCAACTTTGGGCGCGGTCGCGCCGCTGGGGCACGGCGTAGACGCCGGCGGAAGCCCGACGGAGGCCTTGGTGAGGGCCCCGAAGAGACCGCTGTCTTGTGTGGTTCCCCCAGTCTTTGCAGAACCACCAAAAACCGCACTCGAAGGCATCGAGTCTTTAATTTCCGGCACCTCGGGAATCGCCTCGCTCTTGCGTTTCGGAGCAAACGAACTCGGGACAAACGAGAAGACGGCCGGACTCGCTGAGCTTTCGGTCTTGGGTGCCCCGAAGACGACCGCGGGTTCCGTCTTAGGAGGTTCAGCAAAGCCCGGGGCGGCGGGCTTGCCGGCGCGTTCCTCGACCTTCTGCCCGAAGGCGGCGTCCTGCCCAAGCGGCCCCTGCGGCTTGCAGGCCAACATGGCCGACCCAAACTTGAATTGCGCCACGGGCGGCGCAGCCGCGGAGGAGGAGGTCTCCTGCGTGCCGAACTTGAAGGGGGTGGGCGCCGAGGTGGTGGTCAGGTTGCCGAACTTGAAGGTGGCCTGCGCCGAAGTCTGCGCCGGTGTGGCGGGGGTGGTGGATGTGGGGATGCCGAACTTGAACGTGCCGGTCTGGCCTGCACACACGCGCGCCAACAACGGGCTAAGCACGATGACCCACGAGTCACTCACAATGCCACGAAACTATAGATTGAAAGGCTGGGGACCACTTTATGAAATATGTGGCAGAACTATAAATGTCCAACATGACTGAATTTACCTTTCATCTATTTTTAAAGAAATAACACACGGTCACGAATACCTTATCAAATCAATACCAATAAAGACTTATTCCCAATCACAAAACATTACTGCGACAAAATATTCCAAAATATTCCTCTTGCAACTTTGCGAAATATTACGAAGCCAACAAAGATAATACATATATGTTTGCTAAAAATGCTTCTTCCCCAACACACACGTTCAATGGTGAATGCCATAAAGGCATTCAAATATACTGTATAATACACACATTTTTTTTTTTTTTTTGGCACGGTTCTTGGAAGGGTTCTATTCGCACAATGCACAGTCAGTGCAATAAAAATTCGGTACCTCGCTATCTGAAATTTCTTTTCTAGTTTTTAGGACCTTAAGTTAACGAAGGCTTGCTGCTAGTCGAGGAGAATAACACATGATAACCATCTCTTTGCAAGTCTACCTTTCGGCACAGTGCTTGAGCTACGGCTCAAAACCTTGGGCTTCCAGGTTTGGTTCTCCTTGGGAGACTTTCGGAATTTCGTGTTCCGAATTTATTAAACAATCACACTACCGCGCGTGCGCATGCCTTCTATGTTAGAAACCGAAATGTTTTATATGGGGGGAGGGGGCTAGCTACTTAAAGACATGAGGTGGCGTTTAAGAAACCGAGGAGTGCCCTCACTCACCAGGGGCCGGAGACATCCTGGGGGTCTCGCAGGCACAGCAGCGTTGGGCCTTGGCCTCGTTGCGCACCATGCACGTGTCACACTCCCAGGTGGTGGCAGACGGCCGGAACAGGTCCCCAAAGCCCTTGGGGGTGCCCTGGGAGGGGGCCTGCACGGGGAGGAGACGGGGACTTCCCATACCTGCGACCAAGCAGCCTCACGCCCGACACCGGGGTGTGCGACCGGCCCGGTGCGCATGTCTCGCGGAAATGCACCAAAAACAAGTCAGCCCGTTTCTTGCACTGTTGTGGCAAAGGCGGCACTTGCGCGCAAAGTATCGCGCGCTGCCCCGCGACGACGCTGCATCGGGCAAACTCGGAATGCACTTTGGGCCTGGACGGTGTGAACGTCGTCGCGTGTAGCATCTCTGCAACGAAGCCCCATCCAAGCTAGCGCTCCCGCCAGAATGGAAAGCCAAGTTCACGTCCCTCGCATCCGAAGCCCCTGCTCTTTCCCTCTCCTTTCGCCACCTGCACATCAACCACCGTACGTGCGCTCGCTAGACGCCTCTCGAGTAACGAGGCTGCAGTGCTCGATTCTCAACCTCACCCACCAAAGGCTGGGGAACGGGAGAAATAAAATGGGCCATTTCGAACCCCCTTCATTTTGCCAAAACAAACCTTATGTTAGCCCGCCGTGTCATACGACGGTTTCACTCAACCTACAAAAATTTATACGACTGGACGTTGAGGGAGATGAGGAGACGAGAGCATGTGGGGACGTTACCACACCAAGCTCCGGTTGGAACAGTTTCCAAAGGCAGCTAGCCTCGCGTCTACGAACTAATTCCAACGAGAGCTCGCTACTCTGGTGGTGCTCGCCCGCTCTCACCTCTTCCTCTACCCCGTGTGCATTCGTAAAGTGGGTGAAGTCATCTTTCTACGTTTTAATGTAAAATGTTCTTTGGCTATGCGTTCGGCATTTCGTGAAGCCCAAAAGTAAAACCTGGATAAAAGCGTGGCCGTGAAGCTCGATACCGATTGGTTTTAAGTGGCGGCGAAGAGGCCATCCCAGTAAAAAAAGCGTTTGCGCTCGACAGGAATCGAACCCGGACGAGTTACGTTATTTAAGCGAGCGTCTTTCCAACATGTCACGACACATCGCCACGAGTCGAGGTGCTATTTGATGGGAAAGCCCCGCGGGGCATCCACTATACGCCTGACAGATAGCAACTAGACACCCCACCACAAGTTTTTTTAAAACCCAAATTAGTACCAGTACGGTCTAATCTCGTTATTTTCAAACTCGAGGGGGACCGAAAATTTGTTTGAATAAAGCGAAGTATGAATTAACGGGAGTTTCCTCCCATAGAGACGCATAGGATGGGACCTGCATGTTAGTTTGAATTATCCGCAAGTATGAATTAAAAGAGTTTGAATTAATGATAGTCGACTGTGTCTCCAGCCCTGGAGCTGCTGTCGAACCGACGAAAAGTGCCGGGAACGTAGACTCCACACATTTCACGTGCACCACAATTGCCCGGCAATTTGCTACATTGACTAAAACAAAAAGCAAAAATATTAGACCCCCATACTAAATTAAGTCTCAAAGCGGTAACAAACCTATTGCGCCAAAGGAATTGCGCGGCATTTGCAATTACGGCAAAATCCCAGCGTGCACAAACCTCCGTGGCCGCGGGTCCCGAAGTGGACGCCGGAGCAGTGGCCGTGGCAGTCGTCGGGGCTGCGGGTGGTGCCCCCGGGCGGGGAGTCTCGCAGGCGGCACACTTGACGGCCGTCCCGGCGTTGCTGATCATGCACTCCGAACAACTCCAGGAGCCGGCCGCAGGCTTGAACTTCTCCCACAGGGCTGAGGAAGAGAGGAACGGTGGCATTGGGCTCCTGCCGCCAGGCACTTGAAAAAGTGCCAAGGGACATTCTTCTTCCTTTGGCTAAACAAACCGACGTAGGGGAAAACGGTTTGAGTTGCGAATTCGGACAGAATAATCCAAAATTAATTTTCGACAGCTCAAACCACCTTTCGTGTCCCTATAGTTGGTGACAAAACGGGAATGGTACAGCAAATGCCCTTCAAAGGAATTTGTATGCTTTGCCAGCCAATCGTCAAACATCGATTCATCTTTGTACCAAATGCGTGCCATTTTTATTAATTTTTCTAAAGCTTTTGATGAGCTTCCTCCCCAACATTTAATTCTGTTTCACAATTTATCACTTCCACTACGCACTTGCAGCCATTTTGAGAGTGGCTTGGCTTGGCTTTACTTGGACTGACCGCTTGGCAGCAAAAGAAAATTGGATTGGTAGCTAGCTAAATTGGATGCAGTTCGAGACTCACAGAGCCCAAAAATTGGAGGTGCGCTGCTTACGCGAGGGGAAAAAAAAGTCCAAATATTGATCCCCGTCGTGGAGGGTGCGTTCATTATGCGAGTGCATTCATTATACGAGTAAATACGGTATACAAGTAACAGTGCCGAGGGAAAAAAAACTATCGTAGTAATAAAAATCACACTAAAATGTCACAGTTCTTTTTCTGGAATATAACGATGAGTGACTATAGTAGGCTACAAGTCAAGAAGGTAGCGGCAAATGCCCCTCAAAGGGAATCATATATCCCTCTGCCACCTCCGCATCCAATAGCGTCCCATCGTTTCCGTGACGTTGCGGCCAACGCGCGAGGAGGGTCGTGCCTTTCTGTACATATTTGTTTTATCTCTCGACTTTGACTTAGCATTGTGGAAGCCACGAGAGGGAGATTAAGTCTTCCCCCTTCCGATGGAAACAAAGACGACTTTCGGGGATTAGCTTCCCCCTCCGATTGATACAAAGGCTGCTTTCAGGGGCTCGGTTCCTTCTCCGATGAATACAAAGGTCGCTTTCTTAAAAAGGGGGTGTCGGAGACAAGTTGGCACCACTCTGTGGCCATTATCTATCCATTGAAGCGGAACAAGGAGCGTTTCCAGTGAACTCTTCTTTCGATTGCGGAGGGATTTGAAACCGGCGCACCACGCTTGTGGGAGGAGCTTCTCCTACCTTCTTAACTTGTAACCGACTATAGACTAATCAATAGCAAGTTTTAAAAATTTTTTTTATTGTTTTATATACTAGTGAAAAAAAAGTACCTTGAAAAACAGTTTTTTTTGCTTTTTTTATCTCTTTCACAAAATGCGACGCGCTCGTTGAACAAGTAACAATCTTGAAAAAGTAAGCGCATAGCCGAGAGTTCCAGTAAATTTCACTACAGAAAATCCGCACACCAGGTATGCAGGCACTTCAGTCATCAAACGATAGTTTTAGAGCAATAAAAAATAGCTAAAACACGAACAAAAAATTTTGAAAGTTCATCCAGTGCTTTACTTTAGATGGTGCTTGCCATTTCATCTAAAATGGGGCGTGGGTTAGTCCTTAAACTGCACGGTCCTCCTGTGCTTTGGTCACAGCTTCCATGTTTCTTTTCTCGTGGAACACCTTCGATGACTCGAGCGCTTTCACTTGGGCTTTTGCAATGGGTTGTCCTCTCTGTATGACGCTTGGTGGCTCCCTGGCTGGACGCCCATTTCTGACAGAACTTCCGCGATGTCTCTAGGCCCCAGGTGTAACTCGAGAGATGCGAGGGCCACGACACACTCCACAGTCATGAGGGAAGCCAACTCCACCTTGGGGCACCTCTCCCACCAATACATTAAAGCTCTCATCGGCGTTCTGAGTCTTCATCGGGGAACAGATCTCGAGCAGATTTCTCTGCGACAGGCGGTTGTACGGGAGTACCAGCTCCTTTGCAATTTCCTCGAAGAAGGCTGGCCTGTCTGGCTGCGACACAGTTACTTTAATCTCGCGTTATAACAAAGTCAACGGGACGGAAAAAAATTTGATAAGAGTGGTAATTCGTTAGAAACAGGAGAGCCATGAAGAGAGCAACAGTAACCTCGAAAGTGCACCGGAACAGTGTGGAAGGCTTATAACAAATATACATTCAATGACACAAGCCTTGCTGATGAGCCAGGCTTACTGAGACACGAAAAAAGACGGGAGATCAGTTTGCCGGGCGTATTTGCCAGGCATTAAAAAGCCTCCTCCGATTGCCTCAAGCACCGGATGAGGCTGTCATCACCACAGGCACCGTGTGAGGTGTCAGAACTCTCGCTCAACACTCTGCCTCATTCCTCCGCGCGCACCGGGCTTTCAAGGGGCGATCTCCCACCTTCGTTGCTCCCTTGACTCGACGAACCGGAATAGAGTAGTAGAAGGGTGCCGAATAACGGGCAAGTGCGTCGGGGCTCCAAAGAGGTGGGCGCGACAGACACACCATAGGCAAGGCACGTGCTCCGCGCTCCTCGAGCATTTATAGGGGCGAAAGACGATATACCTTTCGCTGCTAATGGCTTCATGCGCACCTCTTCGAAGGGTTAAGCTGGCTTACGTACTGTACTTTCGCCGGATCGTTCTTCGTAATAAGCATGTCCGGTGGTTGATTCACTTCGAATAATCCAGTTCAAAATGCATGCACTGCGATCGGGACCGCTCCAAACTTCGAAAAATGCGATAATTCGTAAAAGCTGATTTCATTATAACGTTATACAGTCGCCGACCGATTTTTCGGACTCCGATAATTCGGACTTGTTCGATATTTCGGACCTAAAGGCGGAACCGTGACTTACCCCATAGAAATAGTGTATATTCACGACCAATATTTCGGACAGCTTGAAGTCCGAAAGTTTGATTATTCGGACAAAATCGTCGCGACCGTCGGCGGAAAACACCATCGAGAAGCGGCCATTTTTAATTCTATGTTGTTGTTGGCTGCAAATGGATTGGCTTAGCTTGGCCGGCTTCGCAGCGCTACTTGAGTACTCTTGAGTTTTACCGCTAGGTGACGCTGTGCTAGCCCTTTTTTCTATTTAGCTGCACGTCATCATCATCATCATTATTGTTTTGCTTTGTTTTTCCGTTCTTTTGCGTCGCCAGTCGCCATTTTGCGCTCGTGGATTTGCGCCTCTCGTCTTGTTCGGACAACGCTGGCTTGGACATCATGGCCCCATCTGTTCTGCCACCGCGATGTGTCGTTAAGAAACGCAGAAAGTACTCGACCATAACGCTAGAAAAGAAGGCAGCGATTCTCAAGCTAACAGAAAGTTGCCGAACGGAAACGGAGGTGTTAGCTGAAACGAGGCACCATTTACGGCTTTTTTAAGCTCACTTGGAAGTCCTAAAGGCAACTTTTTCAATCTGCCGATTTTTCGGACTGCTCTATTATTCGGACGTTTTTTCGGTCCCCGCGAAGTCCGAATAATCGGTCGGCGACTACCCAAAGAAATGGCTCCTTCACTCACCAGGGGCCGGAGACACCCTGGGGGTCTCGCAGGCGCAGCAGCGTTGGGCCTTGGCCTCGTTGCGCACCATGCACGAGTCACACTCCCAGGTGGCGGCAGGCGGCCGGAACAGGTCCCCAAAGCCCTTGGGGGCGCCCTGGGAGGGGGCCTGCACGGGGAGGAGGGACACGGTGACATCCCAGACCCGCGAGCAAGCAGCCTCGCGCCCGGCACGTGTGGCCGGCCCGGCGCATTTGTCTCGTGGAAACGCACCAGAAACAAGTTCGCCCGTTTCCTGCACCGTCGTGGCAAAGGCTACTCTGGCACACAAAGTATTGCGCGTTGCCCAGCGACATTGCTGCATCGGGCGAACTCGGCACGCACTTTAGGCCTCGACGGTGCGAACGTCGTCGCGTGTAGTGCCTCTAAGGAAGCGTCGCCAAAGCTAGAGCTCCCGCAGGAGTGGAACCCAAAGTTCACATCCCTTGGAGTCGGACACCCCGGCTCTGACTGTGCCATCTGAAGCCCCTGCTCGTTCCCTTTTCTTTCAGCTCCTGCACACTTACACACTGTACGTGTGCGCTCGCTAGACCCTTTTTGGGTAACGAGGCTGCAGTGCTCGATTGTCAACCTCCCCTACCAAAGGCCAGAGAATGGAAGAAATAAAATCGGCCATTTCGACCCCCTTCATTTTGCCAAAACAAACCTTATGTTAGCCCGCCGTGTCGTACAACGGTTTCACTCAGGCTACAAAATTTATATGAACAGAAATTGAGGGAGATGAGAAGACGAGAGCGTGCAAGGGCGTCACCACGCCGAGTTCTGGTTGGTACGATTCGTGGGTAGACGTGAAGCTAGCTGCCTTTGTCTATACTCACCGTTCGAACATCGTCGTTCGTGTTTGAACCCAAAGGCCGCTAGCCTCACGTGTACCAACTAACTCCAGCCAGAGGTCGGTATTCTGGTGTCCCTGCATGCTCTCACCTCCTCCTCTACCTCAATTTCCATTCGAAAAGTCGGTAAAGTAATCTTTTTACGTTTTAACGTGAAACTTTCTTTGGCTAGGTGTTCAGTATTTCGTAAAGCCTGGATAAAATTGTGGCTGCAAGGCTTGATACCAATTTGTTTCGAGTGGGGGGGAAGAAGCCAACACAGCAAAGCGTTTGCGCCAGATGGGAATCAAACCCAGACAATTTAGGTTATTAAGTGAGTGTCTTACCAGCATGTCACGAAACATTCCAGCGAATTGAGGTGCTATTTGATGGAAAAGCCCTGCGAGGCATCCGCTATGCGTCTCACAGATAGCAACTTGACACCCCTCCACAAGTTTTTAAAGCCCGAATTACCGCATTTACTCGCACAATGAACATACCCCCCCAACGGGCATCACTATTTGGATTTTTTTTCTTCCTCTTCGCGTGATGAACGCACTTCCAATTTTCCGCTCTGCGAGTCTCGAACTGCGTCCAAGTTAGCTAGCCACCAAGCCAATTTTCTTTTGCCGCCAAGCGGCCAGGCCAAGTCAAGCCAAGCCAAGCCAAGCTGCTCTCGTAATGGCTGCAGGTGCGTAGTTGCAGAAGTGATCAACCGTGGAACCGAGCGGCGCGGCCACCCAACGAAGCTAGGGTCAAGGAATTGTCCAACCCCGGACATGCTTCGCCCATCGGATGCACTGATATCAACAAACACGCAGTCGTCTGTGGTCTGCTTTCAGACAGAAATTGTGAAAGTGGTTAGGCCTAAGAACGGTCGCTTAGCTCTCCGTGCTGAGTGAGCTTCGTAGGGCACTTTCTCTTCGGCAAAAGGCACGCCGAAAGCGCCTTAAAAAAGGTTTGCAATGTACTGTATTTTCGCGATTCTAAGCACCCCCCGCCCCCCTTTCAAACATAAACACCTGAAAAAGGTTTGCATGCGAATGTAAGCACCCCCCTCCCAACAAGAAATTTGAGATCGGAGATGCCAGTATCGTTGACCGCCGGAGTCGCGAACGGCCGCTGGCGCTTGGTTTCAACGTCAGTTAATAGAGGGCAGCACATACTGCCATTTTCCACTTTCGCATCCATGCAAGTTGCAAAAGAGGGTGCATTGCCGTACCCTCTATCGAAGATGTTTTGTCTGTTTGATCTCCTTGCACCTGTTGCAGTCGGTTGTTTAGTCCGTTAAGCCTATTCGTCCGCGTCGGCCTCGCAATCGTATTCCGTTCTCTATGTGCACGTGGTTTGCGGAAGTCGTCCATCAGGAGTGCGAAGAGAACTTCGTACGCAATGAAGTTCAAGAGAACGGTTATTTCTTACGCGGAAGACCACGGAAATCACGGCGCCGCCGAACAGTTCGGTGTGCGGAGTTCCGCACAAGACGAGGCTGGGTGGAGCGGACGACGAAGGGGAACGGTTTCTCTTTGAGACGCCGCACCACTATCTGCCAGAAGCCACCGGTGGACTTCGAGGACAAGCTCGTCAACTTCCAACGCTACGTGATGAAGCCTGCGTCGCGAATCTCGCTACGGACTCGGGCAGATCGGCAACGCCGACGAGACCCCCGCGTACATCGACGTGCCAAGGACGTGCACCGTGAACGGAGTGGGCGCCCGAGAAGTAAAAGTGCGTACGACCGGCTATGAGAAGCAAAGGGTGACCATAATGCTGTGCAACACAGCCGACGGTCGGAAACTTGCGCCCTACTATCGTCCTCAAAAGACTAGTCGCGAGAGCGACCAGTCGACCGTGGTGCAAACTGATGGCAAGCGGGCTACTCTCCAGTCTTTATTTATTTCCAGTAGAACATTTATTCTTTCATTTTGATTATAATAAATTCATATTTCTCGCGCGAATTTCGTATTTTCGGGGCATGTTCCGAATCCAATCAACCCCCCCCCCCCCCCCCCTCTCTCTTTGAACATTGCGGGTGTGAAAAAAAGGGGGTGCTTAGAATCGAGTAAATACGGTTTAGAGCGTGGTTACTGTGGCACACACAGGACCTGCCGTGGGTGTGCCTCCGTCAGTGGTGACGTGCCACGGTGCCCCGACATGTCGTATTGGCACCTAAAATGACATTTTCGCAAAGCGTGTAACTGCAAAAATTTTACCCCGCGTACTGAAAGCACCCCCCAAATATTTGTTAATTTTTCGGGCAAAAAAGCGGGTTCATTATGAGCGTAAATACGGTAGCGCCGAAATCTCCGTTCCAGGAACTGCTATCGAGTGTACATTCCAGACGTAAAGACAGTTGCCAAACTAACCGATGAAGAGCGCCGAGAGTGTAGACTCCACACATTTCACATGCAACCATGTTTACTAAAACTAAAAGCAAGAATATTAGACCACCGTACTGCATTACATCTCAAAATAACAAACCTATCGCGCCGTCGAAATCGCGCGGCATTCGCAATTACGGCGAAATCCCAGCGTGCACAAACCTCCGTGGCCGCGGGTCCCGAAGTGGAAGCCGGAGCAGTGGCCGTGGTGGTGGTCGGCCACTGTTCGCAGGCAATGCACTTGACGTTGGACTCGGCGTTGCTGACCTTGCACGCCGAGCAGCTCCAGGAGCCAGTCGCGGGCTTGGACGTGGTGGTGGTCGGCCACTGTTCGCAGGCAATGCACTTGACGTTGGACTCGGCGTTGCTGACCTTGCACGCCGAGCAGCTCCAGGAGCCAGTCGCGGGCTTGGACTTCCCCAACAGGGCTGAGAGAGAAAGGAACGAGGGCGTTGGGCTCCCGTCGCTAGGTGCATGAAAAGTCGCCAAGAAACATTCTTCCTCCTTTGGCTAAACGAACCGATGTAGGACAAAACGGTTCGAGCTGCTAATTCGGACAGATTGATCCAGAATTAATTTTTGGACAGCTCGAACCATCGTTCCTGTCCCCATAGTCAGTGACATAACTTGAACCCCGCAGCAAATGCCCTTCAATGGGATTCGTATCGCTTTGTCAACCAATTGTCAAACATTAATTTTTCTTTGTACCGAATGCGTGCCATTTTTTTTTACTTTTCTAAAGCTTTTGATAAGCCAACATTTAATTCTGAAATTAAGTTTGCTTCATACTGATGAAACTTAAGGGAGCACGTGGGGATCGACAAATATTTTTTTTTAATTTTAGGAGGATTTTGATTAAATTTTGCATACATGTTTGTAATGCCTGTATGGTGATACATGCAAAATATCACTGTGATATCTCGGTTACTTTTTTACTTATGTATTTTTTCTCCTTCGAACCTTCTGGAGGGCCTGCAGAATTTAAAAAATGTGATAGAAGACTGGTTGGGCTTGGAGTATGTTCCCAAATGAACATAAAGAACCACATTATAAATACAAAAAGGTATACTCTGAAAAAACAAGAATGTCATTATGTGTAGTGTAGTTCAAAGTACATAATAAAATAAACGGAGCAACAATAGTCAAAACGGTTGCCGAGATATCAGCTCCACGAGCAGGACAAAAAGCAAAAAATTTGATTCTGAGAAAACGGTCTCTAAAGTTTCAAGTTGTGTTTCTCACTCTAGAAGGCACCAGGGTTATAGTCTTCAGTGTCCTTCTCGACACAGCACTTCTTCGGCTTCTGCCCCTTTGCCTGAAGAGCTCTCGATGCCTTCTTCTTCCTTGAGGCGACCTTCTCTGCTGCTCTCCGAAGTGCAAGCCCCCCAGGTCGGATGCCAAGGGAACTGCAGAACTCTGTGTATGCACGGAAGCTGCCACAGTTGAACCTGCAGATTGCCTCGCTGACGGCGGTCTCTGCTGCAACCAGGGATGCATGTTCGTCTTTTGGGAGGACTGACCAGATAACAGAGTGCAGACTCTCCGCCGCATTCTAAGTCTTCTTCCCCTTGCATCGGACAAGAAGCTGAGGTTCAGAGAGGCGCTGGTACACGGGCAGAAGTGCAGCAGCAACATGGCTTGTCAGCCTGTACTTGTGAGCTGGCTGCGGCTCACCTTGAGCTTCTGCTGCTCGATGCCTACACCAGCTCATGGGACCAGGAGGGCAAAGCTCGTGATGGGGTTCTTCGTCTCTAGACGTCACATGATAGAACGTTGCCATCACTGCTCTCTGCATGTCTGCAACGTTGGAGTGGCTTCGCAGAGCCATGCCATAATAGCTGGTGAGTCGCTTGATGAGCTCCTGCGTGAGGCCACCTCTTCCGCCGAGGGGTTGCCCTTTCTTGCCCTTGGTGATCAGACCACGCGGCGCGGACCCCATCCTCTTTTGCACATGGTTGATGCAGTCCTCCTTAGTGAATGGAATGAAGCCATAGGTTGCATCCTCGCTGAGGGCCAAGAATGTGCGGCTGTCTCCGTCGCAGACGATGCTCGTGTAGCGGAGGTCATTCTTTGCGAGGGAACGTCCGAACAGCATCAAGGCAACTTCCACCTCCATCCTACCCGACTTCACCTGGGTATTCTTCAGACACTCGTGCGACTGCCTCCACTGGCTGTAGCCCTCGGAGTCTTGCTCTGGGCCCAGTGCACACCCATGGCACAGGTTGGACAGAACCACGGAGTCCAGCACTAACCCAGTGTAATACTCTATCACAGTGCCCACGCCAATGTGAGACGTGTGGCCGCGAGTCATCCATGTTCCATCATATACTACGGTCACATTTTTCGTGAAGGTTGGGTCCATGTCTCTGTAAACATTACGTACAGCTGCAACAGAGTCAACAAACACACTTGCAGCAGCTGCATTTGCAGCAGGCCTGAACGTGTTCTTGAGGTGCCCCTGGAAGGTTTTCTGGTGTAGCCCCCGATGCGAAACATTCATGACGGACCAGAAGTCTGTTAGCGCAGCTGAGCCTTTGCCGACACTCTTCATGGCCTGCATCGATCTTAGGTTCACCTCGAAGGCACGGCTGTCTTCTTTTCGCGACGACGACCATTCATTCGCGACAGCGCGACACGTGGAGCAAGTCAGGATCATTTTCACGGCCAACCCAAGCAGTGTTCGCTGCGCAACTGTGATTCCTGGCCGCAAGCACTTTTGGCACGGTGTCTCGCTAAGCAGCGCGTTCAGTGCCGCGATTTGGACCACCAAATATTCCTCGGATGGCTCCGCACTAGCGGGTTTTGCGCCTTCGCCAGTCAACTGCATCTTCCGCTCAGTTGCCGACACGGAGCTCAACGACTCGTGGACTGCCGCGGTGCACTCGTGGGACGCCTCCGGTGAAAAAAATTTCGGCTGCAAATGCACCTGAACGGTGCGATTGGTGCTCGTAGACGGCGCTTCTTCAACGGGACTCGCAACACTCGAAGTGCTAGGCAGCGCGTTCACGTCGTCCGCGGAAGACTCCGCTTCAACAAAGCGCTCACTTTCGGAGAGCGACACCAAGAGCTTTATCCTGCTCTTCTTGGCCATCGGAGATTTCCGCTTACGGCTGCCGAAGCGATGTGCGGCTGCCGAAGCGATGTGCCGTTGCGTACTTCTTCTTGAACGATCGTCGATCCATAATCGCCGGACAGCGTTGAAGAAGAAACAAGAAACTATCGTGATCCGAGACTCCAAAAGGCACAGCGGGCGATCACGCGGAAGCAGCCGGGAGCAGACGACAAACTCGCGGAAAGCGCGGGGAGTAGCGCGGTTGCTAGGGGCAACCACGGAGCCGGCCAACGACGGAGCACGCCTGACCCGCGCGGGAGGGAAGGCCAATCGGAGGCCGCCGTTTCCATCCGGGAGGCTTCCGAAGTTTTGTTTTTTATGTGTTTACTTCGCATGTGAGGAGACGGTAGACGCGGGAAATGGAAAGATGCCGAAATGCGCTTTCCGTTGATACCAAGATGGCCGTGCCCGATAGCGCCGTAGCGGAGAAACGGAGGTTTGAAAAACATGTATTTTTTGCGGATTTGAAGCAATATTCCTCTACCTGACCTCATATAAATGATTATTTATAGCACTTAGAGGTAGTTTTCAACGAAAAAACTTTGAGAGGGCATAGAGAAAGACCCACAGATGTGAAATATTAAACTTTCTAAAAATCAACTTTTTTGACATTTTTCGCGAGTTGATCCCCGCGTCCTCCCTTAAAGGGATACTTCAAGGAAATTTGAAATATGCCCGTCGTGTTCAAAAATAGGTCGAATATGATCCACAATATCCATAAATGACAATCGCACATTTGTATTTTCAGCCCGGTGGCTGTAGTTTTCGTTAGAAACAGCCATCTCTGGCAAGCGCTCGGAGAGCAGCCAGCGAAGAGCACGTGACGTCCGACGCTTTTGGTGACTTAGTTCGTCTTGGGACGAGCAAAGCTGCAGCAAGGCTGACGTCGGGAGGATGCCCTAGTCGTTCCAACCACCGAAGCGGCTGCCTTTGTACGAATTTTGAGTGACGGGTTAATCTTCTATAATCTTGTAGAGGGACAATAGCGACTCCTGGGACACACAAAAGAGATTCTCGGGAAAGAGTTCCTCCTTCCCCTCTTCTCTCGTAGTGGCCGGAGGAGAGACGGTTACCGTCACTACCTGTCAAGGTTCCCAGACGGGCATTACAAACGAGGCCTTAGCGACATCCACCAGGTGCTCTTCGCTCATCGTTTAATTCGTTTTAAAATCCCCTTCCGTGTCTTTTTTTAACAAGATATTGGTGAGTCCGATCTGATACTGCTCCTTTGAACACATATAGACCAAAAAATAAGCGCTGAAATTTTGTTGTAGTATCCCTTTAAAGGGGCTGTGCAACAATTTTTGGACTTCGGGTCGATGGGTGTGGGAGTTACCGTATTTACTCGCACAATGAACGCACTCGCCTAATGAACGCACCCCCCAAGTCGGCTCTCAAATTTTCGACTTTTTTTTTTTTCACTCGCGTATTAAACGCACCGGACGTCAAAATTTTGACCCCCTCCCCCCCACGCGCGCGAAATGAAGGCATTTGTTTATCCTGGTGCAGCGAGGTAGCGAATGCATGGGCAGCTTGGGCGAACAAAACGCCTTGCAAAAGGCGATAAAAAAATAAAAAAAGATCCAACGGAAGCAAGAAAAAAAACATGGAGAGGAGCTTTTTTTTTCTTTTTCCGCAGCGCAGTCTGGACTTTGGTTCGCGCGCCGCGCGCGAGAAGATAAGAAAGAGAAGCGGAGAAGCCCTCGCCTAAGCAAAGCGAAACAAAACAACTCGCGAAAGGCGACAAAAAAAAAACAACAACAATCCACAGAACCAGGAGAAAAGAAAAAAACATAAAGAGGAGCTTTCCTTTTTTCCTTTCTTTCTTTTTTTTTTGCACAGCGCAGTTTGGTCCCGGGGTTGCGCGTCGCGCGCAAGGAGATACGAAAGAAAAAGAAAAACGGAGAAGCCCTCGCCTAAGCAAAGCGCACATAATGAAGGCATCCTGCCTTGAATGAACACACTTTTCTATCCTGGTACACCGAGGTTGCGAATGCATGGGCAGCGTGGGCAAACAAAACAACTTGCGAAAGGCGAGAAAAAAAAACACGGAAGCAAGAAGAAAGAAAAACATGGCGAGGAGCATTTTTCTTTTTTTTGCGCATCGCAATTTGGTATTGGAGTCGCGCGGCGCGCAGAGATAAGAAGTCGCTTTTTCGGGATAAAAGGTCCGTTCATTATGGGAGTAAATACGGAGCAAAAATTTTACTTTGCGTAATGAACGCCCCCCCCCCCCCCCCCCCCCCCCCCAACTTTGCATTGATTTTTCGGAAAAAAAAAAAGTGTTCATTCTGCGAGTAAATACGGTAATCCCTACCACCTATCGAATATTCAATAGAAAACTGTTTTTTTTAATGTGTAATCTAGTTGTTACGCTCGTTTATAGCGAGCCCGCTGGACTTGTTCCCCACTCGGGCACCCCGACGAAACAGGAGCACAGTGTTGATGAGCGCGACGACTCTGTGAGCGGGTGAGCGTCAAACGAAGCGATGAAACCGCCTCGGGCCTCGGACGGCCATGGCCTGCCTGGCATAAGTGATCTGAGCAGACGCGCAGCTCTACCGGTCCGGGGTCCTCTCTGCTGACCTTTGACTCGAATCAGTTTGGAGAAGCTGAGTGGAAAGCTGATTACGGGGTAAAATGTGATACCCAATGATTCTTCCCCACTCCCTCAAATGAAAGCTGCCCGGAGAACGGCCCGGACACAACAGAACAGCGCACCCGGTAGGCGCTGCCGACATTCGCAGTGGTCGAACGCAGTCAAACTGAAGACTGGAAAAATTGAGAGCAACGAAAGTGCAGGCATCTCCTTTGCTCGTTCCACACGTTGTGAGCACAGCCACTGCAGAGATGGTTTTGTTGACTTCCGATAGATGGCGCCACTAAAACTCCGCATAATAAAAATTTGTGCATGATGCGAGGCTTTTGACCCATTTATGCCGACACGACAAGATTTTTAAACATAAGTCTTATGCTTAGCAAGCAATTCCAACCCTTGCCAATGTTTTACACGATACCCATTTGATGTCGCCACCACCGTGCGGCTGCAGGCCGCAAGGTGGTGGCTGTCAGCCTGCGGGTGAATGCCTCAAGTAAAACGAGAAATTTCGTCAAAATATTTCATTTTAGAGCGAAGCTGTTTATGGCTAGGGTTCCATGAATTTTTCGTGTGCAGTGTGCAAAAACTCCATGCTTGCACCACCGCACGCGCACACCTTCCCCAGTATAAAAGATTCAAAGTAAGTAACCAAAATAAAGCTTTGACGAACGCGCGTGAGACATTAGGCAATTTGCGACAATCATTTTCTTGACTCTCGAGAAACGAAACTTGTTGCGTAAAAGTCACTCGGTCACCCCTAGTTGGAGTATGCTTCATCGATATGGATCCCCATCCATCATTCTTAGAAGACACGTTATAAGCAGTCCAAAACCACTCCGTATGATTTATTCTCCGCATCTATAACCTTACGACTAGCGTCGCCACACTTAAAACCTAACTCGGCCTCCCTCTTCAGAAAACATGCAAAAATCCATCCACAGAATACTGCACAAATTTTACGACCACCTTTCTTTGCAGAAAGACCTACTCTCCACACCTGCACCTAAAACCCCCCTCACTTAGATAAGTCTTTGCCAACTGCATTCATCCATTCCTAGGACCAACAACTGTAAATTCTCTCCCTTACAGCTTTTTATTAACAATTGGAACAATCTACCGCACTCAGTAGTAACCATAACGGATATTTGAAAATTTTGGGAAGCACTTGCCACATCTTATGGCCTATAATTCCACTTTAGTTTTTATCCATGGTTTTCTTGTGCCAAGTGACAAATCTTAGAATTACTCTATGTAAAGCAATTTAAAACGTTCAGCCTTTCCACACTCGTGAAGAAGGAAGACCAGCGGAGCTGTACTCAATACACTGCCACAACGGCGTGTGCGCCTTGCGGCAGTATATCGAGTATGAAATTGTTTCTCTTTTCCTAAACAACACCATCATCATGACTTGAGAAATGATCGCTTTTCAATATGGCAGTAAGTGGGGGTGCTGTTGCTGAGGGATGCTAAGTTCTCGAGGTGATTTCCCAGCTTTTACAGCGGAGCGGTTAAGGGCTAGTTTCTTTCGTGTCCGTGGACAAATAAATCTCGACACAACTCCCTGGACAACTACCAGCCGGCAACCAGACAACCAGCTTGCCGGTTGTCTGGTTGCCGCCGTCGCTCATAGATGGTGGCACATAGTGCAGCTCTGCTGCTTTTCCTTCTTCACCAGAGTGGAAAGGCTGGAACTTTTTCTTATTTGCACGCGAGCATGTCACAAAGTCGTGCCGGTATCGGGAGCCAAATTCGGGGGTTTCATGTGGCACTACCGCAAACCTCGTCTTCTAGGCGGCTCTTCCGTAATAAACGTCCATCAGACTGTGGACCCCTTGGCTTGGATTCGAAACCGCCAACTGGACGTCTGTAGGCTGGCGCATTGCCTCGGAGCCACCGGATGTCGGTCGGGTCGTTATCCGCTTCTGTCTCTAAGGGCTGGCCAGAGATATACTCCACATTTCTGAAACGAGGTTCAACGGGAGCTTCAACCTCCCTCACCTTCTGGAGTGGCAGCAGGCGTCCTAGTGCCCGCCGCATCCGCGACGTCTCCGGACTTCTTGGGAGCCACCTCGCCTCCCGAACTCCTGACGTCCGCTGGCTCGGGGGCAACTTCCTTGGCGGCGTCCTTCCGGCCGAGCACGTCCATGACGCTGCCCTGCATGACCAGCTGGGAAGCCGGTGCAGCAGGCCCCGCCGGCACCTCCGCCCTCTTCCCCATGTCCGCCTTGCCCTGTCCCCCGGAAACTGGTGGGGAAGGGGGGTCGTGAGAATGGATCCACAGTTTCTTCGCACTATTTTTAACGGCTTTGTGAATTCTCCCGTTTTAATCTATATGGTTACTTAATTATAAATACACTCCAGTTCCGCTAATTTCTTTTTTTTTTTTCTTTGAGAGAGCAGCCCTTTAGGCGCCTGTTTCTGGGTTGAGCGGCGGCGCCGTCGGTGCAATATAACCGCACACATTGCATTATGGGCGTTTCCCCACTAAAATTAGCGGGAAAATTTTCCCCCGTCAACTTCAGTGGGCTAAGTTTCCCCTCTAAATTTAGCGAGGAAATTTAGGTTATGTGACCTCAACACCAATTCAGTTTCCTCGCTAAATTCAGCGGGGAAAATGACGCCACGACTTAGTGTCAAGTTACCCAGGAACAAATTTAGTGGCAGGAAGAGAGAAGGAGGAGGAGGGAAGGAGGGGAGGATGAGGAGGGAAGAGGAGGAGGAGGAAGGAAGAGGAGGATGGGTGGAGCGGAGGGTACGGTGGAGAGCACAGAGGAGGAGAAGGGGTAGACCCTTCCCTCCTCTTCACAAAGATCTGCGCTCTAGTTTCACATTGCAGAGATTTGTAAACGTCTCTTTTTTTTTTAAATGCGTTAACATTTATATTTTTTGAGCTTGCGGTCGTCTTTTGTACGGACGGTCGTGATTTGGTTTGGACTGGACTGGTTTCGCGAGGCCACGGCGCAATATCTTTTGCTCCGTTCACTCGCTCGTTACGTCCACTTTTCCTCTTACAAGAGGGCAGGAGTCTTCTCGGGCGCTTCCATTGACGCGCCGCGAGAGAGGAGGTAATCGAGAGGCCGTAGAGGTGGCACGACGTACGTGACAACGTAAAACCGAGGCGCAGCGACGATGACGTCTGTGTGAAACCACCGACACCAGAGAGGAAAGATTGTCTCTACAAAGACAACAGTACGCGGACCGTCGCGAGGTTGGAATTCCCGACCTTCGCCAAGTCGAACCCCTGCGCTAAGTACTAATGCATTTTGGCGAGAATCAGCGTAGCGACAGCGGCGATATTTATTTTTTAATGCCTGGATAGGACGTCGCAACATATATTGTCTCCGGGAACGCATATTCTTTAGTGCTATTATAACTCAAAAAGTTGGGATGTGTGATTTTTGAAATTTTGAAATATAAATCGAATACGAATATAAAAAGAAATCTAACTTCGAATCTCGAATATGAGTGCAGTAATTAGAAATGGCGACAACCCTAGACATTTGGGACAAGAGCTGCTTCCTCCGTTGAACCATGTCATTGTGTCGGTTGACTCCCCGGCGGCCTGCTCGCAGCGTCCTTTATATATTCCTTCATCAACAAAGGGGGTTGTTGCGGGTGGTTTTGTGGCAATGTGGTTTTTCCCGTCGGCGTTTCGAAAACACTTTCGCGCGAACTTGCACCGAGTTGTCAACGGCGAGAGCTTTATGTGGTACTGCAGAGAAGACGTTGCGTGGCTTTCGCTCCTTGCTTGCTCGGTGGCGCTGAGAACACGTTCGAACATGTTCTGACAAATTGCAAACAAAGTGCGTGACACAGCGGTAGCCATCTTATCCGGTAATTATGCCGAAAGACAAATTTGTTGTTGTTTTTTAATTTCCGAACCATATAAAATTAAACTTCGAAACATTTATAAGGATTTTGAGAAAACATTCCCGAGATAAGCTAACTGTTTTGCCTATTTTTATTATGGAAAGAAGACATAGGTATATTGCTAAAAAGGTAGAACTTGCTCGATAAAACTAAAACCGAAACTACTGCTGTCTCGTGGGGTAGATGATTTTTAATCAAAACGGCAACAGAGCCGATACAGAATCGATAATAAATGCATTGTGCATATATTTCGGTCAATAAACGTTCCGAGATTTTTCGGAATGTTCAGGGCGTGCGAGATTGTTCATTATCGACCCGAATATTCGGAGTTCTGTCCAAATATTCATTGTTCTGTCCGAATATTCATAGTCTTTCCGAATATCTGGCCGTGGCCGAATGTTCTGAATACAGTCAAATGCCTCTATAACGAATGCCTCTATACGAAAACGCTCATTTAATGAAGCAAAAATATAGTTCCGGCTAATCTCCTATATGTTCAATTGTTTCTCTGACTACTACAACCAATTCCTGTTCAACAAATAATTTTCCCCACAAAGCAAAAACGACTAGTCTCGGCTGTAGATGACAAACTTGGCCAGTGGCGGTACTGGTGGTATGAAAGCCAGACTGGTGTCACTGTACCGTTTTCTTTAGCTCCTCGAATGTCGCGCAGGTACGTCAAGGTGCGAAAGCACAAATTCGGTTTCGCACAATTGGTATTTTGCGCTAGACTACTACTATGAAGTTACCTGTACTACAAAAAAATTGACCGCATCTCCATGTGGTGAATGATGTTGATTGGGGCGAAGCTCTGGCGGTGCTTGTCTGCGTAGACGTTGAGCCGCAGCATGCCAAGCCTTTCATTCGTTTTCATCCATGTCAGAAAGAGAATGTGTGGTATGGAACGTGGTTATATACGCATTTGAGCATTTGACCGCAGCGCCCTCTCGTCTAGAAACGTTGAGCCAATGCATGCAAAGTTGAACGCGATTATATACGCATTTGACCGCAGCGCCCTCTCCTGTATAGACGTTGAGCGGCTACATGCAACGTTTCATCCATGACATCCCCAGCTCTTGAGTTACTACCACATCTCAGAGCCCCCTACTCGTCCCGCAGTCGTGGCCGAGTGGTTAAGGCGATGGACTAGAAATCCATTGGGGTCTCCCCGCACAGGTTCAAATCCTGTCAACTGCGCAAACATATATTTTCATCATATTTTTTATTTTCATTATTTTTTTTCATTAATTTACATTATTTTTTATTCTTTTTTTTTTTTTGCCCTACACGAGCACGTGAGCTCACGAGCAGGAGCACGAGCACACATGGCTAGCCCCTAAGGAGCTTCGCCCCTAAAAATTTAGCTGGTCTCTCGGACTTTGTTATAAAGGCATTTGACAGTGTGCAATTCTCAAATCGAATACATATCAAGCAAGAAAATTATTTAATTGATATTCGAAATTCCGGAACAAAATAGAAAGTTTGATTAACGCATAATGCAACTTAGGAACATACAGTTCCGTAGCCTTTGCATGCAGCAGCTCAAGGTTTAGAGCATGTTGGTCCTTCGCCAACGGAGGTCCACTTCCATCTCGTTCGTCTCTCTGCAGCCCCCGGAAACTTCAGCCATCGCAGACCGAACAAGCTCTTCAGTTTTCGTTCACCCTACGCTTTCGTCTTGCCGCACCGTTCCAGACGCCCTGAGCCGGTAAGACGACCTCTCTTAGAGGCTGGGGGCGTCGGGAAAACGGCCCTCAAAGCCTTCTGCTCCAAAAGCCACCCCCACCGAGCGACCCTCAGAACCTGCCGAAGGGGACAACCCGGGAAACTCACCCGTCCGTTGCGAGGCTGGCTGCAACTCCGTCACCTGGGCCGGCACGCTGAAGCTGAACTCCTGCACACATGGAAGCGGCACACTCAGCGGGCGGAGTTAACCGGTCCGGTTGTCGGCCTACATTAAAAACGCTCTCCAAGAACGTTTCTCTAAGAACTGAATTCGTTCTAACCAAAGTGCAAAAAAAAAAAATCGCAGAGATTTGCATTATTGCAAGGTGGTGGGGGTACCAGTTCCTCGCTAATTCCACCTCGTTTATTTGAGTAATTCAAACTCCCTGTGGCACCTACGCTTACGAACAAAAATAATCGTGCAACTTTTTACGGCGACAGCTGTAACGTGCTTTTCCCACCGCTGAAAAAGACGTAGTTGTAGTTGGAGTAATAGGGCGCAGAGCGTCCGTCGCAATGTTGCCAACTGCTTTAAAAAAAATTGTCCGCTGGGCCCACTGCGTGTTAAGGCGGAGCCACGTCCCAGCATTGGCAATCCGCTTTATTATACGGTTTTTGTGAAACAAACATGATTGCGAGTCCCGAGTGGTGTCCGCTAGATGGCCACAACTGCTGCGAATTCACGAGAGAAAATTTTTTTGTCATACTCAGAGGGGCATTTGAGTGCTTTTTGTAGAAGCTAAATTTTGATAGCATATTGTTTGATGGGCTTTAGTCAATAAAACTTACAAGTTCTAGATGGCAAGGCATTCTAGAAAACTTGGGAATAGAAATACACTGGCACTACCTTCTCTTGGAGGGGGCCATCCTCGGGTCCCCACCACCTCCATAAAATTTGACCAATGAAAACAGTTGTTTGAGTGCAGACTCTGAACGTTTACTATTAGTGCTCTTTCTAGGCGCGTTATTTAATTAAGACAAAAACGTGAATCTTAGGGTGTAGGAGGGGTAATACCAGCAATTATTATCACTGCCCGATCGAGACCCATGGTGTCTGTTGCAGATGCAGAAAGGGGCATGCCACAATCTTCGATTACAGAAATATCCCGAGTCATTGCCCAACCCTACAAATACCCCAACGCGAACTCCGCGATCCACAAGCACTCATCCTACCCAAACGACGCAGCCGCAAACCTTACGGTTCGAGGACGTCCGTGACAAAGCAATACGAAGGAGGGAAAGACGCCTCTCTTTGTTTACGCATTTCCTCCACAATTTTCGCACCCCGAAGTCGGAGTAGATGCGCGTGAAAGGAAAACGATGGAGGCAGCAGAATGAAACTTCGTCTTACTTACAAAAACGTTTGTTAGGAGAAAAAATAAGACATTTACAAAACTCTGTAATGCGAAATTAGAGGGCAGCTCTTGAGGAGGGGAGGGTATGCCCCTCCTCCTCCTCCTCTGTACCCCTTCCCCTTTTTTCCCGTCGGCGTTTCGAAAACACTTTCGCGCGACTTGCACGAGTTGTCAACGGCGAGAGCTTTATGTGGTACTGCAGAGAAGACGTTGCGTGGCTTTCGCTCCTTGCTTGCTCGGTGGCTCTGAGAACACGTTCGAACATGTTCTGACAAATTGCAAACAAAGTGCGTGACACAGCGGTAGCCATCTTGTCCGGTAATTATGCCGAAAGACAAATTAGTTGTTTTTTAATTTCCGAACCATATAAAATTAAATTTCGAAACATTTATAAGGATTTTGAGAAAACATTCCCGAGATAAGCTAACTGTTTTGCCTATTTTTATTATGGACAGAAGACATAGGTATATCGCTAAAAAGGTAGTTGGAACTTGCTCGATAAAACTAAGAAACCGAAACAACTGCTGTCTCGTGGGGTAGATGATTTTTAATCAAAACGGCAACAGAGCCGATACAGAATCAATAATAAATGCATTGTGCATAAATTTCGGTCAATAAACGTTCCGAGATTTTTCGGAATGTTCAGGGCGTGCGAGATTGTTCATTATCGACCCGAATATTCGGAGTTCTGTCCAAATATTCATTGTTCTGTCCGAATATTCATAGTCTTTCCGAATATCTGGCCGTGGCCGAATGTTCTGAATACAGTCAAATGCCTCTACAACGAATGCCTCTATACGAAAACGCCCATTTAATGAAACAAAAATATAGTTCCGGCTAATCTCCTATGTGTTCAAGTGTTTCTCCGACTACTACAACCAATTCCTGTTTAACAAATAATTTTTCCCACAAAGCAGAAACGACTAGTCTCGGCTGTAGATGACAAACTTGGCCAGTGGCGGTACTGGTGGTATGACAGCCAGACTGGTGTCACTGTACCGTTTTCTATAACACCTCCAATGTCGCGCAGGTACGTCAATGTGCGAAAGCACAAATTCGGTTTCGCACAATTGGCATTTTGCGCTAGACTACTACTATGAAGTTACTCGTACTACGAAAAATTTAGCTGGTCTCTCGGACTTTGTTATAAAGGCGTTTGACTGTGTGCAATTCTTATATCGAATACATATCAAACAAGAAAATGATTTAATTGGTCTCTAATTTTCAGAAAAAAAGGGAAAGTTTGATCAACGCATAATGCAACTTAGGAACACACAGTTCCGTAGCCTTTGCATCCAGCAGCTCAAGGTTTAGAGCACGTTGTTCCTTCGCCAACGGAGGTCCAGTTCCACCTCGTCCGTCTCTCTGCAGCCCCCGGAAACTTCTGCCCTCGTAGACCGAACAAGCTCTTCGGTTTTCGTTCACCCTACGCTTTCGTCTTGCCGCACCGTTCCAGACGCCCTGAGCCGGTAAGACGACCTCTCTTAGAAGCTGGGGGCGTCGGGAAAACGGCCCTCAAAGCCTTCTGCTCCAAAAGCCACCCCCACGAGCGACCCTCAGAACCTGCGAAGGGGACAACCCGGGAAACTCACCCGTCCGTTGCGAGGCTGGCTGCAACTCCGTCACCTGGGCCGGCACGCTGAAGCTGAACTCCTGCACACATGGAAGCGGCACACTCAGCGGGCGGAGTTAACCAGGTCCGGTTGTCGGCCTACATTAAAAACGCTCTCCAAGAACGTTTCTCTAAGAACTGAATTCGTTCTAACCAAAGTGCAAAAAAAAAAAATCGCAGAGATTTGCATTATTGCAAGGTGGTGGGGGTACCAGTTCCTCGCTAATTCCACCTCGTTTATTTGAGTAATTCAAACTCCCTGTGGCACCTACGCTTACGAACGAAAATAATCGTGCAACTTTTTACGGCGACAGCTGTAACGTGCTTTTCCCACCGCTGAAAAAGACGTAGTTGTAGTTGGAGTAATAGGGCGCAGAGCGTCCGTCGCAATGTTGCCAACTGCTTTAAAAAAATTGTCCGCTGGGCCCACTGCGTGTTAAGGCGGAGCCACGTCCCAGCATTGGCAATCCGCTTTATTATACGGTTTTTGTGAAACAAACATGATTGCGAGTCCCGAGTGGTGTCCGCTAGATGGCCACAACTGCTGCGAATTCACGAGAGAAAATTTTTTTGTCATACTCAGAGGGGCATTTGAGTGCTTTTTGTAGAAGCTAAATTTTGATAGCATATTGTTTGATGGGCTTTAGTCAATAAAACTTACAAGTTCTAGATGGCAAGGCATTCTAGAAAACTTGGGAATAGAAATACACTGGCACTACCTTCTCTTGGAGGGGGCCATCCTCGGGTCCCCACCACCTCCATAAAATTTGACCAATGAAAACAGTTGTTTGAGTGCAGACTCTGAACGTTACTATTAGTGCTCTTTCTAGGCGCGTTATTTAATTAAGACAAAAACGTTGAATCTTAGGGTGTAGGAGGGGTAATACAGCAATTATTATCACTGCCCGATCGAGACCCATGGTGTCTGTTGCAAGATGCAGAAAGGGGCATGCCACAATCTTCGATTACAGAAATATCCCGAGTCATTGCCCACCCCTACAAATACCCCAACGCGAACTCCGCGATCCACAAGCACTCATCCTACCCAAACGACGCAGCCGCAAACCTTACGGTTCGAGGACGTCCGTGACAAAGCAATACGAAGGAGGGAAAGACGCCTCTCTTTGTTTACGCATTTCCTCCACAATTTTCGCAACCCCGAAGTCGGAGTAGATGCGCGTGAAAGGAAAACGATGGAGGCAGCAGAATGAAACTTCGTCTTACTTACAAAAACGTTTGTTAGGAGAAAAAATAAGACATTTACAAAACTCTGTAATGCGAAATTAGAGGGCAGCTCTTGAGGAGGGGAGGGTATGCCCCTCCTCCTCCTCCTCTGTACCCCTTCCCCTTTTCTCCTCCTGCACACCCCCCTGCTCTCCTCCTCCATACCCTTCCCTCCTCCCAGTTTCCCCGCTAAATTTAGCGGGAAAATTGACGTCACGTGACCTCAACACCAATTCAATTTCCCGCTAAATTTAGAGGGGGAAACTGAATTGGTGTTGAGGTCCCGTGACGTCAGTTTTACTTCTAACTTAGTGGGGTGACACCGACAAGAATGGCGCAATATGCGGGAACTGGCGCCTAAGAGCTGCACTCTAAAAAGGAAGTCGGAAAGATAACACAAGTAGTAACCCAATCAGGGATCGGGAGATAAGCGAACGCCCCACATCCCGGAATGTAACCGCGGAATGTAAGGTCAAAGTCAGTCTCCACCGAAATAAAGTAACTGCGAACCACTCCTTGTCCTGGAACGCCGCACGCAGACGTTTGTAAAGCGTCCCTTTTCGAGCTTCGTGTGTGTGGTGCCGTCCACACCACGCAGGAACGTCGCCATGACCCGTGCACGCACGAATGCACCCAACAAGGAAGTTCTACGAGAGCCCGCTCCATGCAATTGACAAGGCGACCAACTTGGACCGCCGCCAAAGCATTTGCCAACGCGATCGCCAGCTTTCCCGCTTCCCCCGCATTGTTCATCGCCACTTCTTTCGCCCGCTCGCTTGGAATGGCTGGTTGCTTTTTTTTATTTTCTTGTTGACTTTTTTTTGTTTTGTTTTGCTAACTAAGAGAATATAGCGGTCTTAGATATGTGCTTTCGTACGTTGATCGGCGGTGTTGATTGCCCGTATGCAAGTAGAGTTATCACGCTGCTCTCGCTTGCATTCCACCTGCTAGTGTTCGTAGAGCAGCTAAGCTGAGCACATAGCTACTCTAACCAATTACAATTGCGATCGATGTGAGCATCGTTCACACAAAAACTGACAACTCTTCATTAGGCATGTGCAAATAATGAATATCGGGTTCGAAGCAAATTCAAAGTGAATAGTGGTTTTGGCCAAATATTTTTGAATTGCACATTGAATAGTTGCTGCACCTTTCACTACTGTTACAACATGTTGAAACAAAAATACAGCTGAACTTGCAAAGGTTGTTCCCAAGCTTCGAATTGCCCACTTATGAGCTCTGGTAAATTTAATCTAGCTATATTTATAGACAGATTTTACGTAAAATATAAACTCGCGAAGGAGCCCAGCCATACCTAGTTGAGGGGACTTATAAATCTTCTTGCTATATCTAAATATCTTCCTCAATTCTGAATTTAAAAAAAAAAAAAACACAAATAATGTTAGAACCTCGCTGCCTAACGTATACCCTTGCATAATAGCCACAGTTAAATTTTGAAGATTTTACTGCAATGTAATTATCAACTATCACAATGTTCCCCCCCCCCCCCCCCCTTTTTTTTTTTTTAATACACCAGGTGCGCATGTGCACCAAACCCCTCTGAAGGTGGGTTTTTTCACCTAGGCGCACGGCTCCACTGCAGCGAAGTGAGTCGCAACATCACTATGTCAGCTCCGTGGGTATTGCTTCTCCGCAGTGCACCGGGTGTTTGAGGAGAAGTATACTTAAGAGGGCAAACCTGCCGTGATCAACAGTTAAAAAATTACACCATCTTCCCGAGGGGAACCATGGGGTGATGCGGAGCATCGGGCTGGTGCTGACGCTTGCTTGCGCCAACCCACTAACTGACGGGACTGTTGCTTCCATCACACTTCATCGGAAGAACGGAGTGAAGTGGAGTCAACAGCGGTGAACTGATGTAGCACGAGTAACTTTGAAAGTCTAATCAGACCGCACGGTAAGGCGGCGCAAAATGCCTTAACAGCGCTTGCAGGTTTCCTCGTCGAGACCGGGCTGGCCGGCGAGATCTAGGCTGCAACGGACGGTCGGGAAATGCTAGCAGACGACAGCCGCGGAGTTGCGGGTAAAGCTCACCCCACTAGAAAGGCCTGGCCTAGCGCTGCGACCCGCGCGCCGAAAACTTTCCTCCTTTCCCTCCTCCGGGGAAACACGGTTTCGCCTCAGACCCCGCCCCGGTCACGTGATGGGGAACGCATGCAGCGCGCTACCGCTCACACTTGAAGGAGAGGAGACTAGAGGAGGAGAGTTGCGCATGCGTAGTGTGAGCGCGGACTACGACGCCGCGGGACATAGACTCGAGCAAGAGATGCTCCGCATCTAAAAAGTATGAATATCGCAGTTCATTTTGAAGAGAATATCAAATACCGTATTATTTGAAACGACTACTGTAAACTACTAAATTTTCGCGAGGACCTAATTTTCGCGGATTTCGCGAATTGCCTAAAAACGCGAAAAATACATCCCGCGAACAATTCGGGCATTTCGTGAACGCTACGAAAGCTACACTCGATTCGCGAAAATTAGAACCCGCGAATAATTTCAAAATTTCAGCTTTGGCCCGATTCGCGATAATTTGAGCCCGCGAAAATCATGTCGTTTACAGTATTTGAAAATACAAATACTCGAGCAACCCTACTCTTCGCACTTAGTACTTGGGGATTTGAACAAACAACTGTACTTTCTTAATTTTCAGTGACATCACCAACAATGCCACGTGCCAGACACTTTCAAATTCCTTTTCGGGTCAAGCTCCCTTTTGGTGCAGACATGGCACAAATTGTGCACAAATACAGCCTTCAAAACAGCATGTAGCAGGTTGTTTGTTCTGGTGCAGTTTGGTGCAAAAGGCGCAGCAAATCCACCGCTGCAAGCAGCGCGGCGGGGAGTGCACCCACCTGGGCCGGCGAGGAGACTGACGAAGCCGTGGCCAGCGTCAAGGGCTGTGCAAGCGCAAACTCGCCCTTGGCGGTCGCTGTCGGCCTGATGTCGGCCACTGTCGGTCTGATGTCTGTCACCGTTGGTCTTACGTCGGCCACAGTTGGTCTGACGTCGGCCGCCGTCGGTCGGACGCTGGCAAATGTCGACTGAACACCGGATGTCTGCTTGGCGATCGGCGTCGGGGCCGGCAGCTGGAACGTGAAGCTGGGCAGGGACCCGATGGGAAGCGGAATGTCCGGCAGGTCAGGGGGCGGCGGAGCGTCCTGCGAGGAGTGCCACACACTTTGCCAACTCCACTGGAAACGTCCGCGCAACATGGGACGACCTCAACCCCTCCAGAGTTTAGGCTTCCACGGCCGGAGGATGCGTAAAATGCGGCAGAGTTTCACGGGGCGACCCATTTCAGGCCCCCGGGGAAAGCTGCCCCAGAAAAATCCAAAGAACAAACTAAAAAAACTTGGGGGACGCCTAAGGTTTGCCTTCAAAGAGTGGAGCGCGATAGCGTTATCGGGCCCCGTTTGCAAAGCCTTTTCATACAAACCCGCACTCGGCTGTGACATCATGACCCTGTCGACCCGCTAAATTTACCGGAAAATATTCCCGCCAAATTTAGCGGGAAAATTTATTCCTTGTGTGCATGCCGGGAGTTTTCTCTCCCACCGATGCCGGATTTTCTGCGACACAACTCCAAATGCTGTTGCGTTAAAACAAACTAAAAGTAAAAACCCACTGACGTAGGTTGTCTATGAATATCGATAGCATTTGTCATGTTTACCTCCCTTTTCTGTTACCAGTCCATGGACGACATCAAGGACGGCTTCTAGGACGATGTCCTACGGGACTATGTTAACGCTGTCTAATACTGCCACAAGGACGACGTCTAGGACGACCTCTAAGACAAACTCTAGGGAGACCTCAAGGACGATGTCTAGGACAAACTCTAGGGCAATCTCAAGAACGTTGTCAAGTCCTTTGAACAGGGAGTGAATGTGAAGAAGTGTGTACTGCCAGCCCGCATATGTGCTGCGCAATAGGGTGCAAGCACGGTGAGCTGAAACGGCCTACTGCGCATTAGGCCAAATAGGCCCACTAAACTGGGGGAGGGGGGAGGGGGGGGGGGGGGGAAGCTATAGAATGCTACCGCATCAAAACACTGTGAAGGAAACTGTAGTTTGGCCAGATGTGATACAAGTCTCATTGGCACTAGTCGGTGTTCCACAATTAAGTGGAGCAAATGTACTTAATACGAAAAATAACAAAAGCACACCCATTTTCTAGACAAATGATTTGAACATCAACATTCGACTGAGCCCAACATTTTTCTGCCTACTCGGCTCTTCGGGGGTGACAGTGGCGACAGTAGTTGAGGAGCAGTGTTTTCATCTTCGTTTACTGTGATGCTTTTGTTTTTGAATTGGTGAAGTCTCGAAGCCCGTATACACATGCATTTTGAACCCTCTTCCCTACCCAGCCATGGATATGCCAACCTCCTCCTCCTCCTCCTCCTCCCCCAAAAAAATGCCTGCTTACACCACTGCCACAGAGTGCAAGGCTGCATTTTCTTTGGCAAAGAAACTGCCGTTTGTACCTGACCCCTAATAAAGGCTCGCAATTTGCGAGCATAGCTAATATTGTGCGTCTTCTTTAGCGGATTGCTGCGCGTTCAACAAAAGTTAACATCTCCCGGAGAGTACCGAATAAAAAGGTAACAGGTGGAGTGTGTTGTTTTTATTTGAAAATACGGTCAGTTCGAAGCACTTTGTTGTCCCCACGAGTTTCAAATTATCGAGTCAACTGTACCAGACAATTACTCAGTTTTATTTTTCTCGTTTAGTTCCCAGTTTGTTGAATCCAGTTGGGAAGCGTTCCTGGCGAACTTATCTCACTCGTGTTGCAATGAGCAACAAACGGCCGACACGGCAAGGGGCACTAAGAACGAAGAAGCAAACTTGACAATTAAGTCGCCCAGTGCAGTTGCGTGGACGGCATGTGGCTCATTAGACGGTGTGAGAGCTACTCAATGTGCACAGAGTGCAAACTCGTGGTCTCGATTAAAGAAGCAACTGGCCGACTACAAGTGCAACACCCACCTCAAAGCCCTGCTCGGGCTTTCGCGAAGAGTGAATGCCGCGCGTCCTGGACACCTTGCCGCCGGCCCGGTCACTGCCGCCACCGCTCGAAAAGCTGCCAGGGAGAGAGAGGGGGTGAGTCGGCGAGTGCCAGCGACATGCCTGGGCACAGAGAACCCCCTCAAAGCAAAAACGGCACAAACCAGCTATCCGGATGACCAAGCATGACTTCAAAGTACACACAAACATACTGCGGAAGCAGCAACGGCAGTGTGCGGGTGAAGCCCCCCTACCAGGGACGCGGTGCACGGTTCGACGTATAGAATATCCCGGGTGGTGGTACTTTGGTACAGATGCTCGAGGCTCCTATGCTTTTACGTTGGATTTTCGAGGCGATGTTTTAACAGTTTGAATGAGACAATAATTCGTAACTGTAAGCACCAAGGTCAGTAAGATCACCCTCACCACATTCCGCTTCCCCTCACACATCAAACGAGAAATTAATGCTTCAGTTCCACGGGAGTTCTAACGGGACCTGCACCTGCGAGCACAACCAGGAAAACCTTTCAATTGGGAATGCATCAACCAAGTTCTACTTTGCAGGCTTCCTCCAAAGTATAGGGTGGCTCAAGTCGCCAGGCTCGATCTAAAATGGACCGTAAAAATCGACGCCTGCACTTAGCAATCTAAACTTTTCGTCAAAGGTGTATTTCACAGGTCGGTTTTTTCTTGTAAAATTACAAAGCGTAGTTCTCCTTCTGTAACAAATAAGGCCAAGAAACTTGCCTGGGTCAACGGCGGGCGGCGATGCAGACGACCAAGTCGAGGTGCGGGGTGTGTTTGACGCTCCTAATGATAGACAAAAAGGTCTCGGAAGCAGCGTCCGAGGATGCAACCAACCAGCGAAAGAAAGCAGACGACACGCAGACGAAATCCGCCGGCTGCAAGAGCGCCGTCAGCATTGTCGTTATGCAACCGCGTTTTCTTTTATTTTTGTTACTTGAAGTTTTGCTATCATTATCTGCGTTTATTTTTAAGCCAAAGGTAGATTACAAAAAAGATTATGTTCGTATCAATAAACCACGGTCGACGCGGGCACTTCCAATATTTCTTTAAAAGCAAACCGAAACTAGAGCCGTAACAAGGAGGTAGCGCCATCTATCAATAGGAGCGTCAAACACACCCCGCACCTCGACTTGGTCGTCTGCGCCGCCGCCCGCCGTTAACCCAGGCAAGTTTCTTGGCCTTATTTGTTACAGAAGGAGAACTACGCTTTGTAATTTCACAAGAAAAAACCGACCTGTGAAATACACCTTTGACGAAAAGTTTAGATTGCTAAGTGCAGGCGTCGATTTTTACGGTCCATTTTAGATCGAGCCTGGTGACTTGAGCCACCCTATATTATTTCGGCCAAGTCGCCCGGTCCCGACTGCCATAGTCCCCGCGCGGAACCTAGCAACGTGTCGTCGAAGTGTTCCGTCCGTCCAACTGTCTCGAGGGGGCAGCGGCATTTGCCTTTTGCCAGGTCACACCGAAACGGAGCGTGGCAACCCCGGACACGGTACAACTTGCCACTCGTCGCGCACTTGCCTCCCATTGGTGGCCGGCGCGGGCACGGGCGTGTCCTTGGGCGCCACTCGCGTCTCCAACCCCGGTCGGGACGCCTGGGCATTCTCCTCCCTCTGCTCCTTTGCCTGGGAGTCCTGCGTGGCATTTACGAGCATCGTTAATGCGAGAACAGACAGCCTAAGTCTAGTCACAGATCTGAAATAGCGGTTTTAATAAATACCCGCACTCAAAGAGAAGCCAGCTCAGATTCTGCGTGCATTTCAGGCACGGCACGTGGAGGGGGACGCCCCGAGAGAGTGAAGGAAATAGCAGAGGTGGGGAGGGTAGAGCTGTGGTGCTCTACATTAGTCTGCTCGTTTTCATTCGTGACAATATGCTGCACTGCCGCCTCTTTAAGGGGGGACATGGGCCTAAATATAAATTTTTTTGAAAAAAATCATTTTTCAATTTTGATGTTTTTGGTTTTAGAAACCAATTATACACCCTGACACTAAATTTGATAACCATTCGCCCAATAATTACGATCATATAAAATATTTTCAACACATTGTGAGGCAGTAACAAAGTAAAGAAGTTCAATGTTTCAATGCATTTTTCTCAGTTCCACTTTTTCCTGCAAATTTCGTACGAAGGAATCTTTTGTTCAAAGGTGAAAGTATTCTGATAGCACAATCAAGATGTTTCTGAACTGAAATTTACTGGGAAATCGGGCTATCTACTTTATTTTGTTTTAAGTTGAAGTGCTCAGCGATAAAAAAAAAAGTTTTCAAAAATTGACATAGGTCAGATATGCATCTCATATTTCGAGATAATCACACTTCCTGAAATATTTGCATTTAAGTTATTAAAACTAGATAGCAAAAGTCCCATATCCCCCACTTTATATTCAAGCAATCAAAATGGTGCTTAACCCATTCGCTTCCAAAGCCGACAATCCGCTGGCCGCTTCCGCCAAGGTCAAAGTGCGAGAAGCCGGCGAATCGCCGTCCTCCGGAAAACGCGTCGTTTTTAAAAAGCCCCACTAGATGGCGCTTCCCTGTACACTGGTTTCTGGTTTTGTCTTTTTTACACCTGATGGACGTAGTTAGCCACTATTTTCGAGCTTTGATTTTTTAGAAACAAAAAGAAAGTTTGCAGCTTTGTTTTCTCTGCCGATTCGTTCGCTGCGTCTGAAACATGGCGTCGCGAAAGAAGAAAACGCTCACATGTGAGCAAATCCTCGACCTGGTGTTCGAAAGTGATGACGAAATTGACTGTGGTGACGATCCAGAAGCTATACGGACCAAGAAAGTAGCGACGATGAGAGTGAAGGTGAGACTGGCAGCGATTGTGCAGGCGATGTGTGTGGCAATTCAAATGCCCGTCTGCTACAAAACCTTCCACACCCGCAAGGTACTTTGAGTGTATTGCTTCCGGAAGACATTCCCAAACAAAATAGAATAAAAAGTGATCGCCTGCGAGTTATATAGCAGAAGTTATACACGCTTTGCAGCAGCTGTGCATTGGCGCCACCATAACCGACCTTCAAATTTTGTTTCCTCTTATTATGTTTAATTCACTTCATCATGACCACAGCAGGGCAGGTTACTGCCATTTTAGATTCTACAATGTCCTTCTCCCCAGCACTGGCCTTTGGGGACGCTTGGCAACGCCCGTTTCACCTGCTCGGCATCTGGGTAGGACAAGAGAAGGTCAGCAATGACAGCTGTAATCCGGCGCGTACGCAAAGTGCCTATAGAGCTTTCTTTACGACGCCACACACGACACTGCGCGTGGGGGAAAGTTACGCGGTACAGCTCGCGGGAACGGCCGTCGATGCCGCGGATCAACTTATGTAGGTATGTAAATTTGTCCTAAAGGGCTGAAAGTTTGCACAGTACACCTACGTTTGAAGTTTAATCTCCCCTACGAATTTCATTCCGATCACTTGAGTAGTTCAGAAGTTCGACCTCTAGCCAGTGTCCCCCCTTAAGCAGAGAACATGTGGCGTAGGCCTCGTGCTTTGACGCGCTTGAGGGTACTTGCGAGACGAAAGCGTCGAGGGGCTTTGAGTCATGGGAGCTCGCGACATCACCTGGGGGGCGGGGGTGACGGGGGCCGCCCTCCTGGCCGCCGACACAGCGGGGTCCAGGTTCCTGGCCGTCCTGGAAGCCAAGGGGCGAGCATGCTGGCCCCGGGGGGGACCCGGGACGGGGCTGCCACGCAGGTACGGGGCCCGCCTCCTCTGGCTCGGGGGCTGCGGGGAACAAACCCTCAGGAGACGCACCCGCACGTCCCCGGGGGGTCCAGGACTTTCTCGGGGACCAACCAGATCAGAAAGCGAAACAGAAACTGGAAGAATGCAGACACGCTAAAGGCCACCGCCAGAATCCTTAGATAAGCTACTTCCTGGTCTGGAAACTTTCGAGATACACCTAAGCACTTCTTATGAGTTGTGAATGCCAAAGCATGCAAGCCGCTCGTCCGCTCCCTCATTTCTTCTGCTGCATACTTTTCGTCGCCTGTCAGCGTGCGCGAGCAGCGCGGTGACGGGCACGGAGCGCCATGGGGCGAGCGGTCGCTGAAACTGACGCGCAGCAGCCAATGGGAGCCTCGTTGACGCACCAGCCAATGGGACCGACGCCGGAATCCATCAGCTTTACTCTGCTCCTTTGGGATCGAGGAAACTAGGTGCCGTTGTCAGGCTTTTTCGCGTGGTTTCATAGCTGGGAGCTTGGAGGAAGGATATTGGGTGCCATTTGGCGCAGCTCGCTCCATGGGACAGTTAATGCTTTCGCATTAATAAGAAATCTTGAAAAATACGCCAGTTCGCCCAATCCACGAGGTTTTCATGGAAGAGTACCGTAAAATCCCGTAAGGGCGCCCTCCCCCGAGAGATCGCCCATCCCGTTTTTCTGGTTAAATATCTGTAACTTAAAAATTCCGAAACATCGCCCACCCCCCGATTCCCGTTGGACGTCAAGCGATGTCCGACGGGAATCGCGCACCAGCGGCGCGATCGGAAGTACCGGTGTGCCTGAGAAACGAGTTCATAGCGGGTTCCAGCGTTTTGTCTGCGACGTGCACACAATATCGGCTCGCGTAACACGCGAGTTGTTCCCGCGTGTATATAGCATCGTGAAATGCGAATCTGCTGCGTTCGCGATTCGCGGTATCCGTTCCCATGTTCGTAGCGCATTCCCGTGTTTTTGCCCGCGATCTGCGTGCGCGATATCAATTTTTAGCTGTAACACGCGCGAGTTTCTCCCGCGTGTATATTGCATCGTGAAATGCGATTTTGTTGCGTTCGCAATCTGCGGTATTTGTTTCCGCGACATGCGAGTTTGTAGCGTATTCCCGTGTTTTTGACCGCGATCTGCGCGCGCGATATCGGTTTCCGTGGCAGACAAGATTTTAGCGGGTTCACGCGTCTTTATTGCACCATGAAACTTGAATCTGCTGCGTCCGTGATCTGCGGTATCCGTTCCCGTGAGATGCGAGTTCTCGGCGGGTTTCCACGAGTCCTTCGCACCGTGAAACGCGAATCTTCTGCGTCGGCCACTTGCGGTATCCTTTCCCGTGACACAGGAGTTTGTAGCGAATTCCCGCATGTTTATCGCATCGTGAAACGTGAATTTGCTGTGTCCGCGATCTGCGGTATCAGTTCCCGCATCACGTGGTTTGTAGCGGGTACCCCGGCGCTGATCATTAATTTTTTATAAAGTTTTGCTGAGGCATCCCCAAAAGATAGCCCACCCCATGTCTTTCACCATTTATCGCTTCATTTTGGGTGGGCGTCCTTACGGGATTTTACGGCAGGCGCACCCAGAGACTTTCTCCAAAGCTACGTCCATCCTTTAGATTCTCCGAGCGATCTTATTGGTTGACTCCTAACATTAACAGCGTGCCTCTGCTGCTTCAATTTACCCCCAAGGAAACTTTTCCCATAGTGGACGAAAAGATTGCGGATCAGGTAATTTAAGAACCGTGCTGCTACCTTGCACACACCCGCTCCGCCTTGGCATTAGCCAACTTTACGTGGATATTTATGCAAAGTACAAAAGTCCTAAATTTTGAATATGATTCTGAAAGCTCCCATACTACATAGGTATGGGATATTTGGGAAAATAGATTTACCATAAAGTCAAAATGAAACGCCCACCCACGGTGAAGACGTCAATGTGTAATAAACACGGTGGCACGCGCTATGAACCAGATGACACGGGAACCGATAACGGAAATAGCAGACACAACGAATTCACAATCCCCGTCACGATAAACACGCGGAACTTGCCCCTTTCACGTTTACCGCAAATCTGAAACACCCGGTCCGTGGAGAAATAAACATGCAACAATCCACTAGCTGCAAACTCCCTTTTCGCAGGTACCGATACAGCAGATGCAGCAAATTTGCGCTATACGATGCAGTAAACGCGCGGAAGAACAACAACAAACTCGCGTGCCACCGGTTCAGATACCGATGATTGCGCGGTTGAAGCGATTTCCCACCGGACATGGCGCGACGTCCGACAAGAATCAAAAGGGCAGCCTTCCTTTCGACAGATTGCAACGAAGACATCTAGACAGGAAAGCTGCCACCCTCTCTGCTCCCCCAAAGTTGCGCATCCTCCGTCACGTAATTTTGAGGGCATTACTTTTGGGGGGAAAACTCGCGCTTCAGAGTCGTGTTAATACAGTGTGCCCACCCGGGATGATGATGATGATGCTCGAGACACTCGTCCCAGACTTACCATGTAACTGAGGAGGGAATGGCCACTCCCCCGGTCCAGGGGTACCTTCTTTGCCTCCTGCATGCATGGGCAAAATTTAGGACCGACCCTGGGGCAGTCCCAACAGCCATTATTTCAGCTACAACATAAAACCCTGCCACCGGCTCAAACTTGCACGATCAATTGTAAAGGAAAGCCTTAGTCTGAGAGGGAAAAATAGTGCTTGATAAGAATACTTTTCTGTGCAGAACACTAGGTAAAAGTTTCTGCTTGAAGTCACCCAAGGGAGTTCAAAGAAATGGAATATAAAGTTTGCACGAAAATAAAGTTTGCACGAAAGAGAACACTTGAAACCAGTCAAATCAGCCTTACAGTTGCTGACTGATTTTACGGACGATATTTGCTCGATATTTGAACCTAAAGAGAGAATCCTGACCTGCCCAATAAAAATAGTGCATAGTATTCATGAGCGATGTTTCGGACAGTCAGAAAACATGAATTGGCATCAGTTGGCAGCGCTACTCAAGTACTGCTAAGTTGTACCGCTATGTGATGATTTGCTACGGCCGTTTTTTGTAGCATGGGCTACACTGGCCGAGGTTGAGCTGTTTCGCGTGGCTCCTGGAGAGCCGTGCTGCGCATGCGCGAGGAGCAGTGACGTCACACGGCGCACAGCTGGCGCAAAAAAGTCAAATTTGGGGGTTTTACGTGCCAAACCAACGACCGGCATCTGGAACGCCCCAGCGGAGGACTGAGGATTAATTTGGACCACCTGGGGATCTTTTGACGTGCAACCGAAAGCTCAATTACACGGCGCCTCCTCCGCAATAAGCCTCCGTCAGATTGCGGGTACCTCGGCCGGGATTCGAACCCGCCACATGGGGATCCGTAAGCCAGCGCTCTCGCCTCGGAGCCACCGAGACGACTGCACAGCTGGCGCGCCGCAGCCGCGCGCACCTCGGCAGTCTGCGCATTCCAGAGGAGTGACGTCATAGCCGCGGCAGACGCACTGGCGCCGCCGCGTGCCCAGCTGTGCGCCTCCGTTGCGCAGTAGTTAAGTGTGACGCTGCACTGGAGCCGCTTGATAGCGCCTCTCATTTTGTGCGCATGCACAAAGGTATCAGTGGGGGTGTACATATAGCGGGGCGTTTGCCAGTGTGGTATGGCCATGAAGAAGGAGAGCGAAACTGCTGCTCTGCGGCGCAGAAGAGCGGAGAAGCTTAAATCATCAGATCCCGAAGTAGTCACATAATGCGTATACCGTGTGTGTGTCATTGAAGCAGCAGTAAGCATGATAATCAAGCTAATCCTAGACAACCAGGAAAGCTAAGAATAACCAGCTGAACCTAAGCTCACGTTACGTATATCCTGGCATAGCCGAGCTAAACCACTGCAAGTTTTTTTTCTCTAGCTGCGTGTCACTATCATCATCATTGTTACCCTTTTGCTTTGTCCATTTGCCACTGCAGTTGTGAACTTGCGCCTCTCATCTGGTCTCGGTGAATCGAGTTTTCTGACTACGCTGGCTTGGACGTCATGGCCCCATCTGTTCTTCCGCCGCCGTGAAGAGTCGCTAAGAAGCGCAGAAAGTACTCGACATAACGCTAGAAAACAATTCGGCGATTCTCAAGCTAATAGAAAGTGGCCAAATGCAAGCGAAGGCGCAACCTGAAGCAAGGCATTACAGTAGAACCTCGTTGATACGTTTTGAAGAAACCGCGAGAAAAAAAACGTATTACCCGGGAAAACGTACGATCCAAACTCACCATTTTCAAGCACAAAAAAAAAAAAAGGAAAAAAAAAAGTTGAGAATGAGTTCGAACAGCGGTTAATACAGCGCTTCACTTGCCGAAAGCGTCTGTTAGCTTCTGCTGGCGAGTGCCAGGAGAATCGTTCTGCGATGGCGTCATGGCGTTGCGAAAGCGCTCGCCGAACGAAACGAAAAGGGCGCGGGCTATACTTCGTTTCAGCTTCGGTCCGAGCGCGGCCGATGTTATGAACCGAAGGGCCAATCAAACAGTGTAAAAAGCGCAGCGTCATGGCGTGCTCTCTGCGCTTGATAGGACTAGCCGGCGGAGGAGCGCGCACAGAGAGACGGCGAATACCGGCTGGTCCTATCAACTGCAGAGAGCACGCCATGACGCTGCGCTTTTTGCGGTGTTTGATTGGCCCTTCGGCTCATAACATCGGCCGCGCTCGGACCGAAGCTGAAACGAAGTATAGACCTTTCCAATGTTTACAAAATCACAGTCCAGCGTGCGATCTTCACAGCCCAGCACGTGCGTGTTCGTCGCTTCGGAAAGCGAGCAAAGCACGCGCCATACGCACGAACGCTCAAAATGGCACCGGCCAAAAGCTCGTTTTTGGAAAGGTCTATAGACGTTTGCAAGCATGGCGTCCCGGCTGGTGCCCCATCCGTGCAAGCACGTGCAGCATGCACGTGAAGATAGCCTTGGCAGGCCTGGAATTCCACGTGCTTGCTCACACGAGGAAGAGCATGGCGGCCGCCAGATGCCCTGTTTGCAATCGTCTATAGGCGGAACGCGAAACCGAAGCTGCCGAAGCTGCCGAAGCTGCCAAAGAAAGCTGCCAACGCAAAGGAAGAAACAAAGAAATGCCAGATTTGTTCGTTTACTACAACCACGCTACCGCACTGACCGCACTGCTCCCTTGTACGTCATAGTCTAGAGTTACTCTTGCGCACTCTTGCAGACGGTGCTTCCAGCCCTCGGAACAGTGCCTCAAAGAGCTTGCTGGAGTTACCGAGAGCGACCCTTAATCACGTGTCTACTTCGGAAACGCTTGAAAAGCCGTAAGCGAACGTACTGCTACGGTGTTGACAACTGAAGAGAACATGCGCTCGCACGGGCGTACGATCGGTAGACAACTGTATTTGGGTTTCGATTTTTACGCTGCTGCTTCGAGCATTCGTGCCACTTTCGCCAGCGGTGGCACTTGACATGAGGAAAATGAATGACAGCATCAGATGGACATGGACGCGCTGTTGTTACGAGCGGTTAGTACGCCGCCGCCGGAGTTGCAATCGCTCGGAATCCTTTGTTATTATTTCATGGGATGTAAACGACTTTGAGCACCCGGACGGCCCTCGGAAGTTGCGGAGCGGCGGCATTATCAGCGGGCACTGCCAGACCGTTCCGCACGCGCGCGCCGTGAGGCGATCGGCGCTTGTTCTTCGAGACCGGATCTTCGGAGCTCCGTTGATTGCCAAAAAAAACGTATAATCCGATCGACATTTGGAAGAATGTTGAGCGTATTTTCCAGGAAATCGTGTTATCCGGGAACGTATGAACCGGAAAAAAAAACAGTGCAGCTCTATGGGACGTTTCCCGTGCCCTCACTCGCGAACGTATGAACCGGGAAATCGTATGAACCGGGAACGTATCAACGAGGTTCTACTGTACTGATGGCTTTTTGAAGCCCGCTCAGACGTTATAAAAGCGAGTCTTTTAACCTGTTCATTTTTCGGACTGCTCTATTCTTTTGACGTTTTTTTTTGTCTCTACGAAGTCCGAAAAATCAGTCGGCGACCGTATTGCGTATCAGTTTTGCCTTCGTCTCGCCAGTGCATCGAGCAAAACGGAACGCTCGCACCAAGCTGGGAAGAAAATCGGGCAGTAATCGCGCCGTTTCTTTCCAAACAGACGCACCATTTCATGCCAACGTCGAGGTTCAGAGGCAAACTCCTCTGGATACAAGAAAAAGAAGCCGTCCGATCGGGCAGCAAGATTTCCAACACAACTGGAGTGAACTCCCGGTTGAGCCGGATAACAGAAATCTCCAAAACTAAACATGACCAAAACCAGCTAGAAGTCGAGGCCTGATCCTTTCCTCGTCCTGAAGAGTAGATCCCCGACCAGTCTCACAGGCAGGACAACGCTTTACTTTGTTTAACCACAACTTTGTATAAAGCTAATGCCACGGCGAGCCAATCGGAACTGTTGACGACGTAATGCCCAGGCCTCGTCTGCTCTTCATTTGGCGCCCCCTTCGACACCCTCTGAGGAGCACTGACCGAAAGGGGGCTGGCCATGCGCTCCAGGGTGCTCAGGATCTGACGGGTGGCGTTGCTCATGCAGTCCGGCAACCCTTCCTCCTCGGGCCCTCGCCGGCGCTCCCGCAGCTGCACCGACGTCTCCTGGGAACGGGGAACCACTCTTCTCCATTCGTGCCACCTGCCACAGCCTAAGCTAAGAGCTCACCCTACAAATGCTATACAATGAACCCTTTTGCAGTCCGCTTTTCTCGTTCTTAAAGCCCCGGTAGTCCAATTTATTTCTGAAGGGGGCGACACTAAGAGAAATTCGAAGCACACTATTTAATTACTTAACGGTAGCCTGTACAGTGCTTGCAGGCTGCGCAGGTTGGGGAAAACCAAATCAAAATAATGAAAAGATGTCACCTTTTTTCCGTTCGGTTCTATTTTGGCATGTCGACTTCCGCGACATACCGGTGGCCTTGGACTCTGAATCGAAGGTAATTTACGGAGCTCGATAAAGTCTGAATCCGAGAGCCGGCACTCCGACTGCCGCCTCCGCCAGAGCAGCCGACATGCGCGGAGTGTCTAATTTTTAAACTATAACTAGCCCCAGCGAGGCGAAGCACTGCACCAACACTACATTTCATGCTCCTTAAAGACGCAACAGATAGCAACACCCACGAGTATGCAAGCACTTTTGCGTATAGGCCGGGGCTTTCTATTTGTGCAATCGCCGCCACACATGTACGGCAACGACCATCGAAGGGTCAAAATGCCACCAGCTCCTCAGCAAGCTTCCAGTAGGGTCCCACGGCTACTGATGTCTCATTGGACAATGTCTCGTTTTTGTGCCGCCTTCACTTTTCCACCCCTGTTGCCCCCCCCTTTTTAGACGAGACCACACGCGGCAATTATGCGCGCGAGAAAATAGAGTGGCCGTGTATCGCACAACTCGGCCAGTTTTATGTGCTGCGGCGCAGTTGCCGTCGACACTGACTGTTATGGCTACCTCCGAGTATGAAGCATCAGTTTCACCGTAAACCCCTGAGACCCCGGTTTGAGACTGAGACCCGGTGTCTATGGAACTATGCACAAAATAAATTGTAGAGCCCTTCCACTTCACATAAAGATGGAGGACCAGCAAAGCTGTTATTTTTACGATGTCTAGGGTGACCTTAAGAACGACTTCTAGGTCAACCTCGAGGACGACGTCTAGGACGACCTCAAGGATGACCTCAAGGACGACGCCACCTCAAGGACGACTCCTATCTAGGAAGATCTCGAGGACATCTTCTAGGACGTCCTGAAGGACGACCTCGCAGACGACGCCTAGAGGAAGACCTTAAGGACGACCTCGAGGACGACTTCTAGGGCGACCTCGCAGACGACGCCTAGAAGACGACTTCAAGGACGACTTCTGGGACGACCTCAAGAACGACCTCGAGGACGTCTAGGACGACCCCTCGGATCACCTCAAGGACGACTTCTAGGATGATAACAAGGGATCAGGACCTCACTATCTAAAAATGCCAAGGAAGGCCGACTCACACTTGTTGCCACCTCTTTTAATTTTTATGTATTCATACTTGCCACGACCAATAGGGACTTTTCGGTCAACATCCGCGGACACATTTTTTCCCAGATCCTAGCGCATAACGTCTTTGCTGTAAAAGGCCGCCTTATTCACCCACAATGTGCAAAGAAGTGAAAGCGATAGCCGTAGCACATTCGAGCAATGCGGGCAAAATGGTGTCGTCACGTACCCGAGGACCAACGTTACCAAGGATAGTATGTGATGACTCCATTTTGCCCACATTTCGTGGACGAGCTACAGCTACTGTTTTTACTTCTTCGCACACTGATGGGAAAACCTGCGCCTATGCAAGTGAAGATGCAGGTTTTCCCCTTGTTGAGCAGTGAAGAGAGGGGGTAACTTTATGTTCAACAAAAAGCGGAGAGGGAGACACATGCAGAGTAACGAGGTGGGTGCAAGGCGAGGAATGTTGGTAAAACATTTGTTTCGAGTTCCGTTCGAGAAGTAGAGATGTTACAGTGAAATCGAATGCGGTAAAAGTTTCTAAAACCCTCCAACAATGAGCGTGGCAAGAGGATACTGCCAAAGCGGAATTTCGTATAACGTGAGTACAGTTTGAAAAGACCCGTTTTGAAGTTGTTGTTAGCAGACGACACTTTCTTGTCGTCGGCCGTTATCAGTTTGCCTATCTCTTCTTCCCACTTCGCGGTTCCTCTCGCCACGAGGTTAGAGAAGGGTTCTTCCATCTTCGTTGCAACGACAAACTACAAACGCCAACAATAAAATCCCTGCAAGGTGTTACCGGTTAAGCCGTCGCTTTAAAAGTAAACAATACCCTTAATTCAAGAACACCGACTACACTAAAAGTAGTCAGACCCCAGACCCGAGAAAACAATGTAGAGTTAACCTTTAACGGCGACAAACTCTGACTAGAACTATGCTCGGCATTGGTCTTCTTGCCCTATGCCGTCGAGGCCAGGGTGGCATCCGCACTACTGCGAGAGCATGTGGCCTTGTCGTGCAGCTCATTCGATGCCGAGCGAAGCCACGCACTTGCACAAGTGGCTTTGTTGGCACTGGAGTGCTGCGGAAACTATCCGACGGTGCAGCGCGAAAAAGTCAATGGCGAGTATGCCCAGCCACGTGGCCGTGGACGAACTATGGAGATCGCCAAAGCGCCCCGGTCCGTGGAACTCACCACCTTGGGCGTGCCCCCAGTTGTCAGGCGGAAGCGGCTGTACGACGCGGCACCCCCGTAAGTCGTCCGGCCCGGGTAGAAGGGTGATTGGAGCCTCTGGCGCTCTCGGCCCTGAAAAACCGGGGTACTCTAGAAGCCGCCAGACTTATCCGATTCCTCACCTAAGTCACCGATTCATAGCAAGAGCCAAGACACCCACATAAAGTAGAACCTCCTTAATAAATTGTTCGGGGGACCGGGAAAATAAAACGTACGATCCAGGAAAAAATAAGGAACGAGAATGCCATTCGGGTGGCGCTAGAGGCGAGAGAGATGGGAACTCTCACGAAACAATTAACATTACGAAAACATTCGCAGGTGTTAACTCAAATCGGCACAGAAAAGGTTTGTAAACATTCGTAGTAGTAAAGTAAAATAAACATACTGTAAAAGTTTGTAGGCGTGACCTAGAATATGTTCAGAAAAATGTTTGTAAACATTCGTTGCTCCGAACTCGAATACGTTTGTACAAAATTCATAATTTCCACCCCGTGCTTTGGGTGATTGAAACGCGGGGGAACGACGGATCCCGTTTTCCGAAGGGGCACTTGCCGTGCCATCGTGAACAACACTTCAGTACACCAAAGCAGCAATGAAGGTCTTGGTGGATGACAGGCTGTAGTGCACGTGCAGGAGAGATCGCTGCATGCTACGCGAGTTTTGACAGAAGCTTGTGCGAAGAACTTCGGTGTAAATGGGGTTTACAACACATACATATTTGAAGCTAGTTAGGTTTCAATGTGAAGGTGACAAATAGCACGGAGGATAACGTGTCTTTTGTTCTCTTTGAGGTTTTCTTATCAGTTCAAGGGGCTTGGCAAGCAAAGTTGTGCCGGGCTGGTTGGGGGTTCTCAGAAGTGTGAGCTCCGTTTAAAGGTAGAGCGGCCACGCAAAGTCATCGCGTGTCATATGTAAATTGGTGACCGCGAAGTTTGTAAAAAAGATAGAAAAATTTTTACAGCCGAGCTATTAAGGGCTAGTTTTCCCAGTATTGTGTCTGCCAGAAACAAACGATGACACAAAACTCTGGACAGCTACCGCCATCTATGAGCGACGGCAGCAACCAGAGGTCCCCGACACACTAGCGGTACAGATCCACTGCTGTAGACCGTACCGGCATGCCGTCAAGGGTTCCTTGACAAGGCCCAAGAGGTCCCCAAAGGGTGGCTTCACTCACCCCCGGTGTGACGGGCGTCCCGAAGGCAGAGAGGCTGAAGCCGGGGCCCTGGCCCCCGGAGGCCGTCCGCTGCGGCACGCGCCACCTGGGGGTGGCCGGGCTCTGGCGGGAGGCGCTCTCGGCTGGACCCACGCACCCTGCACAAAAAATGCTTTCCTTCCGAGGCCGCCTCTCCCTGTACGCGCCCCGAGAGAGGAGAACGGCACCCCGAGAAGGAGAGAGCGGGCACTATGCGCCTTGCATCCCCTACAGGAAGCGGTTGCACACGAGTGAGAGTCGGTGCTCGGCCGAGTGAACGCAAGTACCGGACGAACGCCGACACAGCAACCGTGCGCTATCTGCGCCTGAAGTGGGGGAAGATCTACCCCTATAGCCAGGTCAAGGTTGGGGATGACGGCCCCCTCACCCTCACAGTACGAGAAAAGAGGAAGGAGATCTTTCGACTTGTAGAACATAGATTGGCGGACCTTGATGCAATGCATCGAGTTACCTAAGCGCGTACACTGATGCGAGCCACTATCGTACGCGATATTGAAACGAGTCCTATAATAGATGCTTGCGCTTCGGCAGATAAACCACGCAAAGTGACCGGCACACACATTTTGGGAGGAATGAAAGGAACACCAACCAAAACTGCACTTTAGCAAAACTAGCCATCGGTGTACCAACCACACGGGCCTGCGTGGTGCAGGCATTGCACCGAGGACACTCTTAGACAGGGCTTCTCAATCTTTAGGGTGTCATGAAACCCCAGGAAGCCTCCAAAATAGCCGCGGAACACACTCCCCCCCCCCCCCCCCCCCCCTCTCTCTCTCTACATATTTGTCGACCGAGAAGCGTAAGCAATTTCGCTTGTGTTGCGGACGGCAGAGGATGCTAAACGCACCTGCCCGAGATGCGCGCCGCACCGCCGACCGGCGTGCCCGGAGGATTGTCGGGAGAGCCTCGACTCACCGTGGCCGTTCCCGCCGTGCAGCCTCTCCCGGCCCCTTGAGGAGGGCAGGTTGGCCATGACCCCGCAATCCCTCGTGTGCGACCAGTCGTGGCGCCTCGCGCGGGGCTCCGGCGTCGCCGCGGACTCCCTTTCGGGGCCCCCGAGGGAGGAGCAGCCGCTCGTAGACCCCGAGGCCTCGCTCTTCTCCGAGTGGCTATCCCCTGCAGCCAGAGACAAAGAACACTCTGCTCGGACGAAGTCCCCGCCTCCCCACGAAAATGCGGAGGAGTCGTCCTGGGGGGAACCACCAGATCCCTCCGGCTTATCTTTTCTATCCTCAAATGTCATCATGCTTCTATTATCAACAGTTCACTCGTTATCATTTTTCTTTAAATGTGTTTGACTTTTATTTGAACGGATCTATGGTATTCAAAAAAGTCGCAAAAGGTTCACTCAGTCTGTGCACGGGAGTAATACAGCTAGGAGGAGATAACATACGAAGCTAATCATCGCAACAAGTATAAATAACAAAAATTTGATAATTATCTTATTAACTAGTGAAAATAACTGCATGGTCCCAACGAGAAACTTGCTGGGAGCACGAGGGAGCACTAAAGTTACCATTCATGAAACAGGCACAATGCTGGAGGTGAAAAAACCCAAACAATAAAATTATTATCCACGGTTTTGCATTGCCGACCTGTCAAAATAACACCAAAAATTATTTTGATGTCACTTTTGTAAAATTTAGAAAACAGTTTTATAACTAGTTTGACGTCCCCCGTCAAAATTATGACCGAGTTATTACGTCTTCCGTCAAAACAGCACCTCGATTATTTTGATGTCCCCTGTCAATGTAGCCGTCTGTCGCAGAAGTAGTGGTGGTAGCCTTTCCATTTTATTTGGTTTCTGCCGCTGATGTCAGTGTTGTGTTGACAATGTCACGTGCGGCTGCGTGTCGCATGCCTTGGGAGCTTCGGCCGTACATGGCACTGGACAGTTGAACGATTCCTTTCGAACGTGACAGTGACATCGCCCAGCGGTGACATGTGCTCTCGCATGCCTTCGCCGCGGGTCTCTCGTTTAACATGTGTAACTGACATCACCCTGCACGTAACAAAGTTAAGTGTGTACACTAGGTAACACAGAGTTTGGAATGGTTACGTGCCTCCACACCTCCTCCAACGGTTCCCAAGTCTCGCTGGTCATAAAAACTGCAGTCGATGACGCCACCAGGGACGCCGGAAGTATATTTTCAGTGGGGGGCTAAAACCAAGCTCCGTTTTATAGGTGTTTCTGTTTTGTTTTGTTTCTATGTTTTTTGTCAATGTTTATGTACTTTTTTTTTTTTTACTGTACGAAATTTTTATATTACAATTAAAGTTTTGTTTGAGAGAGAACACTATCCTAGAGACAGTTTTTGTTCCTTTCACTGCGTCGTGTGTGGAGATTTCTATTTTCTGCGTGATAAAATGATCTCCTTAGGCAGTGCTTTTAATTGCTAGATACTGTATATCACAAACCAGCAACTGGGCAGAATAAATTTTCAGCAAACAGTCGTTTACTGATGTTCTAGAAAAGGACATATAAAGGCAATACAGTATTTTCTGTTTATTTGTACACGCATGCAAAAAAGGATTACATGCAGCCAACAAATGAAACACACTCAATACAAATGGGCATACCACAGTATGTGTATAGAATTCCTAGTAATTTACGCAACCTGTCGACATTTTGCACAGTACTGAACAGAGAGCTCCCATTTGAAGGGCCGCTCGCTGGAGCCTAATTGTCATGTGGAGCGCGATGCGCACATGGCACTTTCGAATTATGCTGCTCCCTTCGTGGCTCGCATCTGGCAGGGATGCGCGTGATGACCTCGTGACGAGTGCCCGGCACCATAACCCCCCCCCCGCTGTAATAATATGGAGGGCTGAGGCGTCCCCGTACGCAACAATTTTTGTTGAAAAAAATGTGCGCTAAACTGGAACGAGTGCAAGCAAGGTCACATTTTCGTCAAAGCCACTTTCGATCGCCTTCCAGTTCGAAGCTCCAAAGTTTAGAGGAAGACAACGTCAAACTAATAAAAATAAACATTTTGACGGGAGACAGCAAAATAACGCAATCAATATTTTGACTGGGGACCGTCTCCGAGAAGTGGAGTCACAGATGCAAAGATAATACTTCAAGTTCTCGACAGTGGACGTCGAAATAGTCACTACCTTACAAATATATGCACTATCGAAGAAGCTAGTACCATACTCCATGCAGGAAAACAATCCCAACCTGCTCCTTGGAATTCCATTCATATAGCGACAGATTTATTAAACTTGCACTCTACATCAAAAATCCGCAGCTCCATGTTTTCCGAAGGCCCTATACAGCGAGTGAGTCAAAAATGTATCCCTCAGGGTGGATGACGAGAAGGTGCGAAAAGGTCGGAGGGACCGATCGGGTATCTGACCGAGTTTCGCCCCAGCAAACAACACCTAGGCCAAGAATTTGTTGCAGAGCGTCTGGCAGCTGTCAGTCAAAGCAAACAACGAAAGTATTTCCTCCTTCCTTTCTCATAGTCGTTGTTTGTAAAGGGCCAACACGTTTCAGACAGCTGCCGAGAAGACATGGCGGCCCTCTGTGTATCCCCACTTGTGGTCAATCAATCTCCACCGGGCCACGTCGCAGAAGTGTAGCATTATTGTCCACCGCGATCCTGGTGATGGCGCAGCGGCGGAGGAAAGTGCCCGGTCTGCCGTAGGTCGCTTTCCAGACCGACGGCAGACGGAGACTTCGGCGGCCGGGAGACGAAATGCCGCAACGACAGCAACACTCTCGTTCGCCGGTCTTTTTTGCCGGAACTTCCACCGCCAATCACGGGGATTGAATAACACAGCAGCATTTCACGTCGGCTCCAGAAATGTCATTGGCTGCCACTTCGGGAGCAGGTTTGATGTGCCGGCGGGAGGGAATGCTAAACACACGTACACGAAGACTGGTTCCAGGTACCGGACTATGGCTAGCAGACGTATCCTCTGCACCAGTGTTTTCAAACTTCATTATCTAGGCAGTGTTGCACTAAAGCGACGAAAGAGCCTACGCACCTTGTGAATAAGCGCAGTAGGAAGAGTGTGCCACATTATTACGAATCACCGGGAGGTCGAGAGCCGCACATTCTCCGACCGAAGCTTGACGTCACTGGCCCTCACCGTTGAGCAGGGACTGGGGACCCGCGAGCTCCTCCCGAGGGGTCCTGGGGCTCCGCAAACGAGTATGCCGCCGGACGCTCCTGTGCGGGGCCTCTTTGCAGACTGGTCCTGGCGGAGCGGAGGCCTCCTCCCGTGGCCAGAGGTTGTCCGCTTCCTCCTCGGTCACCAGCGGCGTATTCCATGACGTCAGCCACGACGGCAGCAGCAGCTCCTTCACGGTCTGCACTAAAGTCTGAAACACCGGGCACCGTTTAGCGACAGTCCCGATTCTGATATGTCGTACGCGAGGTTCTCCCGAGAATTTTTAATGCAAACCCTTTGGCTAGGTGTTCAGCATTTTGTGAAGCCCGATAAGCGCAGCTGCAAAGCTCCATGCTGATCGGTTAACGGGGGAGGTCGAATGACCAGAGGAGTGGGTGAGGAGGAGCTACACCACCTGTACACACTGAGGCAGAGGAGCTTGAGAGTATGTCGCATTATAGAACTTATCAATAGTACTTTAATAAATATTAAATTTATTTTTTCATTTTTTTTTTCACAAATAATTATTGTTTTTAGCAGAGTGAAAAAGGATTATGCGTATTTTTAAGTGTTATATAAATATGGAACTGACAAGTGATGAATTGGAGCAGCTCTTGTAGCAGGGTAAAACGGGTTTTGGAGCGGAGACTTCCACTTTTGGAGCAGATAATTTTGAGCTTTCATGTCAGAAAATTTTATACAATCTCTCCGAAAGTTAGTGGAAACAAGTGCCGTTGTTGGAGTGTTGGGAGGCTATTTAAAGTGTCATACCTACAGAGGACCTGGTCACCGCAGATATTTTTTTATTACTGAACACTATCATATGGCAGTAATTTTGCAGATATCTGTGTTTGTTGTAAAAAGATGTTTCTGGCTACTTTGTAGGGTCTGTATCGTGCTGCTCTTACTCGTATTCCACCTGCTACTGTTCATAGAGCACTTAGCTGCCCTATGAACTCTGACCGATCACAATGAATAGCGCTAGCAATTCGTTGCGATCAGTGCAAGTACCATTCGCAGAAAAATCAATAACTCTTCGTTAGACATGTGCAAATAATGGATATTGGGTTCCAAGCAAATTCAAAGTGAATAGTGGTTTGGGCTGAATATTTTTGAATCGCATATTGAACAGTTGCTGTGCCTTTCACTACTGTTACACCATGTTTAAACAAAATTTAGCAGAACTCGCAAAGGTTGCTCCCAAGATTCTTAATCTAGCTATAGTCATAGACAACGACAAAAAAGATGGAGACATAAAGAAAAAGAAATTAAACCAAGAAAAAAGAAAATAGTATTGCTCCTCTGGCCTCATTTCAACACCTACATTGGAGTGGCAAGTAAACGACAAACATTACATAAAATTAAACCTATAAAGAGGCCCAGCCATAATTATATTCAGGGGATTTATGAATCTTTACATTATATGCAAAATGTTATCTTCAAGTTCTGAATTAAGAATTGAAAAAAGAAACAAGCACATATAATGAACACCGGTAGTTAGAACATCGCTCTCTAACATATACTCTCGCATAATAGCCACAGTTAAATTTGGGTGATTTTACTGCGATGTAAATATCGACAATTACAATGTTTCCTGTTTTTGTTATTATTTTATCTTTAATGCACCAGGCGCTCGCGTGCACCAGACCACTCTGATGGTGTGTTATTCGCATAAGCGCGCGGCTCCGCTGCGGCAAAGCGAGGCGCAAGATTGCGGTGTCAGCTCTGCGGGTATTGCTTCTCCGCAGTACACCGGTGCTCGAGGACAAGCGCACTCGAGGCGGCTAACCCGCTGCAATCAACACTTCGAAAAGTATGAATATCGCGGAACTTCTATAGGAAAATTTGAATATTCGCGTGACCCTACTCTTTGCACATAGTACTTAGGCACGTACCATTGCCAACAATGCTACGTGCCAGACACTTTCAGTTTATTTTTCGAGAACCCTCCTGGTGCAGACATGGCACAAATTGTGCACAAATACAGCCTTGGGAGCAGCAAGTAGCGGGTTGTTCTTTCTGGCACAGCAGTTTCACCACTGGATTTTTTTATTTGAATCACTGTAGTCATACATAAAATAGCACTTTTTAATTGTTAGATGCATTTTTAAACATGACAGATTGATCGATCAATCCTTCCAATCCCTAAAAACAATGAGAAAAAATTATTGTAAATTTTAAGTACAGTTTAATTAACAACTTTTTATTGAGTAAACCCCACCATTGCAGAAAAATATGGCTGGACATTTTTAGGTTAGTGAAAAAGCTTGGTTATTTTCTTCTGCATTCTGATTTTTTGCAATAGGAGATTACTTTTCTAGTGCTAGTTTCTTTCATGTTTTTATTTACTTGCAATAGGGCATTATGTAACTAATGAAGTGAATGGTAGAAAAACTAGACATTCTGATTTGCTCAGAGGACTACTGCTTTGTGCTCGCGTTCATCCTGATGTAGATCTTTTTTTTCTTGATGATTGCTTATTTAAATACAAACAATGCCCAGAGAGAGCAACAAACAGTGAATAAATATTTTTGTGATATTTTTGCGGAATAGGTTTTATAGATCTCATAGTAAAACCAGTCTGATTTAAATGACAATTTAATCATCTTTATTTTTATTCTCCCCTTTAGTTTTTAACAACTGCATGAAACATTGTAGCGATATAAATTATATTTTAACACCGATTCAGTTGGCGCCATGATTTACAGCTTA